>VZTA01025686.1:21904-48741 GCA_013398855.1 Mohoua ochrocephala
GGAGAGGAGAGGAGAGGAGAGGAGAGGCACTGTAAGGGCCAGGGCTCTGGGTCCTGCTGGGAATCACAACCCAGAGACGTTGTCACCTCCTGGGGCAGCAGCTCGTGCTCTGCCAGCACAGCCTCTTGGGCTCTGCCGGTGCCCCTGGCCACCCGTCTGCCCCTCCATCAAAGCTCAGCCAAGGGAAGACTTGGGGGAAGACTCCCAAGGCCCCCAGTGCCTTGACATCACCTCCTTGGCCTGTGTGCCACCCTCTCACTCAAGCAGTCTCTCCATTGCCCCTATGTCCCTCACTACAAGGCCTCCTTCTTCAGGCCAAGCAAAGCAAGGGACCTGTCCCAGCCCCTGCCCGCTGAGCTCCTCCTGCTGCACGGAGCGAGGGGAATGGCACAGCACAGTGCCTGCCCCAGTGGCAGCAGGTGCTGAGAACCCCCACTGGCTCAGAGGGACAGCGTGCCAGGGGTGCTGCCCAGAGCCTGACCCTCGCTTACCTTCTTCTGGCTTGAGAAAAAAGAAAAGCCCACCTCAGAAATCAGCCATCCACAGGAATTTTCTCTCAGCAGCCATGTCAGAAGCACCTCTCACTCTGGACAGACTCACGAGGATGAAGCTCATTCTTCTGGCGCCTTTGTGATGTCAGATCACCAGCCATGCCAGGTGTGGCACATCACAGAGGTTGCTGGCCAGGAGGGAAGAGCCCACGGTGCCACGGGACCATTTTGCATCAGCTGCTGCTGCTCTGGAGTCCAGTGACCCACAAAACCCTGCTCATGCTGGCCCAGACACACTCAGCCAGGCTGCCAGGCTCACGCCTGACCCGCTCCAGGCTGGATCTGCAGGGGCTGCTCCCTGCTGCTGCCGTGGTAGATCAGGCTGGAAGTGTCCCTCTGTGCCTTTACCAGCAGGGTCCAGCCCTCAGGCATCTCACTCAGGCTCTCATGTTCCTGTCACTGCAGCAAGGCTTCCACACCTTCACAGCCTTGTTTCCCTCTGGGAAGGACAGGAGAAATGCTTCCTTCCTTCAGAGTCCCTGTCTCCAGAGAGCCCAGAGCCCAGCTCAGTGCTCCGGCACACGGGGGCTGCTCAGCTGAGTCCCACGCGCTCCTGTCGGGAGCAGACCTCATCCCGTGCGTGCCAGGGGGGAGCAGAGCTGGGGGAGGCAGGCAAAGGGCAGCAGCAGGGCCCAGGGCAATGGTTCAAAGCTTCTGAGACTCTGAGGCCAGGCCTCAGGAAGATGACAAGTCACCTGGGCTCGCTGCTGCTCTGTGCCCAGAGCATGCCAGCTGAGGCCACCCGTGTGAACAGTGCTCACACAGCTCCCTCTTTCCAGGGTGTGAGATGTTCATCCCAGCGTGCTCTGGCTGTAAATCACAGAGCCATGGCACTGCCAAGGCTGGAAAAGCTCTCTGGGGTCACTGAGTCCAACCATTCCCCCAGCACTGCCACGGCCACCACTGACCTCTGTCCCCAAGTGCCACATCCACACGGCTTTTGAATCCCCCCAGGGACGAGGACTCCACCCCTGCCCTGGGCAGCTGTGCCAGTGCCTGACCACCCTTCCATGAAGAAATTCCCCCAATGTCCAACCTAAACCTCCCCTGGCACAGCTTGAGGCCGTTTCCCCTTGTCCTGTCCCTGTTCCCTGGGAGCAGAGCCCGACCCCCCCGGCTGCCCCCTCCTGTCAGGGACTTGTGCAGAGCCACAAGGTCCCCCCTGAGCCTCCTTTTCTCCAGGCTGAGCCCCTTTCCCAGCCCCCTCAGCCGCTCCTGGGGCTCCAGCCCCTTCCCCAGCTCCGTTCCCTGCCCTGGCCAACGCACTTCAAGCCCGGGCCCCCTCCTCCCTCATGCTTCGTGTGCAGCAGCTTCTCCAGGGCCACGTTCAGGTGCCCCCCGCCCCCTCTTTCCTTGTCAGATCACCTAACAGCAATCGCTGAGTTCCCTCATGCCGCAGAGAATTGCAGTGCCCCTCAGAAGCTGTAAATCTCCCAGGTAAACTCCAGCCCACCTCGTCAGAAGTGCCCGATGGCAGCAGCTCGGTGCTCCCGGCTGAGGAGATACCCTGCCGGCTAACGATGGGCTGATAATTAAGTCCGCTCCTTTCCAAGATCGGCTTCCCCTACCAGTTAATCCCAACAGCAAACAACGCTGATTGACTTTGCCCTGGTCTGTGAATGCAGGACTGCTCTGTTCCGAGAGCTCCCTGCTGTCCTGCGAGGAGGGGTCCCCCTGCACCCCGGGCTCTGCCTGCGTGGGGAGTAGGTGCAAAATGCCTCGGTGGGGTGTGAGCTCGGCTGGGGTCGGGCCACCCCCTCACGAACTGGGGGGTGGGGAAGCAGCCCCAGCTCGCCATGAGGGTGCAAAGTGCGAGTGTTTTGGGGTGGTCCAGGAAGGCAGACCCGGGGTGGGAGATCAGAGAGCCCCCAGCCCGTGTCCTGCTCCCCATGGGGCAGCCTGGGTTTGTTGAGGCAGCAGGCACTGATGGCAGAGACGGGCCAGGGGAGCAGTTCAGCTCCTGCTGCCCTGCCCTGCTCCTTCAGCACTGGGCACCACTGAGCTGTGGAGGCAGAGGAGGCAAGAGAGGGGCATTTTGGGGTTCATTGCCAGGCCAGCGTGTGCCAGGCAGAATGGCAGGCCAGGGTTGGATTGCGATGGACAGATCCAGACAAAAACCATAGAATAACAGAATAGCCTGATTCGGAAGGGACCCACCCTGGGCATCCCTGGCAGCGCTGCCCAAACGCCCCTGGAGCTCTGGCAGCCTCGGGGCCGTGCCCATTCCCTGGGGAGCCTGGGCAGTGCCCAGCACCCTCTGGGGGAAGAACCTTTCCCTGATCTCCAGCCTGACCCTGCCCTGGCACAGCTCCAGCCCTTCCCTGGGTGCTGTCCCTGTCACAGAGCAGAGATCAGAGCTGCCCCTGTGCTGCCCCTCGGGAGGAAGCTCCATTTGCCCCATCCCGGGGCTGAGCTGCACATGCTGCCACATTTGGGGACCTCACTTCAGCTCTGTGGGCCTCCCACTCCTGGGTCATGCAAGAGACTCTTTCCCTCCTTGAACTCCCCTGTGTGCCAGTTCTGGGCATCCTCTGCAAGGTGAAGGGTGATGTGAGCCCTGTCCCGGAGCAATTCATCTTCCCAACATTCTTCCTCCTGCCAGGCAGGGATGCCCGGTGCCTCCAAGAGGTGGTGAATGGCACCGAGGTCTCCCCAGCACCGTGCAAGGTGCGGATGTCCAGCCTGGGCCTGGCAGAGCCCGGTCACTGCTCAGGGTGCACATCCCACCACTGCTTCCACCATCACACGTCAGGCAGACCACGGCAGCGAGACCCCCTGGCCATGGGGCTGCACGGCCGGGGAGCACAGAGGACGTGGGCACTTGGCCAGACCTTGCCTGTCCTTTTCCTGGACCTTGTGTCACCGGGTGCTCTGCTCTCAGGGGGATGGTCCTGCCCCGACACCTTCCAGGGGGAATCAGGCGCTGCACGGGGCGTTGGTGTCTCTCTGTTCAGCTGGGGGTGATGGGGCCATCCTGGCCAGCTGCTCCCAGAGAGCTGTCAGTGGTGGACAGCCAAGGAAAGGACATTAAAAAGCCACTTTGCCTGTGCCTTGCTGGGCCATGGCTGTCACCCAGGTGGAGGGAGGCATTGTCTGTGTCCTCTCCTCCCGCCTGTGGGGCAGAGAGTGCTTGCTCCTCCCTGCCAGCCAGCTTCTGGAAGTTCTCAGTCCCACCCCTTTGCCTGTGTCTCTGCAGGTGGCAGGTGAGGGGAACCCCTCTCACTGGCTGATTTGGGGAATTTCCTCCATGGCAGGCAGGAAAGGGGTAGGAGGGAATCTGCGTCTCGATGTCCCCTCCACTCTTGCTGCAGCACGAGAAAGTCGGGGGTCTCTGGCACCTGCCTAAGGTGGGCCAAAAATCCACCGCCCCAAGAAGCTAAAAAACGGTCAGCTACTCATTTTTGGCCCTTGCAGAGAGCAGCAGGTTCCTCAGCCTTCCCCCACCACCTTCCTGCTGGAGCCTTCCTCCTCTGCCACCAAGCCTCGGGATGCCTTCTCTCTGCCAGTCTGGGAAGGTGCCGGTCTGTGGGATCCAAGCAGGATGGCCACTCCTCCCTCCCGCCCTCGGACAGCTCGGAGGGTCCCCTGTCTCGGTCCCCATGTGCCCGCGATGGCTCCCGGCCCCGGCTCGGAGGGTGCCGAGGAGGGGCCGAGCACCCCCCACACCCCCCACACCCCTCTCCGAGAGGATCGGGCTCTCTTTATGAAAAGCAACAGATGGGTATAGCTGGCAAGGGCGGCCTTCCAGCGCGGGGGCGTTTAATGATGTCTTTAAACATTGTGAGCGTGTCTGTCTCTCACTCGTGTCCCTTCTGCTGTGCAGTGGGGACGCCTCTCCCCAGGCCGGTGCCTTGGGAAGAACCCTCTCGCCAGCGGGGCAGGTCAGCGAGATGAAAGCATGCCTGCGAGCCCCAGCTCCCACCTCCTAGGAGACGGACATCGCCTCCCAGCCCGGGGACAATGGCGGGGTCTGGTCCCCCCGCGTCGTCTCTAGGTGATGTCACATCGATCAGAGCAGCCGCACTCAGGGGAGGGGGACAAACACGCACTCCCACAAAGGAGCCCGCTTTGAAGTCCCGCGCAGGAGCGTGCCTGCGCCTCCGGGCTGCCCGAGCCTCCCGGCGCCCGGGCCGGGTGTGAGCGGGGCCGGGCGGCACGGACGGCGCGGGGATGCCCGCGGTGGCCAGACTGGAGCCCCCGAGCGTCCGCCGTGCTCCCGGGATGCCGAGGGGATGGAGGCTTCAGCTCCGTGCACTCACCACAGCCCGGTCCAGGCGTGAGATCCGGAGCTGCTTTGCCCGGGGCTGTGGGAGCCAAGCCGTGGCCGGAGGGATGCTCGGGGACCCCCACCATAACCACGCCGGCCACGCTGGGCTTTGGGAGTCGCTCTGGGCTGGCAGGCAGTGGTGCCACCAGCAGTGACACGGATTCACTTGGCCACCCAGAAACAGGGCTCCAGCTTTAGGCAGTAATTACACAGCGCTGGCTTCTGCGCATTGCTCTCTCGATGGGAGATTGTCCGGTGAAAACAGAAATGGCTGATGCACCCCAGAACCGCAGGAACACAGGCTCACAGAATGGGTCAGGCTGGCAGGGCCCACAGGGGCTCCTCTGGTGCCACCTCCCCGCTCCAGCAGGGCCATCCCAGAGCTCAGGGCACGGGGCTGTGTCCAGGTGGCTCTGGAATGTCTCCAGTGAGGGACACCCCACCCCCTCTCTGGATAACCTGTTCCAGTGCACAGGAAAGTTCTTCCTCATGTTCAGGTGAGACTCCCTGTGCATCAGTTGCTGCCTTTGCCTCTGGAGCCATTGCTGGGCCCCCGGAGCAGAGCCCGGGCTCTGCTCGGAGCCCTCCCTGCACACAGGGACAGCCAGGGCTGAGGGCCCCTCTCGGCTGGGGCTCCTCTCGAGGTTCAACAGCCCCAGTTCCTCCAGCCTTTCATTGCAGGAGCATCACACAACTCCAGGAGCTGGAGATTTGGTGGGAAAGCATCGCTCTGGGTGCTGCCTGTGCTGCCTGCTGCCCTGACCAAGCCTGGTGTGTGACCGGCCTTCAGCAGCTTGTGAGGAATATGGGAATATTAAAGTGCTATGGACTGTATGTATCAGTGACTGCCTTTGCCACCAGATTTCCTCCCTGGCTGTGCAGAGCAGCAGTTCCCACCCACAAAAGGAACGTGAAGCACCCATCACCCTATGCCCCATCTGCCTTGCTCTCGCTTCAGGCCAACCTTGCTGCACTGGTGGCACTACTGGAGTCACCAGGACCCTTCCAGCTGGCTGCTGCGAGAGGAATAACACAGGAAACCCCCACGGGCAGCTTGGGCCAGACCTCTCGGTGCCACAAAGCAGTGAGGTGATCGGTGGTGCCTCAGACAGCCGGGCAGGAGAGCAGTGAGGAGCTGCTCACATCTGCAAGAGGAGCACACGGAGCAGGAGCAGCGGCTGCAGGCCGGAGTCCCCGGCACAGTCCGGTGCTGGTGGGGTGGACAGCATTTCCTACAGACTTCAGAGCTCATCTCAGAGGCTGCACTTCCTCCTCTGAGAATAACTCACTGATTGGTATAATTTTCACTCGTTTTACACACCCGCTAAATGCCGCATCAGTGCCAACCACCCTGGTTTCCAACCCCCACCCAGAGCATAACTTCTGGCCTTGGTCACATCGCAGCTGAACGAAGCAAAAGAAACTGTTGGCTCCAATTTTTAAAAAGTGAGTAATTGTTTTCAGCATCTTCTTTTTAATTAAAAAATTAGGGGTCAACCCAAAAACACACAAGAAGAATTCAATTTTTAGAGAGAGCAGCGCACTTGTCATCTGGAAAAATGAGACAGCAGGCAGCTAAAAATAGTGTTCTCCTGAACTTTGAAAATCTGTGCCCACTCGTGCTGGCTTTCTTCCGCTCCAGCCACACACGAAGCCATCAAAACCTTTTCCTCGGCTCCTCTGTTTGGGCACCAGTTTAATCGCAGAGCCCAGGAAGGAGCAGTGTGCAGGGGGCCGGCAGCCCAGCCCTGCTGACAGCAGCCTCTGCACGCCCCGGCTGCACCGTGTGCTTGCAGTGCTCGGCGCCCACGGAAGGGGCAGCGACATTTACAAACAAGGATGGTTTTCACCTTCTGAAGACAGCCCTGGCCCGGCCCTCGCTGCTGCAGAGGGGCACTTGCAGCCCCTCGGGAGCCGGGCGGTGCTGCAGCGGCTCCCGCGGCGGGGAGGGCGATGCTCCTGCCAGGGCTCTCTCCTGGCTGTGCCACGCCAGCGCCAGACCCACCGTGACCTGCCAGCATCCCTGCTCCTCCAAACCGCTCCGGACAAGGGACATACCTCGGCACCAGCTGGGCTGAGAGTGCCTTGGGAGCTCGGGTTTGGTGGTGCCCCCAGCCTGCCCACGCTGCCGTCCTTGCTGGTGGAGACAGGAGGGTGCAGCCCCTGCTCTCTGCACTCCCGGTGTTGGCAGGTGTGCCCACAGCACGCTTCTCCATGGCAGAGCATCTTCCAGAGCATCTCTGCCTTCAAAAGAACCCCCTTGGAAGCCCAGCCTGGAGTTCTCTGCAGCCAGCCAGCCAGACAGTCCCACCCTGTGTGTGTTGGGTCTGCTGCCTCACGCCTGGAGGAGACCAGACACCAAATATAAGAACCAAACCAACCAAAGGAGAACACCAACACCAATCCCTGTGCACACCTGCAGCCTGAGAGGACAGGAGGGAAGCCAAAATACATGAAAGAATAATCAAACATTTAAGCAAAAGTTCTAGGGCGTCTGAAAAGGAAGGAGGTAAAAGCGTCAAGCACCATCACATCTTTTTCCCGTTGGAGCCTCTCTGCTCGTGGTAGAGCTCCCCTCTGATAACGACACAGAGCACTTCTGCCCCTGCACGCTGGCAAACACCCGCTGACCCACTGATGGAGACCCCTGGGCTTTCATCTTCCACCCAGCCGTGGGTGCCATTTCTTTGGCATCTTGGATGTCAAACATTCCTGAGGCAACACGGTGAAAACACACTCAGCTCACAAATGGGGGATGTTTCGGGGCTGCAGTAAACACCAGTGCTACTCCCTTTCAGGGACTTCTCCTCCCCTCTCCGTAACCCAGACTGCACCACAAAGCAGCAGATGCTGGCGCTGCTGCAATTTATTTTAATTCCAACCCCTCCATCTTTTTCGTTCCTTTTTTTTTCTTTTTTTTTTTTTTTTATTTTGCGTGTGTCTGGGTAAATTTAGTTCCCATAAAAGTGAAGGACTGTCAACACCAGCTTTGGAGCCAACCATACTGTCGGCAGCTGTTGTGCGGGCTGCGCACACAAAGCCCCTGAGTGCACCTCGGTCTGTCCCCCCAGCCCCCACGCAGCCCTTCAGCAGCCCCAGCTCATGACCCCTGGGCTCTGTCCCATGATCAGGAGCCCCTCCTCGGCTCAGATCGCACAGCCCCTGCCTCTGCTCCTCCCAGCCACCCGATCCCTTCCGCCTGGCTTGATCCCTCCTGATCCCCGCTCATCCCCACAGCCAGGCTGCTCCTCCCGAGCTCCCTGTCCTCTCCCATTTCCCACAGCCTCCCAAGGGCACAGCCAGGCAGAGACACCGTCCCTTCGGCCGGGGCAGTGCTCCCAGGGCAGCTGAGGAGGGACAGGACAGGGGCCTGCTGAGGGAGCTCTCCTCGGATGGGCAATCCCAGTAAGGGAGCTCTCCTCGGATGGGCAGTCCCAGTAAGGGAGCTCTCCTCGGATGGGCAGTCCCAGTAAGGGAGCTCTCCTCGGATGGGCAGTCCCAGTAAGGGAGCTCTCCTCGGATGGGCAGTCCCAGTAAGGGAGCTCTCCTCGGATGGGCAGTCCCAGTAAGGGAGCTCTCCTTCCACAAGGACCTCGCCAAGGGGGCTGCACATGGCCCAGATGGGATGGCCTTGGTGCAGGGTCCTGCAGCGCTCTCCATGCCCACCCCCTGCTCTGATCCTCCCCTGTGCATCCCTTTGCTCCCTCTGGGCACCAGTGGAAGCTCAGTGGGGGTCTCCTCCCTCCTGGATCTCTGCCATTGTGGGGTTCCTATGTGCAGTCTCCTGCAGGCAGGGGCTGAGGAGCTCAGTGGGCAGCAGCCCTTTGTCAGCTGCTCTTCCACCAGCAAAACTCAAGTGTTCTCCTGGCCTTTCCTGTGGAACGGTGTCCAGGGACGTGTGGGAGGAGCACGTCCTCTGCACAGCGGGGCCAGCCCGGGCTGTCCCCACCTGACACCTCAGGGCACAGAGCAGCAGCTCTTGGGGTCACAGAACTCCTGCTCCCCAAGCAGCACCACCTCCAGAGTCCCACGGGAGCAAATTGCTCGTTATTCGGAGGCTGAGGGACCCCATCCCCCCCCAGGCAATCCAAGGGGGACCCAAGGGCTGAGACCCTCTCTGCACTTCCCCACAGCTCCAGGGTGACAAGGGGATCTGCTCTTCTCCCCTCAATCGTGAGCTGTCTCTTCAAAGCCTGGGGGAACCCTTTGTTTTCACACTGCTCTTCAAATGGAGAAGTTTGGAGTTGTTGGATTTGTTTTGTGTGTTTTGTGACAGACCTTTGCTGGTCCCTCCCTGCTCCTCCCTGTGCAGGAGAGCCCTCAGCACGGCACTGCCCACACATCCTGCCGCATCCCTCTGCCCCTGGGGTGCCAGTTCCTCTGGCTGCCCCTTGGCCTTGCCTGCCCATGGCATCACATCATCTCCTCCCTCCTGTGCAGCTCCTGACCCGTGTCCTGGTCTTGGCTGGGGTTGAACCACAACGCCGGGGCTGCAGGCCCAGCTCTGGGCATCCAGGCTCTCTCCATGCATGGAAACCTGGCCATGCAAGGCAAGGGCTCCTCTGCATGTGGCAGACTGAACGTCCAGCAGAGAGCTGGAATTTCTTGGGCCGTGGCCAGAGGGACTCTGAGATCCCTGTTGCTTGTGGACCTGTACCAGCGAGCACTGAGCATCCCAGCCAGCTCTGCACCCCACATCCCTCCCCAAGCCCCTAAACACACCCGACAGGAGGCCCCAGGGTCGGGCCCAGGGCCTGCTGTGTGGGTGAGGAGGCCGCGAGAGGAGCCCCAGGCCGGAGCAGGTAGCGCTCAGCCTGTCCTGGCTGTTTGTCCTTCCAGCGCGCCGCGGTCCCGCGAGGACGTGGGCTGCTGGCCTCCGGTCCCTCCGAGCTGCTCACGGCCGTCCCTGCCAAGGGCTCATCCTGCTCCTGCTCCGCTGGGACCCCAAGTGCTCAGACAGCCGGGCTGAGCTCCCTCACCCTCTCCCGCTCTGCTGCGCGGCTGGAGCCTTCTCCATCCAGCACCTCCAGCAACCCGCGCAGCCTCCTCAAGGCTCCCATGGCTCTGGCTGCCACTCCAGCCCCCTCCATCCCTCTTCCAGGGGAACAAGGGGTGGCTCGGGAGCCAGGGGGCAGCCTGGGAGTGTGGCAAGGTGCCACGTTTGCCAGGGGCCGGCACAGCTTCACCTTGTTTGGAGGAGGCGGCTGGGAAGCGGTTAACACTTTGGTACTGGATTGATTTCTCCTGGAAGGAAGGAAGTGTCCTCACGCAGAAAAAATGCAGAAATAACAGGGTTGGGGTGGGTGGGTTTTTTTTGTTGGTTTTGTTTTTTTTTTTAAATAGCTATTCTTTTTTTCCAGCCATCTGTGCCATTTGCAGCTGATGGGAGGGGGGACAATGCTGGATGGGGGGAATCGTTTGGGTTTGGGACCGATACTGCACTTACAGTGTACAAAACAAGGGAGGACATCTGTCCCCAGTGGAGTATTACGCACAGACCCAGGATTTTAGCATTGTGCTCACGTCCAGTGCTATCATTACAGATGCACAAGGCAGAGATGGTCATGCACAACCCTGTGTTCCCTCCTCCTCGCTGTCTTCCTTGTCTGCGCTCTCCATGTCTCCCATTGCCCATGGTCCTGCCATTCCCAAATCTCTGAGTGCTTTCCAACCTTCTCCAGCCTTCTCCCATCCCTTTTCCTGCCTGTGGATGCTTTGGGGAAGCTGCAGGCAGGAGCCAAAGGCTGGTCCTTCACACCTCTCCAGAGCCAGCCATGGAGAGCACCTTCCTGGGCAGAACGAGGGTCTCCAAGCCTAATTCAGGAGCAGCCCTCGAAGACTGTGTGTTATCCTCCTCAGATAAAGTGTGATCACAGACAGCATCCTGCCAGGGCTGGATGTGTGTGCTGCTGCAGCTCAGCTCTGTGACGAGCCTGGCCCCTGGCTGTGCTCCCTGATAGCAGCAAAGGGGTACTTTTGTCACAGCCCCGTGTAAAACACACCAGGCCTGTCTGCAGAGGATGATCTGGGTGCCCTGCTGGTGTTTCCACGGGGACGAGTCGAGCTGGAGCAGGGCAGCAGGGCCGCTGGCTTGGGAATGGCTGCGGGGAGCATCCCCAGGGAGCGTGTGCAGGGCAGGAGGCTGCTCCTGCCAAGAGCCAGCCCTACCAGGAGGATGGAAACATTGCCTGGAGCCTTTGGCTGGGGTGTCCTTGGGCACAGTCCTGTCACTCGGACCATGGGCCCTCACTGGCCCCGTCACACACCTGGGGGTCCCTGGGCAGCTCTGACTGCGGCCAGCGTGGCTTTGCCAAGAGCTTTTCAGCTGAACCTTCAGCCTGACTCCAGCTTTCACTTTGGGCATGTCCCTCCCCTGCCCTTCCGGGTTATTTCCTACGGAGCAATCGCCCATGCAGGATTTCCCATCCCACCAAAAGGGGTCATTTGCATTGTTAATGAATGTTCTAATGAAGAGAGATGCTGCTCTGTTGGCTTGAGTGAGACAGGACAGGTTTGCGTGCAACACGTGCAACGTGTGAGGGCTTCAATAAAAAAGCGACCTGGGGAATTTGGCTCTGTTGGAGCCCTGCTCCTGCCCTTGGCTTTGGAGGGTGGAGAGGAGAGGGGCAGGTGAAAGATGAAAAGAGGAGAGAAAAGAGGAAACTGGAAGAGCAGAGCAGCCCGTGTTAATTTTATTATCTATATATAAAAGTGAAGGTTTGCACGTGCCAGCTGGAGGTTTGTGTGCCAGCTCTGTGGCCAGGAGCAGAGGCAGTGGTGGCAGGGCAGAGAGGGTCAGGAGAACCTGCTCTGAGAGCAGGGAAGTGAGCACGTGCCCCAGGGCTCCGTAGGAGCTGCTCAGGCAATCAATCTCCCTTGCCTTGGGACCCTGGAGGAGAGAAGCAGCAGACTGGTGGCTGTGTCCCGTGATTTACAATACATCTGATAGTTCTAGCCCATTAATAAAACATGCAGTTGGCCATGAAAGGCACATCTGCCTATTTTAAAGACTATAATAATGGATAAAGCTCTGACACATGGATTTCTGTAAGAAAACTAGCACTGTAAATAGCATTCCAAAATTATGTATTCCATCAAATTCAATGGGACAGTTATTGTATGCTAATTAAATACTACTGAACTATTTGACGTTTGGATGGTGAATAGAGACATGACTTTAGAAAGGCACACAGTCCCTCGGAACACCCACAGGCTCCCAAGGTTTTGCTGTCATTCCCAGCCTGCAATCCGTTCTGATAACGGGCTGCAGGCAGGACAGGGACTCCCAGCTCAAGTGACCTGTGTGTGAGGAGCTCTGGGAACACGGGGACACGGTTTGGTGGTGCCTTGGGGGTGCTGGGTTCAGGGTTGGACTTGATGGCCTTAGAGGGCTTTTCCCATCTCTATGATTCTCTGAGCACAGATGGGATGGATTGTCCAGGTGGGCAATGATGGGGAGCAAAGATTACCCGTCCTGTCTCCTGGAATCAGAGCAGCCAGAGCAGAACCTGCTCCACTGCTGCTCTTTGGAGAGAGGAGCTCCACACGCTCCTCACCGATGACTCTTCCCCCTTCCTGATAAGATTCCCTGACTGCACTGCTTCCTGAGCCTTCCCTCGCTTTAACTCACCTGGGTCTGTTGGATGTGCCTTGGGCCCTCCAAGCGCTGCAGACCCATTCCCACGTGGGTTACAAACAAGCAAAGGATGAGAAAGGGGCTGACCTCAAAGGCACGTCCGGTGTTTGCAATGGGAAGAGAAGCTGGATAAAAGGAACAGGTCTTGTGCCAGCCCTAAACTAACCTGCTCCAGGCGTGGGGTGTTCCCTGGCAGCAATGGAGAACCCAGGGGGGGTTTCCAGGAGTGATGCCGTGCTCCACGATCCCACGGGAGACCCTTGTCGGAAACCCCGGGCTGTGGCATATCACCTCTCACCCACCTCCTGCCGGTGGGGCTTCCTCCCCTTCCTCCCCCCCGTCCCTTTGCAGAAACAGTCAGACCAGAAGCGAATGCAGCAGAGACAGACAGACAGACAAATCCCCACTGATGCCTCCCTCACGTTATAGCCCAGTACACGAGATCTGCACGGGACCTCGTCCCACCCAGTCCCCGGGTCCGGGAGCTTTCGCACGACCCAGCCCAGGGCTGCCAAGCTCTCTGCACCAGAGCCGGGTATTGATGAAGCCTCTGGACACTTTCAAGTCTGCTAAAAAGATGTTCCGAGGTGACAGATCTTAAGCAACACACAGAGCTGAGCGCTGCTCTGCTCTCCACACCCTTCACCGCTGCCAGGGAAAAGCAGCCACTATCAGTGATAGCTGGATCCAATTTATTAGGCGCTTCGAGGAGGCATTCATCAGGCAGGGAGATAAATAATCTTCAGATGGAACAATTAAATTTAATTGCCTGAAGATTATTTGTCTCCTTCCCTGATGATTGTCTCTGCTGAGCGCCTTATAAATTGGATCCAGCTATCAGCAACATTAATGGCGCTTCCCCTCAGGACCGGCCCAGCTGCCCAGACCAAAACACTGGGCTCAGAATGAACTTTCACTGTTGCAGACTGTCACTGCTGTCGAAGCTGATGCTGCCTCAAGACTCGTGTGTGTTTTTTCCCTGCAGTCAGACGGGGCTGTGCTCGAGGTGTCTGGGTTTCCTGGTCCCTGGTGGTGCATCCTGAGCTCAGCAGAGCTGCTCCGACTCCGGTGGCCCTGTGACAGTGATGTCCTGCTCGGCAAAGGCTTGAGGAGGGGTGTGGTGAGCCCCAAGGTGGATCGTGCAGGGTTCCAGTGGGCTGGGTTTTGTCGTGGAACTGAAGCTGTGGGGAGCATAGCACGCTACGGAGCAGCGATGGCAACTTGTGCTGGCCATGCTCGTGCTGGCCATGAGAGAAATGGTGACAGAGCCACATCTCAGCCTGAAGAGACCTTCAGCACGTGTGGGCTCGCTGATGCCTGCCCCAGCCAGCCTGCCAGCTCGAGGGCCAGCGCACCGCGGGAGCGCGGCTGTTCCGTGCCGAGGCAGAGCCAGGGTAGCCACCTTATTCCTGTTACTCCAGGCCAGGACCAAAGCTGGAACCCCTTCAACAACCCAGGAGCCATCAACTCCCTCCTCTGTATATGTCTGAAGTCTGGAAAATATCTTAAATATGGGAGAGGAAAGGGAGGGGTTTGATCCTCAGCTGGTGTAAATCAACGGAGCTCCATTGACGTTGTTGGACGATTACTGAGACTTATGTCCTCTGACCCCAAAAATTTCTAGGGAGGGAGGTAATGACTGCAGAGCATTCCAGTGTTGCAAGAGATCTTCCTCCAGCCTGGCTTCAGGGAGGCTGTAGCTCCAGGGGCTGGGAAGGACAGGGATAAGTGTCTGGGTGAAAGAAAGGGAGAAGGAAGCCCCAAGGTACCCAGCTCTGAGCTGCAGCCGGAACACAAGCTGGAATCCAGAGAGGCTGGGCTGTAGGGACCGTGCACCATGGAGAGATCTCATCCTCCCACACCTTTCTGAGTGTGGAGGATGGATGGCTCCGGATACGAACGCCGTGATGTTCTGTTCTCACCCCCTTCTGGGCAGGGGTGGAGTCCAATGCTTCTGGTCCAGCCCCACCGGCGCCCACCCTGCACCCCGGGTACCCCGGAGCAGTCAGGGGCTCACCCCACATTGTCCACCCTGCCTGCCGTGGGAAAGATTTGGGCAGTTGGCAACGGCCAAGAGCCACGGGCAGCACACCCTCGCCCCGACACCGCCAGTCCCCCGGCAGACGAGCTGTGTCCAGGCGTCCCCGAGCGAGAGGCGGCGTTTGGAGGTGCAGGCCGGGCGCCAGCGCCGCGCTCCTTCCTGCGAGCAGCGCCGAAGAGACCCTGGAATCAACATGTTTACTGACAGACTCCTGCGCTGTTGGCCTGCTTTTCTGAGGAAATGAAGCTTGTGCAATCACATTGTCTGGGGGTGTCTGTTCCTAATAATGTCTCAGTCCACCAGCCAATTCCAATCCAATTTGTCGGACGGGGAGAAGTCTCAAAATATTGCGTCCTGCCCAGCCTCCCCGCGGCCTGCTGGGCGGCGAGGTGGGGCGCAGGTAACCCGGACCGGGTGAGGAACGGGAGCACCTTCCACACGAAGCCACGGAGAAGAGCGGCAGGGCTGCAGGTGGTGGCCAGTGGGCAGCCCCGGCCCCGCTGGGAAGAGGACCGCTCCAGCTGCGGCCAGGGCCGGACGCGCGCCATCAGCTGAGGGAAAACGCGTGTCCGGAAGGACGGAGCTCCAGCTCCTTAGCGCACGTCTGGGCAGAGGGGACGGAGCCTGCACGGACCGCGGCTGCCAGAACGCCCAGCAGCCTCCAGCTCCCCACAGCGCTGGAGCTGAGGGTCCTGACTGGAGGGCAAGGGCTCCCATGGGCAGAAGCCCCCCTTGCTGTGGGGATGGGCATTTCCAGGAGCGGCCCCTGGCCAAGTAGAGCGGGCCCTGCGGCCGCCGGGCGCCGTGCTGTGTGCTGCTGCAGTCTGGGCAGGGCAGCAGGGCCTCGGTTCTCCTCTGGATGCTGCCTTAATCTGCCCAAGGCGCTCGGTGGCCCACGCCGTGTCTCCAGTCCAGCCCTGCCAGGAACACGAGCTTGACAGAGCTGGAGAGGACATTTTTTAAGCGCCTATACAAACATGATTTGTTTTGTAATAACTCTTCTTCTGTTCTGTTTTGAAGGGGATGATGGCTCTGGGATCTGAGGAGCTCCGAGACAGCTCAGAGCAGCTCAAATTCCTCCCCACGTGCTATCAATTAACATCTTCATTAAACACCCGTTCAAAGCCACTTCCAGCCAGAGCATGACAGCGCAACAGAGCTTGGCTTCATGAAGTCACCCAGAATTGATGACAAATCAAAAAGGGCTTGGTTTGTCCTGTACCAGCCACACGTGGAAAGGGGAGACAGCTGCCAACGGAGGGAGTGAGTGTCCCTGCTCAGCCCCTCATCACCACACAGACCAGAAAACACCCCCAAGCTGTGGGGGGACCTGCTGCCTGTGCACTTCCTTGGAGAGGCATCGGCTGCAGTGGCAAATCCCCTCCCTCAGCCCGGCAGCCTGCTCCCAGGCCAAACCCCCGGTCCCACCAGTGCCCAGGGCAACTCTCCAGTTGACTTCACTGAGACTTGACCTTCAGCTAACCCAGCAAAGCAGGAAGGTTGGGAAAGCCATCTGGAAGGAAACGCCACTACAAGATTGGCCAGACTGGAGTTTCTTAGAGACTCTCCATTGCATCTTCTCCCTGTAATTTACTCAGACTATGGGCACCCAGGAATCCCAGCCCCTGGCAGCATACAAACTGCCTGTCTGCATCCCCGTGCACAACCTGGTGTCCTCAGGGGTGACCAGCAAGGGACCACAGCCTTCTGCTAGCAGGCCTCCATCTCTGCTCGCATGGCAGTGGTGGCACCAGCTGGCTCCGAGCCAGCCAATCCCACATCTCAGACTCGGTACAAATATTTGTATTTCAGCCTGGGGAAGAAAGGTATGTTTTCATTTTCAGTCAAAACAATGAAACCTGGGACTGAAATCCCCGTGAGAGCTTGGCGGTGTTTGGGGCTGTTCTACTACATGTCACCCAAGGGACCTATCCTTTAAAGATACCATAAAATCATGGAACCACCGATTGGTTTGGGTTGGAAGGGACCTTAAAGCTCATTTTGTTTCACCCCCCCTGCCGTGAGGGACACTTCCCTCTGTCCCAGGGTGCTCCAAGCCTTGTCCAGCCTGGCCTTGGATACTTCCAGGGATCCAGAAGCAGCCACAGCTCCTCTGGGCACCCTGTGCCAGGCCCTCACCACAGATCCAGATATATGAATCTATAATTAGTAGTTCATTTCCCATGTCCTTTAAGACATGCTTGGAGCACCCTGGGATGGTGGAAGGTGTCCCTGCCCATGGCAGGGGGTGGAAGGAGGTGATCTTGAAGGTTCCTTCCAACCCAAACCATTCTGGGATTCTGTGAAGTTGAGGACTGCAGTCCATCCGTTTAAAAACGATCAAAGAAAGAAGAGCAGAATCATAATTTGTTGCTATCTTCATGTGCAGATCAAATTAAACGACTTCAGGACTTCAAATGTTCTTTGAAGCCCAAGACACCAAAGTGCACTCTCAGCTTTGAGCATGTGGTTTATGATCTGCAGCATTAAGCTGGGGCTTGAGGGAATGCTGATATAAAAACATTGTCTTAACACATTATCTCTTGGGGTTTGCTTTTTTCTTCCCACCAAAAAATGCAATTTTACCCATAATATAAATGCTCATAAAGGATTCTTGGTTTTGACAGAAGGTATCCTCCAAAATTCTGGAGTTAGAATAAACTTGTAGGTAGTCACTGGTTTGTTTCTATGTCTTGGTTTTTCAATGAAAGTCAGTTTGGTTAAAAAAGAAAACGGTTTGCTTTTCCTTTTTAAGTGGAAATAAAATAAAATGATGCACTACTGCTTCCTCATGAATTTGTATCTTTGTATTCTCAGTTCCTGTTTCCACAGCATTTTATTTTTCGGGTTGCTTTGGGAACAGAAGACTTCCCTGTGTCCCAGGAATTTCCTTGGGATGGCAAGAGCCGCTTCCTGCCTGGTCTGAACGTGGGTTTGGGGAACCTCAAGCCGAAAAATCCTAGACACACCAAAGCCATCCGGAGCTTTCTGATGGTGCTAATGTTTCCCGGACTCTCCTCTCCTCCAGCCCAAGTGTCCTTGTGGTTGGGAAATTGCAATCTTGCTCTGAGCTCCGCGCTGTCCGGCCCGGTTCCACGTGGGAAGTGGTTTTGCCCACGGCGCACAGGGCAGAGCAGTGTGTGGTTTCCCAGGGAAGACTCAGATCCCGAGCGAAGGCTCCTGGACAGGAGCCTCGGGCCAACGGGGTTTTGCTCTGCAGAGCTGCATCTTCTGTGGGCATCCGGGCAGGGGAGGGACAGTGTGGGCACCCTGCAGCCCCCGACCCGCGGCACGAACCCGGTCACGGCTCCTTTCAGCCACACGGCAACGCTGTCGGTAAGCGCCGCGGGCGAACGGTCCCTGGCACTGCCCGGGGTGGCACGGAGCTCCTGCAGAGGGCAGAGAACTAATTAACTTACTAATTGCGTGTGCTGGGATAGCCCTGGGACTTGCACGCTCTTTTGGATGGCTGGGATGGGTCTGGCTCGTGTTCTCACCTCCTGTTTGAGGGCACAAAGGCTTTCACTGCCTGCAGGGGGGCAGGGTCGGAGCACCTCACCTCTGTGGCCATTGCAGCAGCTCTTCAGCCATCCCCCACAACCAGAGCTAAGGAAAGAAGAAGTGTCCCAGGCAAGAAAAAAAAAAAAAAGAATAAATAGAGGTAAGGAGAAAAGAAAAAGGAAAAAACCCTCAAAAAAACCCGAAAGAACCAAAAAACCCCAAGCCACCCCTATGTCTCAGGCTCAGAGAGCAAACTTCGGGAAGCACAAACCTGGGTTCATGTCAGATAAACTGAACAACTCCCTTTGGATGGGAGAAAAGCAAATCAGACACTTCAGAATTGATGCCAACAAGCTCCTGATTCTGGGGAGGAAATTCAGCCTCCCAGTTCAGGTTTATTTCTGTGAATCCATGGGGTGTGAGCAGAATGCCACTGAGGCAGGGTTCCTTTGGCAGTGGAAATGAACCCGTTCCCATTAGGCTGCATGGAAGTACTCTGGCTTCCCCTGCTGGGATTCTGGACCTCGGCCTACCCCCAAGTGAAGGGACAAGACCCGTTTGTCCACCCAGACAGGTTCACACTCTGCTTCTCTGTGCCCAGGAGCAAAACCCAACACACTGATCTGCATTTATGTGCTGTTAGGGACAGAAAGGATGACAAAAGAGACAAAAACCCCTCAAAAAGCGCGAATTGTTCTGCAGCATCATCTCTTGGTGCTCCACAGCACCTGGAAGAGCAGAATGTCCCCTGCCTCCAAGGGAAGCCGGGAAATGCATCCCCCTGTGGTGTCCCCTGCTGCCCTCAGATGCTGCTTCTTCCCAGAGGAGCGCTGCTCCCACCCAGTGCAGCCCAGACGGGATTTTAAGGATGCACATCTCCGGGATGTGGGACTGTCCAGGGAGCGTTGGCACCGAGCCCAGGCAGGGATGGTGTGTGCTGCGTGCTGGGGCCGTGTCAGCGTGTCCAGAGGGACCCGGGCGGTGACAGCATCTCTGTGCTGGGCACTGCCGAGGCCACAGCCCAAATCCTGGGGGCAGCCCTGGGCCCCTCATGACAGGAAGGACACTGAGGGGCTGGAGCGTGTCCAGGGCAGGGAGCAGAGCTGGGGAAGGGGCTGGAGCCCCGGGAGTGGCTGAGGGAGCTGGGAAAGGGGCTGGAGCCCCGGGAGTGGCTGAGGGAGCTGGGAAAGGGGCTCAGCCTGGAGGAAAGGAGGCTCAGGGGGGACCTTGTGGCTCTGCACAAGTCCCTGACAGGAGGGGGCAGCCGGGAGGGGGTCGGGCTCTGCTCCCAGGGAACAGGGACAGGAGGAGAGGGAACGGCCTCAAGTTGCAGCAAGGGAGTTTCAGATTAGATTTTGGGAAAATTTCTTCATGGGAAGGGTGGTCAGGCACTGGCACAGCTGCCCAGGGCCAGGGGTGCAGTCACCGCCCTTGGAGGGATTTAAAAGCCCTGTGGCTGTGGCACTTGGGGACATGGCTCAGTGGTGACCTTGGCAGTGCTGGGGAATGGTTGGACTCCATGGTCTCAGAGCGATTTTCCAACCTGAACGATTCCCTGATTCCACGGTACCAGTGCAGGGGGTGAACGAGCACGAGAGGTGCTCAGCCAGGTTTGGGTGGGTGCAGGGCACGAAGGGGGGTGCAGGTGCAGGTACAGGTACAGGTGCAGGTGCAGGTACAGGTACAGGTACAGGTGCAGGTGCAGGTACAGGTACAGGTACAGGTGCAGGTGCAGGTAAAGGTACAGGTACAGGTGCAGGTGCAGGTACAGGTACAGGTACAGGTACAGGTGCAGGTACAGGTACAGGTGCAGGTACAGGTACAGGTACAGGTACAGGTAAAGGTACAGGTACAGGTGCAGGTACAGGTACAGGTACAGGTAAAGGTACAGGTACAGGTACAGGTACAGGTACAGGTGCAGGTGCAGGTGCAGGTGCAGGTACAGGTACAGGTACAGGTAAAGGTACAGGTACAGGTACAGGTACAGGTACAGGTACAGGTGCAGGTACAGGTACAGGTAAAGGTACAGGTACAGGTGCAGGTGCAGGTACAGGTACAGGTACAGGTACAGGTACAGGTGCAGGTACAGGTGCAGGTACAGGTACAGGTACAGGTGCAGGTACATGTACAGGTACAGGTGTCTCTGTGCCTGGGGAGTGGCAGTGCCCACGTCTGGCAGCGCTGGGGACACGGGCACTGCAGGGACTGTTGTGTCTGTGCCAGGGGACACGGCTCTGCACTGGCACAGCGTCCCAGGCCTCCAGGACTCTCACCTGCTTTGCTCATGAAACACTGCAGAAAAGGGGTGCCATGGGCAAAAGGATGCCTCTGCCAGCTTCCGTGACGGGAGAGAGCAGGGCTGAGCTCAGGTGCTTTGGGGATTCTCCTCCCTCGCCTGTGCCACGGTGCACAGGCCAGAGCAAGGGCCAGTGGAGGAAAACCCCTCACCAACCCTCTGCACCAGCACAGGGAGACCTGCCAGGGCTGGATCCTGGTGCTGCCAGGGCTAACTCTGGATCCTGGTGCTGCCAGGCCTAACTCTGGATCCTGGCTGCCCCTCACCCAACGCCTCGTCACACCACCTCAAAGAGCCACCGTGGCTCCCACAGCTCCAGCACTCAGGTGGGAGCCTTAAAAACTGCCAGGCAGAGCCTGCTGCTTTCTATTCCCATTCCTTGACTGTGGGGAAGGGCGGGAGAGCACCTGAAGGCTCAACAACCTGTTCAGAAAGAAAACATTGTTGGGATGTGCCCATGAAACCACCCAGGGAGAGGAGGAGAATACGGAAAGAGGCACCCCCTTGCAAGTGCCATTCTTCAAGGATTGCTGTGGGGTAGAGGCCACAAAGATGATGGGGGGTCTGGAGCACCTCCTTTTGAGGGGAGACTGTGGGGGCTGTGCCTGGGTAGTCTGGAGAAGAGAAGACTGAGAGGGGATCCCACCAATCCATACGAACATCCCTGAGGCAGGTGCCAAGAGGATGGTGCCAGACTCTTTTTAGTGGAGCTCAGCGATAGGAGGAGGAGTAATGACCATAAACAAAACCACATCAAGTTCCACCTCAACATTAGGAAGCTCTTCTTTCCAGGGAGGGTGGCAGAGCCCTGGAATAGCTGCCCAGGGAGGGTCTGGAGTTTCCCATCTCTCGAAACATTTGAAACCCACCTGGATGCGTTCCAGTGTCACCTGCTCCAGGCAACCCTGCCTGGGCAGGGGCTGCACTGCATCATCTCCAGGGGTCCCTCCCAACCCCAAAACTTCTGTGATTCTGTGTTGCATTAGGACATCACACATCCCCGTGTCCCCGGTTTTGGGGCTTCCCACACAAAAGCTGTGCAACTCCTGCCCTTCCCACTCCGCATCCAACTCTGCTCCTACCCAGGGCCCTGCTCCTTCCCTCTTCCTCTCCCAGGCAGGGGCGGAGGTGCCGTGCTGTTCCCTGCAGCCAAGTGACCCAAGCTGCTGTGTGGCCAGAGCAGCTCCTGCAGAAAAGCTCTGCAGGGCCAGCGAGACCCTTCTGTGAGCAGAGCCCTGCACAGAGGTGTGGGCAGCCAGCCCCAGCTGCAGACACTGCCCCAGGCCCACCCCAAACACCAGCGCCTGGCTTTGGGTCACGGCTCTGTCCCTCCTGATGGAGCAGGGCTTCTAGGAAGGGAGAACAAATTCTTAAGGAAAGGGGAGGTCTTTTCCCTTCTGGGGTCAAATGAAAGGGCATCGGGAGCTGCACGGCTCCGTGCTGGGAGGCATCAGGGACACAGATGTAGCTTTCTCTACGTAGCCCTGATCTGACACTGAATTCGCTCTGTGACTTCCAGAAAGCCACTCAGTTTTCCACCAGTTGTGCCTTCCCCCTGCCCTGCCTCGGGCTCTGAGCATCAGTAGGTGTCTCATGCAAAGGGCAGGGGCACCCTGCAGCTCCTGCCTCTTTGGGATGTCAGCGCCTGGGGATGCCCAACAACAACAAACACCATGGGAATGTCTACACTCACTAACCCACTTCTTCCTTGACCTGGGAGAGTGGGATCGGTTTTAACTTGAGGCAGAAGACAAGCAAAGGAGAGAGGAGATGGGAGAAGTGCCTTTTAAACGTTCCTTTGTCGCTCGCCTCCACACCCCATGGTGGTGCCTGCAGTGACGTCAATGCGGTGCTGGTTGATTTGCACCAGCTGAGGGGCTGGCACAGGAGCCTCCCGTCCGCAGTGCCTCTGACGGGGGCAGGAAGGGTTCGTGCTGGGATACATCCCTGCCCGTGCCACACTGGCTGCAGCAAGGCTGGGAATGAGGAGCCTCTGCGGAGCGACAGCCGACCCACGGGCTGCCCAGGGAGCCCCTCCTGCACCCTGGCACCCAGCGACGGGGGGCTGCTGCCCAGCCCTGATCCCTCCGTGCCAAGAAAAGGGCAGCAAGGTGGCTGCTGCAGGGGCATCAGCAGCGGGAGCCTCGCCTGGCCAAGGAGTGCCAGGCTGGCACCTCGCCCGCAGTTTGTGCCAGCAGTGACACAGCTGTGAGCCCTCGCTGCCGTCCCTGCTCCTCTCCTGGGGTTCTTCCCTCAGTGGAGGCTGCAGGAGCAGACCAGGGCACCCAGCCCTACAGCCCTGGGGTTCCACCACCCCGTGGCGGTGATGCCTTGGCACGCCCAAGCTTATCTTGCTGCCTTACAGAGCAGGGAAGCCCAGAAGGGCATTTCTGACCTGTCCTTTGCTCCCACACGTGATCTGTGTGCCAATGCAACGCTGCACAGCGCGGAGAGCATCCCATGAACACTCCTGGGAAAGAGGAGCCCGGCCCTCGGAATCAGGGCTGGTTTGGGGAGGGATGATGGAGTGCTACACACCCAGCCACAAGAAGGACAAGCGACATGCGGTCAGCAGCAGCCGTCTTTACTATGGACCACAGGAGAGCAGGAAGGTAACCTCGTTACCAGGAGACCTAGGGGCTAACAGAATGTCATGCTGTGGGACGCACAGGAGAAGCACAATCACCAGAACAAACGGCACCCGGGGGGACGGGGGAGCCCGGGGGGGTGCAGGAGATGCCCTATAGCAAACCTCTAGTGTGGCATTGACACGTCTGTGGGTGCGGGGGGCTGGCTGCGTGGGTTTCTCCAGCCTTGGACACAAGTCAAAGGGCCTTCACCTCTACCCAACTCCAAGGGCTCTGGCACAATGGTTATTGACGTTTTTCAGAATAAAAATACGAATATATAACTTTGTTCCAAGAACTGTGTGCAAGAATCATTTCTTGAGGTGCAGTGAAAGGAGGGCAGACAGGAAAACGCCCTTCCCAGGGTTGTCCTTGTGGCTCGTGCCCTCTCCTCACTGACACCACAGCCCTCCCCAGCAATCCTCTGTGGCTTTGCCTTCAGTGAATCCCAAATAAGGTTCTTCAGAAAAAAAAGAAAGGGGAAAAAAATGTATTGCTGCTTCTTCTTGTAATATTTTTTCCTCTCTCTCTCCCCCCTCTTTCTCCTTAAAAATGTTTACTTTCAAAAATTCCATTCCTGCAGAGATTCCTCCTGAGCTCTGAGGTCTCCGCACTCCACCCTCCTCTTCTCCAGTCAGAAAAACTGAGTCTCAATGTCTCTTTGGTTAAAAAAAAAAAAAAAATTTAAAAAGTAGCACAAACAAATAACACACAACCCAGTATGATCCCATTCCACCCCGCGGACGCCTGATGAGAGGGTGTCTGTGGAAGGAGGAAGCATCAGAGACGAGCTGTCTGCTCTCTGCAAGCCGAGGTCCCCGCGCCGCCCCGCCGGCTCTCCTCCTCTCATACGGTGGTGGCCGGCCCGTACTGGAGCAGCAGCGGGGACGTCTCCTTGATGCGCACGTAGAACCGTCCCTCGGGCTGGCCGGCGTGCAGCGACAGAGGCAAGGAGTCATCGGGCAGCCACCGCTCGCTCTCGCCGGCAGCGAACACCAGTCCGAAGTGCTCCAGCTGCTCCTCGCCGTAGCAGACGGCGGCCGAGGCGCCCAGCACGTCCCGCGAGATGCCGTTCATCTCCAGCACCACCAGCTTCACCACCTCCCTGGCGGGCGTCTGGCCGGTGATGTGCAGCTGCGGAGAGAGGCGGGAGAGATCCGTGGTAAGGGGGAGGGATGAGGAGGACCGGGGGCCGGAGGCAGCGCACGGCGTGGAGGAATGGTGAGGGTGGAGGAACAGCTGCCCCGGTGGTGCCCGTGAGCAGGTGGCAGCAGCCTGGCACAGAGCCCTGGGCACACCGTGCCCGGGGAATGCCCCAGGAGTGCCCCGGCATGCCAGGGCCCAAACTCATGCACTGCTCTCCTGCCTCCACTGCTCTCTTCAAGCCCTTTCCACTCAACTCCTGCATGTGTCACCCACGGCTCCGCTCAGGCTGTCCCACCACCTCATCACCTGTAGCTGGAGAGGGACAGTCCCTGTCCTGCTCCTGGCACCGTGGAAGGATCTGTGTGAAGCCCCTCTTGTGAGTAGGGCCCAGACCCTCAGACCAGCTGGACCACAACAGCTCTGCCAAACTAGAACTGAAACCTCTTTGGAACGTGACACTAAATTTCATCCCGTGTGCAAGCCTGGGGTTCTCCCACCAACAGCCACCCTCGCCCTCCACCTCCCTGGGGACAGCCCTCTGCATCCCAAACCCTCTCAACAACGTGAGCTCATCAGGGCCCTGGCTGCTCGCGCCGGGAGCCGCTGCTCGGCTTCAAAGGCCCCAAGGCAGGACGTCCATCCTCGCCCAGGCGAGGCAGCGTTTCCTCTGGCACATCTGTGAGGGCTTGCGGAGCGCCAGGAGCGCTGCCCCGGCAGGGTGGTCCCAGCCCCGGGCCCACGTGAGCGCTGCCAGCGCTGAGCAGCCATGGCAGGGCTCAGCTGATTTACACCAGCCGAGGAGCCCTGCCTTTGAACTCGCTTTTCTTCGAGGAGAACATCGTAAAACGCTTGCAAGCAGGCGTGTCCAGAGCTTTGCAACTTCAAAAGCCGCGTGGGCAGCCCGCCAAGAACCCGAGGGCTGCGCTTCAGCTCCACAGAAATCTATGGGCATTCCTCAAATGGAAACTAACCCTGCGAGGCAGAGCCGTCTCTGCTGGGATGTCCCGGTGGGTGCAGAGACACTGGCTATCAAACCTCCCCAGCAATAAACCGCAATAAACAGCCTGTTGGCTCTGTTCTTCCTCTGCCATTCCTTTAGGGTCACTCTCAACCCAAACCAGCCCATGATTTAATGATTTTCTGCTCCATCATCCTCAGTCCTGGGCACCAGGAATGTCTCAGAAGGGAAATTTCGACAGGGGAAGGATCTCCATGGCTGGGACCAAAGGAGGCCACAGAGTCACAGGGGGACCTGCCCAAGATGTGTGTCCTGGGGGATGTCCTCCATGGGGGATCCCAGCTGGAGTAGGTGTGAGTGGTCAGCCCTCAGCAGCAAGGCCCTCATGGAGAGGAGTCCGGTCACACAGCTGCTCCAGCAGAGCCCAAAGCAGCATGGAAGGAGCTCTGCCTGCTCCCCCAGCTGGAACTGGAGTGGGTTCTGCCACTGGAGTTGCCACAGGCTGGAGACAAAAGGCTCCTGCTCTCCCTTCCCTAATGGGGAGGGGAGGCTGCAGGAGGAACACGGCCAGGGCAGGGGTGAGGGCTGAATTTCGGCCGGGAAGGATGATGTGCTTGAACACCAAGACGTGGCAAGGGAAACTCACCAACGTGTCCTTTGCTCTGCCTGCCCACTCTGGGTGGCACCAACCTACTGTCACCTGCTGAACCACAGACCAGAGCTGAACTTTGGCCCCACCGCCTTGTACCCAAAGCTTGCTACGTGTGGCCCTGGCTCCCTCCTCCTGCAGCAGCAGCCATCGCTCGTGCAGAGACACCCTGTCCTGCCAGGAGCCTCATCGCTACAGCAGGGACAGAGGGAGCCAGGGCAGAAGTGCTGCAGGTCTCCAGGGGACCTCCCCCTTGGGACGGCGGAGGATGGGGAGGGCGGTGCCAGGTGTGGGGCACGCGAGCCCTGCTGCCCGTGTCCCCATCCTGCCAGCCCCGTCCCTCCGGGCACGGCAGAGCCGCTCTGCCACCCGCTACAGGCTCCGGTACCTTGACACTGGTCTCTTTGGAGAGTCCCGTTTCGTACTGAGGGCAGACCCTCAAGGTGACAGAGCCCAGCTTCTTCCCTTGGTCGGCCAAGCCCCCGGGCTGCTCTGGCTGCTGCTCTGGCGAGTTCTGAGTCCACTCATCCGAGCGCGTCCGGCAGACGGGCTCCGAGCCCTGTCCGCCCCGGCGGCGCTCGGGGCTGGGCGCCGAGCCAGTCCCCAGCCTGAGCTGGCCGCAGGGGCCCGCGGTCCTGCTCTCCGTCGGGGAGCTGTCCACGGAGCCGGGGCAGGACTTTCTCGGGGCGGGGCAGTGGGGCTTGGGGAAGTCCAGGCTGCTGGTCCGGACGCAGTACGCCTGCCGCTTCTCCGTGATGCGCAGCAGCTCGATCTGCCGGCTGGGCAGGACGAAGTCGCTGTCGTAGAGCTCGGGCGGTGGCCGGGGCTCCTCCGGCGGCGGCGGCACCGGGGGTGGGGTCTTGAGCTCGTGGCTCTGCAGGACATCGGGGGCACTGTCCCGCAGGGTGCGGGCGGCCCTCCGGCCGCAGCACTCGGGCCCCGAGGAGGAGGAGGAGTACACCAGGTCGAGCTCCTTCGGGCTCTGCGCCCGGCTGGAGTCGTAGTCGCTGTCGGTGGCCAGGAACACCTCCGAGGAGCCTTCCTCATCCGACAGCCCGTGCGAGTCTGCGAGGGGTGAGAGGAGCAAAGAGGGGCTCAGCCTGAGCCTTGGGCAGCCCCGGCTGAGGTGGAAGCCGAGGAAGCCTCTGAGGTTTGTCCCCTCGTC
>VZTA01025686.1:48869-68981 GCA_013398855.1 Mohoua ochrocephala
CCGCTCTCCCGGCTCCAGCCCTGCCGGCACCTCGGGCGCAGCCGCCCCCGACCCACCGAGCACGGGCAGCCCCGAGCCCGCCGGGCAGGGCTCGGCACAGCCGGCTCCTTACCCGAGTTGAGCTTGCGGCTGCTCTCCGGTGAGGGCACCGGGGAGGGAAGGTAGTCAAGGTGGGACGAGGAGGATCGCGTTTTCTCCTTCGCTGGCCCCCCGGCCTCGTTGAGGAAGCCGCTGAGAGAGACCCCACAGGAGG
Organism: Mohoua ochrocephala; assembly: GCA_013398855.1. Classification (NCBI taxonomy): domain Eukaryota; kingdom Metazoa; phylum Chordata; class Aves; order Passeriformes; family Acanthizidae; genus Mohoua; species Mohoua ochrocephala. The sequence continues at coordinate 49,123 of VZTA01025686.1, forward strand.
GCTGCTTGTAGCGGGCGTGCTGCAGGGCATCCATGATCCAGCGCATCTCTCGCCAGATCTCCTCCATTTGCTGCCAACAGAGGAAACGGAGGAGCCCTTTCACACAGCAAACCACAGCAACAAGAGAGTCCCATGGCAAAACATGGGCTCTCTACACACACCTCTCCCCAGAGCTTCGGGGGAGTCCCTGAGCCAGGAAATGCGGAGAAAGTGCTCTCAGGCAGGAGGAGGATGCGGCTGCTGGTTCAGCAGGACCTGCCTGCCGCAGGCAGCGGTGCTGGGGACAGGGGCAGTGTGGGATGCTCTTTTGCAGGTCCATCCCAAAATGCACTTGCAGGCCCTTTTCTAGCCAGGAGGGCACGGGCACAGCAGGAGCCTTTGGCTCTCTCCTCGGGATTTGTAATGGGATCATTGCAGTAAGAAGTTGCCAGATAAAGTAACTGCAGCCTGGAGAAGGCTCCAGGGAGACCTCGCAGCCCCTTCCAGTGCCTAAAGGGGCACCAGGAGAGCTGGAAAGGGACGAGGGACAGGGCCCTGGAGGGACAGGACAAGGGGGAATGGCTTCTCACTGCCAGAGGGCAGGGATAGATGGGATATTGGGAAGGAATTCCTGGCTGTGAGGGTGGGGAGGCCCTGGCACAGGGTGCCCAGAAAAGCTGTGGCTGCCCCTGGATCCCTGGCAGTGCCCAAGGCCAGGTTGGACATGGGGGCTTGGAGCAGCCTGGGACAGTGGAATGTGGAACTGGATGAGGTTTAATGTCTGTTCCAACCCAAACCACTCCATGAACCTGTGAAAGCCCAGCCTGCTGCTGCCCATCGGCCACATCAGAGAGACCCCCCAGGGCCACCAAGACCAGGGAACAGCCCTGGTGCGGATGCTGCTGCCTGACTGTCCTGGCAGGTCAGGGGCACTGTGGAGCCTGGCTCCCGCCCCGTACCTGGATGTAGTCCTGAACCTGCTGGTGCCTCTGCTTGGCGGTGGAGAGCTCGGCATCGGAGAAAGCCTCCCTGAGGCTCTGCTGGGAGAGCAGCGACTCCAGCTCCAGCAGGGCGGACACCTGGCAGTACTGCGTGATGAACTCGCGGTCGTACGTGAAGAAGTGGACTGGGGAGAGGAAACAAGAGAGGGGGGGATGGAAGCCATGAGGTCCCATGCTGTGGATGCCCTACAGGCTCCTCCCTATCACCCAAGATGAGGAGGCAACACTGTCCATTAGTCCACCTGGACAGCCCTCAGTACATTCCTCCATCCCTCCTCCTACAGCGAGTGAGGGAACTCCAGCCCAGCCCACTCTCAGGAGGCCTCAGAGGCCAAGGGGACCAGCAAGGCTGGGTTTTGGCATTCCCTCTCCTCACCCAGCAAGGCTGGGTTTTGGCATTCCCCCTCCTCACCCAGCTCGAAGATCTGCAGTGGCAGCGTGAGGAAGCCGGAGCGAGGGGTGTAGGGGTTGTTCTGGCCTGGAGCGGTGCAGACGTCGTCTGACGGAGGCAGCAGCAGCAGGAAGGAGACCTGATCCCCAAAGTCCAGCACCTCCTGGCTGTACAGACGGAAATCTTTGGCCTGCAGGAAGACAGCGCAGGAAACAGCTGCACACATCACCTGGTGGGCCCTGTGCCCAGTCCTCATGCACAGAGCAGCCCTCAGGGACCACCTGCAGCCAGGGGACACTGCAGCTGCAGCACACAACCAGAGGCTCCTTGCTTTTGGCATAATATGCATAATCTCATCACTTCTGCTCTGATTTTTCCTAAAAGTCTCGAAACTTCTGGTCAAAGTCACCGTGGCAGGGGCTCAGAGCGGTGCCACCAGCGATGGCTCGGCGATGCGCAGGGAGGTGCCCCCCCAGCTGCCCAGCCAGAAGCACGTGCCTGTCACTGGGGCTGGGGGGCTCCTTCCCAGCAGGTACCTGGCATGGTGGAAGAAGGTTTCTCCCCACGCAGTCTGGCCCCAGGGGCTGCAGCTCCAGCCCAGCACTGGCCAGCGACCAGCCTGCTTGGGAGAGGCAGAGTTGAGCTGGTCTCGTGCTGCCCAGGACCAAACCACGTGGCAGCAGCAACAAACCCAGATCCACCATTGCTGCTTTGGGAGTACAGTGTGGGAAGGACAAACAGCTCCTGTGGACACTGTCCCTGGGCTGGCAGACCCACCACTCACCTTCTGTTTGCACAGGACTAAGATCTGGGTGCTCCAGCCCCACAAGGAGGGCTGGGCATGCAGTTCAACCACCAGCACCGTGCTCGCAGCCCCGTCCCCTCCCTCTGCCCCAGACCTTGGCTCCTGTCTTTACCTCTTGCAACGGGATGTTCACCAGGGTCATCAGCTCCTTGATGGCCACTTGGAGCTCCTGAAACAGGGGGTTCTGGGATGTGTCAGCCTCTGGCTCTGTGGGAACAGGCTCCTCCACGCTGGCCATCTTCTGCAGCCACTCCCACTCCTCCCTGGAGAAGGTCAGAGACAGACAGGTGAAGGAGGGAGCAGCTCGAGTGGACGTGGACACAATTTCTCTGAGAGCTGTGTTTGCTTGGCTGTTCCTCTCCTAGACAGTGCAGCATCCCTGGGGATGTGGAGGTAGAGAGGGAACTTGGTTTGCTGCAGGATGAATCAGAATCACAGAATATCCTGAGCTGGATGGCACCCACAGGGGTTGCCGAGTTCAGCTCCTGTCCCCACACAGGACACCCTAACAATCCCTCCCTGTGCCTGGAGTGTTGCATGGCAGGGATAAGAGGGAAGCAGGAGGTGTTGGGTGCTGTTAGCCTGGACGGGGCAGAGCAGCCTGGCTGCCCTGGCTGAGCAGCCCTGCAAATCCCACCTGGAGATGTTGGGGTTGGAGCGAATCTTGACGTGGCACAGGATGTTGGGGAGCCGCTCTGGCACCAGCACTCGGATCTGATCCACGGCGCTGCACAGCTTCAAGTAGCCCAGGTAGAGGCCCGGGGAGAGGGCATGGCTGCTCCGCTGGTGGTAAGCCAGCTTGTCCTGGGGACAAAGGCACTGCTGGACTGAGCCAGTCCTCACAGCGATGCCGTGGCACGGCCAGTCCAGCTGGAGAAGGGGAGCGGCACAGTGAGACAAGCCGGCGCTGCCAGGGTGAATCTGGCACCAACCTGATGCCTCCCCTCGGAACAACAGGAATTTTGGAGGCTGGCTGGGCTCTGCTCCCCCTCTGCTATGACCTTTCCAGGCCGAGGGGGAGCAGGGAGCACTGGTGGTTCCCGGGGGAGCCCGCTGCACTCCCTGCCCCACGGCACCACCACACACCTGGACGGAGATGAGCAGCGTGTCCAGAGCAGTGGGCTCCTCCGGGGAGGACACGGACTTGCGGCCGGTCTGCAGCTTGCAGATGGGAACCCAGCGCACGCTCTCAAAGGTCTGGTTGGTCTTCACCTCCTTCAGGGTGACGATGAGGATGTTGCCCTGTTTGTCTTTGATGGGCTCGAAGAAGACCTGCCCCAGGTCCTGGATGCCCAGCAGCCCCTGTGCGAGGGGGTGGGAAAGCAGGAGAAAGCAGAGGGTCAGGGGACGTCCTGGAGGCACAGTGGGTCTGGGCAGCTGGGACGTGCCTGCAGCTGCCTGCTGGAAACCAGTGTGCCCAGCAAGGCACCCTGATGGTCCCCAGCCCCTCTGCACCAGATTGCCACGACAGCTGGCCCCTCACTGTCCCACGGCCGGAGTCCTGCCGGGGAGGACGAGGCAGGGACCACGGTCATGGCCAGCAGGTGCTGGGTTTATCCCGGCTGTGTCCATCCGCGTGCTGCTCCCAAGGGAGCTCAGCCACCAGCACCCCGCTGAAAGGGTTTGTTCCCCACGCAGGCCGACCCTCACCTGCATCTGCGAGATGGCCAGCAGCATCTTGAAGCGCGTCTGCAGGATGCAGGAGCAGGAGGACTGGGACACGGTGACGCACTGCCGCAGCCACAGGATCTCGTCCCACATGCAGGACACCTGCACACACCAGAGAGCTGCTGCAGCCGGGCCACGCCAGGGGGGTGGGGGAAATCGTTTGCTGGGTTTGGGGTGGGTTAGCAGCATGTGGGGGCATGCAGCACCTCTCAGCAGGGCTGCAAACAAACCCCCGTGCCACAGGCACTGAGATGCCTCCAGAGCCTGCACCCGAGGGCAGCCCCAAGCCATGTCCACTCACACATCCACCTTCACCTAGGACTGAAACCTGAAGTCTGAATACAAGTTGGCCAAGGTGGGGAGGGAGAAGAAGGCGCTCTCCATCAGTGGATAGGGACCACCCAGGAAATTATTTTGGCCCTGAGCTGCCCACGTGCCCTTTCCCTAAGTCTGCTGACAGTGGAGGAGCTGGCAGCAGCTCGTTGTGCACCCTACAGCAGAGGCGGAGGTGCCATGGCAGGATGCTGAGGGGAAGCAGTTCAACAGCCACTGACATCCCCGTGGAGAGGCAGTGCCCACCCATCCCGGCACACAGCCTGCCCAGCGCGGCACCGCTCCGTCACCCATCTTTGGGCTTCCAGGGGTTGGGATGAAATGCCATTCCCTGGAAGTTTCCTGGTCCGTGCTGAACCCCAGCAAGCAGCAAGTCCATGGGCTGCCCGCCCTGCCCAGCCCCAGTGTCCGGGCTGGAGGGGCAGCGGTGGTGCCTGATGCCTGCCCGGGTCACCCTGGCACTCCTGGCGCTCTGCCCAAGCACGGCGTCCCTCGGCCACCCACCTTGGTGAACCAGAGGAAATCCTGCATGAGCAGGCAGGAGTAGGTGTCATCAATCTCCACCACGGGGATCTGGTCTTCATGGGTCACGAGGATGTTGTCGTCCTTGTAGAAGATGGCTGTCAGGTAGAGGCCCCTGCGTGGGAGGGAGGACAGACTTCAGTGCCACCCCCAGCTGCCAGCTCCATCTCCCAAAGGCTCTCCTTCCCGAGGCAAGAGAAGATGCCCTGCCCCAGGCCTGCACTCCTCTCCAGCAGCCCGTGGCAGAAGAGGCTGTGGCTGGCACGGGAGCAGGAGCAGGAACCCAGCATGTCCCAGCAGACACCGTGGCCAGTGACCCCGCAGCACATGGGACAGATGGGGCCAGACTGTGCAGGGGACACTCTGGGTCTAGGCAAGCTGGGGTGCCAGGTGACCCTCAGAGGGGGGATCTGGGCACCAGCACAGCTTGGCCAGTGCAGACTGAGAGAGCACCAAGAGCACCTTTGATCTCTGGGCCGTGGGACTCATCTCCACCAACGCCACCAGCTCAGTCCTGGTGCAGACCCCGCTCTGAGCACCCCCAGTGTGCAGGCACAGCTCTCAGGATGGGACAGGGGCTCTCACCAACCCCGTGCACCAGCCTCTCACCGCTTCAGTGTCTTGAGGAACTTGCTGCCAGGGTGGAAGAGGTGCTTGAGGCTCTTGGAGACCGAATGCTTTCTGCTCTGGGGCTGGTTCTTGCAGGGCTCTGTGGAGCAGAGAGGAGAGGATGCTGCAGCAGGAGATGAAGAGCCGATGCCAACCCCTTGGGAAGGCTCTGCCGAGGTCTCCACTGCCTGAGCTGTGTCCCTGCTCTGCTCATCCATGGCACAGACCTATTCCCGCACCACCTCAGCTCCGTGGGTCACACCACAGCCCTGGGGGACTCAGCTGCCCCCACCCCCGGCCTCCCCGGAGCACCGTGCCGTGGGCTCACCGTGGCAAATGCAGTGCTGGTGGACGGTCTTCACCTGGCCCAGCAGATGGTCCAGAGCTTCAGCCTGTCCCCTCCGGCGTGGCGCCCGGCCGTCGTACTCCCGCCAGTCTGTGGGGGACAGACGGGCATCACCCCGGCTCCCTGGGGGAAAGGGGTTCCCCTCCCCTCCTCTCCTCCCACATTGTCTGGGCATGGCAGCAGCCGTGGGTGCTGGGCACCTCGGGGTGTGCTGGCAGATCCCCGGGTTTGTGCCACTCTCCCCAGGAACACCGAGCTCTGCGCAGCACCCCGTGGCCAGCGGCCTCCCCACGGCGTGGCAGGGGCACAGCAGAGGGAAGGAACAAGGTTCTGTCTGTTGCTGCTGCACTTCACTGGCCTTACAAAATAAAATTCTTTCCAGTCTCTTCCTCCAGGTCTTCCCCAGTTACTCCAGATGAGCGCTGGGAGCTGGGCTTACCTCGCCAAACACATAAATAAACTCCCGCCAGCTCCACCCGCTGTGGGACGGCAGCGGGACCTCGAGCGGGGCCGGGGACCTGCCGGCTCTTCTCCCTCAGCTTTATATTAATTGCTTTAAACACCCCCTGTGTCCTGCCCGCTGCTGTTTTCCATGGAAAGTTCAGCTCTGTTAACTTTGGCTAGAACTTGCCGCTATTTTTAGTAGCTTTAAAAACACCCAGGGAGGTGCCTGACTATATTCTGCTGGGCCAGGGAGGGATCTCTACTGAAGGGAGAAATATTAGTGGCAATAAAAATAAATAAACCCCACTCCTGTCTGATTTGCTTCAGCCACACTCAACTGATGCCACCTGGATCTTGGTCACAGGGAATGTGACCTGCGTGAGGTGGCAAACGGGCTTTAAAGTGGCTGCAAACATGACAGGGACATGGTAAAGCCAGGGAAGTGGGCTGCTGTGCCCCTGCCGTGTGCATTCCTAGACATGCAAACGGATTTTCGGTGATTTCAGTGCTCTGTGGGTCTGCAGCCAGAGCTGTGCTTGGTGCTGCCCGTCTCTGACCCGTCGCTGCTCACCTCCACCTGTCCCCGCTGCCCTCACTGCTCCCCGGGTGCCTGCAGCCTGCTGCCACAGGGTGTGCTTCCCTGGCCTGGCCCCCGGGACAAGCTCAGCCTTCCCTGGCCTGGTCCCCGGGACAAGCTCAGCCTCCCACGGGGCTGCTCCTTACTCCTTCACAGCACTGATCCCATGCGACACCACACAGGCACCTGTTTTGGGACTGCTGACAAGTGGCAGAGGCCATTCTAGAGCCCCCTCAGTCCTGAACTTCGCCCTTTGGGCTGCTCCTTCCAGCTCAGTTCTCCTGGCCCTTCTCCACCCAGCACCCCGGGGTGCCTTGTGTGACACTGGGTGGCTGTTTCCTGACGCTTTTCCTGGGGCCAGCACGGGGAGGAGAGCGCCCACAGCCCAGAGCTGGTCCCTGCTGGGCTCGTGACCCCCATCCCAGCTTGTGACCCCAGTCCCAGCTCGTGACCCCCATCCCAGCTCGATGCCAGGGAATGCAGCTCCCTGGGTCTGGGCTGGATGGGAGAGACCATGTGTGGTGGCCACTGCCACCCAGGACCGGACCACTCCGAGTCCTGGCTCTGAGCCACCTCCTGGCTTCTTCCTTGGGATGAGCTGGTCCAGGTGGGCTGAAATGGCTCAGCCTTTCCCAGGTGCCAGGGATAATGAGAAATCCCTGGTTGGCAAAGCACCTGTTGGCTGGAGGCAGCATCCCAGGCACAGCCTCCCTGCCCGGCCCGAGAATCCAAATTCTTCCTTGCCCCTGGGCCCACTCGCTCCCATGCCAGCGGTGAGAGGGACCCCCGGACGGCCCCAGGAGCTGCCCCGTGCCCCCCGCCCTGCGCTGGCTCCCGGGGGAGCGTTCCCGGGGTACTCACTGGAAGGGATGGCGAAGGGGGGCGTGGAGGCTTGCGGGGGACCCCAGCCCTTCATGTTGTAGGCAGACACCCGGACGTGGTACGCCGTGCCCTGCAAGGAGAGCAGCGCGCTCAGCACGGCCCCGCCTCTCCCGGCGAGGCAAGGAGGATTCCCCCAGTCCATGGCTCCAGTACACCACGAGAGAACTGAACTGGGAGCCCACAGCCCGGGTCACTGGCTCTTACCTCCCCTCCTGCCCCTCGTTATCAGACACTAGGGAATCCCTGTGGCCCTGCTGGGCGGGTTTGGGGCACACAGGGGAAGGACTGGACATTGCAAATGCCCCTCGCCAGAGATGCTCCAGCCCGAAAGGCTCAGTGCTGCTGCAGATCGGGGTGCTGGCAATCCCCTGGAGCGGGTAAGGATCCAGCCCCTGGAGACGGGGAGCTGGCCCAGCACTGCCGAGGGCTTCTAGCACACTGACAGTGATTAAAGCCTCTGATTAAAGCCCAGTCAAGCTGCCAGATGTTGCCAGGCCTCCAGGCACTCATGGAGGCGACAGGAGCCTGCGAAGCAGCTCTGAGGGTGTGATTGATGGGCTCGGAGCTGCTCCTTGCAGCGACACTGCTCTGGGCTCCACTCGAACCCCTCCTGAGGGCAGCTCCCGCCCTGACAGCGCTCCTGAGCTCGGCGCTGCTGCCGTGCCCGAGCCCCTCTCACCTCACCGAGGCTGTCCTCTGCTCCTCCAGTCAGCGGTCCTGGCCTGCCTACCCCTGGTAAGGGTGACCCCATTCATCCCAGCATCTGCCCGCGTTCCCTCCCTGAGCTCCGTCCCACCGCAGTCCCCTTGTCCCCGGTGCTGGCCCAGGGGACAGCTGACAGGCAGCGTGGCTCCTGTGGTTCCCAGGGAGATAAAACAGCAGGGAGCCGCGGTCCCACCAGCCGTGACCTTGCCGAGCTCCCGAAGATGGAGATGGGGCCGGGCCCCCTCTGGGTGACATCGGGGCTGGGGCCAGGGGTTGGACCGTGCAGGTGGCAGAGGAATGAGGCCCTGATTTACTGCCCAGGAAGAGCCTGGGTGGAGGCAGGAGCGGGGTGGGGGACGGGATAAATCAGGCGCTGGGTGAATGGGCCCATTCCGCCTGTCACTGCCGAGTCCCCAGGCACCCTGGCAGGGACGCTCCCCGCTGTCAGTGGCTGCGGCCGCGCGGGGACAGACAGATGCCTCTCCCAGCCCCACACTCTTGGCTCTGCCCAGGCTGTGCCCATGGCACGCAGCGTGGCACAATCCTATTGTTCCTGCTCGGAATGATCATACAAACAAAGAATCGTTACAGTCGGAAAAGGCGTCTAAGATCACTGAGTCCAGCCACTGCCAAGGCCACCGCTAACCCACGTCCCCAAGTGCCAAGCACACGTCTTGGGAACACTTCCAGGGACGATGACTGCCCCACTGCCCCGGGCAGCCTGTGCCAGTGCCTGATCCCCTCCCCACGGGCTGCGCTATGGCCTGGGGCTTTTCCCAGCTGGGGGCTCTCCCCACCGAGCCCTGCCCGCTGTGGGCACCCCGGCACTCACCGACACCAGCCCCTGGATGGTGAAGTGCAGGTCCTTCAGCTTGTCGATCACGGCCTCTCCCAGCAGCGGCGAGAAGGTCGGGGAGCAGCTCCACTCCACTGCAAGGAGAGAGACCCCGAGGTGCCATGTGGCCCTGGCGTGGGGACAGGCCACCAGGGCTGGGGCAGCGTGTCACAGGCAGCAGCTGCAGGGGGACTGCAGGCAGCACAGGAGCTGCAGGCAGTGGAGTGAAGGCAGGGGAAAAGGAGATGCATGGTGGGGGGAATGTCATGGGGAGCTGCTGTCCTCACCAAGCCACATCGGATGGGGTCAGCACCTTTAATTGGTGTCTCAGAAGTGGAGGATGGAAGAAATTCTTCCAGAAGCCAAAAATATCTGGTTTAAGTGGGTGGGTGAGGGGTGCAGGACAACAATGTCCTCCCAGTGTGCAGGATGAGGGGGCAGCCAACAAGTGACACCCCAAGGTTTGCCTTGGTGTAGGATGATGTTTGGTCTAGCTCAGAGCATTTGGGTGGTGGCCAGTCTGTCCAGCAGCCCTGGCTTCTTCTGTGCTCCAGCACAAAAGTGGCCTGCCTGGGGCTTGGCAGCACTGCCCATGGCTCTGCTGTGTTGCCTTGGGGTGCAAGGCACGGGCTGTGGCTGTGTGACCCCGCCCTGCCGCGGGGATCCTGGTCCTCACCTTTGTACTTGGTGACAACGGCCGAGTTGACGCTCAGGGGCTCCCAGAAGGTCACCTGCAACGAGGAGCTGCTGGCCACAGAGAGGTGGACGCTGCTGGGGGCATCTGGCACTCCTGGGGACAGAGAGTGCAGGGACTGCTACAGCGAGGACGGTCGCTCTGAACCCCCCACGCCCCTCCTGGGCCTCTCCCCGGTCCCAGGGACACACTCCCGAGTGGAACATGTTCTCCCCTCCACGCACCCACACCGCGAGCCCCAGCCACAGGGTGCAGGGACCCTCTGATGGGTGCTGGTGCCACGCACAGCCCCAGTCCTTCCCCCGGCGCAGGGGCAGCCCCCAGCCCTCCTGCGGTCACTCACGGGCATGCTCAAACCCTGCCTTCATGCGCTTGTACAGCCGGAACCGCCACTCCCAGGCCTTGAGCTGCTTCTCCTTGTCGGAGCAGTCGGCGTTGGGCGCCTCGTTCACCACCTGCGCCATCAGCTCGTTGACGCGCTGCTCCGCCTCCCGCACCAGCGTGGAGAGGTGCAGCGAGCGGCTTTCCAGGCTCACGACTGCGGGTGGGCGGGCACGGCCGCAGGGCCCGGCAGGGGAGGGAGGAGAAGGTGGTTAGGGCAAGCTCTGCCTCTGCTGGCAATGAATCCCCACCCCGAGACCCCATCCTCCCCTCCGTGTCCTGGTCCTGGTGTCCGCTCGAGCGCGCGGTTCCCCTCGAGCCCTGCACCGGTCTCCCAGAGGCCGGTGATCGCCTCCCCACCTGCATCCAGTGCCTGCGGTGCCCCGCTGCGCCACGCTGGGCACCCCGGTGCTGGGCACGGCACAGCTCCCTGTCCCGACTCACAGTGTGGGCTCTCCTTCGCTCCCGCCTGCAGCAGGGCCCTGGCGATGGGAGCGTTGTTGGTCATGATGGCGATGTCCAGGGGCAGGAGCCCCTCGCTGTTGGGGGTGTTGAGGTCCAGCTCCTCAGGGCTGTAGTGCTTCAGCAGGTCCTGCACCCTGTCAAGGTCCTGCAGCTCCACGGCCTCAAAGAGGGCAGCATTGCTCTGGAACTGGGTGGAAAGAGAAACACAGCTGGGCTGAGCACAGGGCCCCCTCCTCCATCCCACCGAACACCCTGGACCCTCACTAGCCCCCCATGAACCCAGTCAGGGAGAGGGTCCCCTCATCCCAAGGGCTTGGGAGCATCAGCTCTTTGCAGAAACATCTGGATGATGCCAAGCAAACACCTGGAGCAGCTCCAACTCAGCTTGCCACAGCTTCACTTGACACACTCTTGTGCTCCCAGCCAGGTTCCAGCACCACCCACACAGGTACCCTCGGCCCCCAGGGACCCTCTGTCCCCATCTGGACGGGTTCAGCAGGCACTGACCAGGTAGGACTTGCGGAGCTTCTCCTTCTCGCCCCGTCCCACCAGGCTGCCCTCGTCGAAGGAGGTGTAGTTGACGCGGAACTTCCCCGACAGGTTTCGGTAGAGCCTCTTGGCCGCGTTTGGCGAGGAAGGGCCCGGCGGCTTCCTGGCCTGCGCCAGCTGCAGGTCCCGCATCTGCTGCGTCATTTTAGGGGAGGATGACCTGGGAAAAAGCCAGAGAGAAATGAGGCATGGAGGAAAGGCAGAGGCATGGAGGAAAGGCAGAGGCATGTCTGTATTGTCAGGACCAAGACAGGAATCAGGAGAGCCAGAGCACTCCTGGGCAGCACCAACGTGAGGGGCTGCAAGGTGGATGCCAGTGCCAGCAATGCCCCCACCCATCTGTTTGCAGCTGAGGCAGATCTGTTCCTCCTCTCCACCACTGCTGCTGGCCCTGTAGGGGTGCCAAGGGGCTTGTATGATCCCTGCAGGTAAGATGTTTCCTTCCAGAGACAAGCTGGGATGCCCAAAACAACCTCAGGCTGCTCAGCCCTACAGCTGGCCTGGAACCATCTCACCAGGGCAGTATCTCCACGTGCCCAGTCTCCACCATCCAGTTCCACCCTGGCATGCCCAGACCCCCTCAGCAGTGGAGGCCGCAGGGCCCGGCAGCCCCGAGCCCTGTGATGGGTGAGTGCTGTCCATCACTGCTGGCCTGGGATAGCCTCGTGTACCCTCTCACAGCCTCCCTTCCACAGGAACCTGTGTCCTGCACTCATCACCATCCCTCAGCCCTTTCTGGTACATGGCTTTTCTCGGGGTTGTTATTCCAGCAAAGGGCACCCTCAGGAAGTGAAATGGGAGCAGGGGACAGATAAAAGGCCATTTCTCATGGCATCCAGACAATGCCAGGTCCTGATGGGGACCAGTGGCCCCAGTCTTCTGAGGGGGACCAGTGGCCCCAGTCTTCTGCTCACCAAGAGATCAAGGCTTCACAGCTGCTCCTTACCTTCTCCACTCATCAACCTACGAGATCTTTTCTCCTCTCTGATTACAGACTCACAGACTGCTTTGGGTTGGAAGGGACCTTGAAGACCATCTAGCTCCAATGCCCTGCCACTGGGACAGGATTTTGATTCTTATTTTCAATACCTACAAGTCACAAGGAAAGCTGGTGTGTTTTCTGGGGCTCCCCAGAGCGGGAGCTGTCCCTCTCCCCGCAGCCAGGACCCTCCCGCTTCCATCAAGACCTCATCCCACCAGTGAAAGTGCCCCGCTTTGGTGTGAGCGTGGCCTCGTTGCTGTGGGGGGCTTTTGCCCACGAGCCATCCCCTACAGCACAGAGGGTTTGCACTGTGTCAGACATCTGATCCCCCTCTTGCCAGAGCTCTGGCCAGTTCCCAGGGGAGCATCGGGTCTGAGGAGCATTTAGCACAGCTACCCTTAACGCAGTCTCTCTCAGTTTTGACCCCATCCCCTGCGTACAAGGTCAGACATTTAGGGGCAAGGCCTTCCCCCCGTGGCTTCATTGGTTAAATATCGAGGGAGATAAAAGCGTGGCCTTTGGCTGAGGGGCACGCCAAGGCACTGCAGGAGGCTGTGCCCGCGCTGAGGGCGTTTATGAAGCATCACCGTGGCACAGGACATTAACAACCCCCTCGCTCTGCGTGCGGCGTCGCCCTCATTTCAGATGAGGCACAGTGGGCTGCAGGAGGACTTTAATGATTTTACCTTTTATTGCTGTGATATTTAAGAGTGGAAAATGCTGCGGAGGTTGGCTCCTGGCGATCATTCATCTCACCAGCTCCAGCCTGCGGATTTAGAGGTCTCCAGTGTGGCCCAAGCCACGGTGTCAAGTTGCTGCCCTGGGTTGCTCCAGGAATGGGCATTATCTGAACACGGGGTGGATCAGACACCGAGCACCAACCACACCAACCTCAGGCCCACTGGCAAAAGCCGAGAGGTGTTTTGTCACTTCAGGTGTCAAAACACCCCTGAGCAGCCATGTAGGAGTGGGTGAGTTTCGAGCAGCAGAGCCCTACTGGTTCTGGTGGGGAGGAAGGGATCAGCACCCAGGAGGGTGTCACCGTGGTGGGACAGACCTGCACATCGTAAGCAAGGGCTGGAAAACCAGTCCTGCGATCTCTGGGAGCTGCCTGGCTCTGGACACGGAGTCCTCAGCCTGTGCTCGCCGTGTGCCACCATGGACAGGGAGCAGCTCCTGGCACGGCCCCTGCGAGGGCTCCGTGTGCCAAGGGCTCACACACAGCACGCCCAGCCTTCTGCAGAGGGCAGGCAGGGGATCCCAGGGGGCACAGGGGCGAAGCAGCAGCACAGCTCTGCTGTCACTGGCGCACAGAGGTGAGAGAAAAGCCACCCGTGCCTGAGCAGGCAGAGCTGTTGTGGCAGGAAGAGACAGGAAGGCAGGTCCTGACCCCCCCGCAAAGCTGAGATGCAAAGCACTGCCTGGCATATTCAGGAAAGGGAACTGACTCGAGAGGTTCTCCAGCAGAACCTTGCCCTTTCCCTCGTGTTTAAGAGTTGCCTGCTGCCCACGTCCTCCTCCCTCCAGCTCCAGCTGCTGCTCAGAGGTGAGGGTGGCTCCTTCAGCAGGCTCATCAAGATGGGTAAATTCCACTGCGGCTCCCCTTCTCCCAAGGAGGCAACAATGCTCTCCCACACAGAATGCTCTTCGCTCTACGGAAGCTGGAGCAGACCCTGTTGGAACAGATCCCTGCTCCATTCATGCCTGCAGAATCAGGGTTTAAAATGGAGCGGTGCTTTGGAGCAAAAGTCCTTTTTTCTGCCAATTAAAATACACGGCAAATGACCCGGTGCAAGCAGAATGCACAACTGGGAGGAAGCTCTCTCAGAGGTGGCAGGAACAGAGACACAAAGAAATTTCTCACTGTTTTCCCTCCTCTGATTTGCTTTTAATGAGAAGTAAAGAGATGGAAATTATTCAGGGCTCAGGAGTGAACATCTATGTCTATTAAAGCGGCTGCCCCTGAGATAAAGGAGCTTCCTGCCCTGTGGTTATGAGTCACCTGGACCCAGTGAAATGGTCCGCATTTATCCAGAGCTAAACTTCACCCTGGAGCACCCGATAGCTGAAACCAACACCCACGGATGCTCTGCCCTCAGGGGCCGAGCAGCCAACACCAGCTCACCCACGGCAAAGCCCCATCCTGCAGGGAGGTGTGGGAGGAGATCCCACCTCCTCTGCCTGAAGAGTCTCAGTGCAGCCAAACCAAACCATGCCAGCCACAGCTGGTTCTTGTTGCTAATTATTGTCCTGTGGCCTGCGAGCAGGGGCCGGGTGCTTTGCCTGCCCCTGCAGTTCAGCCCTCTGGCCATGGGGGACCTGTTTGGGACCATCGGGGGTGATGGGGACATCGGGTTTGTAGTGCCATAAATCCACACAGCAGCAAACTCCATCACCTTCTCCATGGAAAAGGCTGGGGTTCTGTGGAAGGATGTGTTGGGGCTGGTCAGATCCACCTGGGGTCAATTCTGGGCCTCTCATGACAAGAAAAACCTTGAGGGGCTGGAGCGTGTCCAGGGCAGGGAACGGAGCTGGGGAAGGGGCTGGAGCCCCAAGAGCGGCTGAGGGAGCTGGGAAAGGGGCTCAGCCTGGAGCAAAGGAGGCTCAGAGGGGACCTTGTGGCTCTGCACAACTCCCTGACAGGAGGGGGCAGCCGGGGGGGGTCGGGCTCTGCTGTGGCTCAAGCTGTGCCAGGGGAGGTTTAGATCGGATTTTGGGAAAACTTCTTCCCTGAAAGAGTTGTCAGGCACTGGCACAGCTGCCCAGGGCAGTGGTGGAGTCACCACCCCCTGAGGGATTTAAAAGCCGTGTGGATGTGACACTTGGGGACATTGTTTAGTGGTGGCCTTGGCAGTGCTGGGTTAATTGTTGGATTTGATGATCCTAAATGTTTTTGCCAACCTTAGTTAGTCTATCTATGATTCTGTCTCAGGAAACCAGTGCAACAGAGGTGGTTTTCTTGTTTTTAAGAGCACAAGGATGGATGAGCATAAGGCACCTCCATTTTTTCCCTCCTCCAGCATCAAACACAAGCAAATCCACTGGGCTGTTTATAATGTGGTTTATGGATATTCTGAATGTCAATGTTTGCAGCACTGCAGATCTTGGCCTAGTAAAAAGTGCTAATAATTGTTGCAATTCCTTGATTTTGAGTGCATTTTGTTGAAGGGCGGAGCCCCTCCGGGTCTCCAGCTGAGAACCAGTCCCCGACAGGCACGGCTGCTGTGCCCCGGGACAGAGCCCAGAGCCCCGGCTGGCTGGGACAGCCCTGCCCACCCCGAGCCCAGGGGCACCTGGACAGGCAGGGAGTGACCACCCTGCCCACAGGTCACCAGGCCAGACACAAGGAAGACATTTTTTATCATGAGGGTGGTGAGGCCCTGGCACAGGGTGCCCAGAGCAGCTGTGGCTGCCCCTGGATCCCTGGCAGTGTCCAAGGCCAGGTTGGACGGGGCTTGGAGCAGCCTGGGACAGTGGGAGGTGTCCCTGCCCATGGCAGGGGTGGCACTGGGTGGGATTTAAGGTCCCTTCCAACCTGAGCTGTTCCATGGTTGCATGATCCTATGAGATCAAGTGCCAAGACCAACACCCAGAGAGAGAAACCCGAGTGTGAGAGGTCTCTGCACACCTGAGCACACTCACCCTGACCCCCGTCCAGGGCCACACTCCCCCCTGCGCAGCAGGAATTCACAGCTGGCCACGGACACTCGGACACCAACGCTCCGCAGCAGAGACCAACACCCCGAGCAGCTCCTCCACACGGTGGGCACAGGGGCAAGGAGTGCCACGTCCGGAGTGAGGAGGAGCTGCTGATGCCCTTGCATTTTCCACTCTTTTTGCCCAAGCCTAAGCAATTTTTCATGACTGGCAAAACAGAGGCTGGATTAAAAATGGAACACGAGTAGAGGAGCCCTTCCAAAGAGTGGGATTTCATAACCCACCAAAAAGCACGCTCAGAACTAGGACCAAATGCCACAATCAGCATCCCTGTGAGGCAGCAGGGCTCACGGAGCAGCAGGCACAGCAGTTACCCACCCTGGGCTGAGCAGACCACCAAGGCATTTAGATGCTGTGCAGTGACCTGGCCATGCAGACACGGAGCAAAACACTCCTGCTCCACGGAAACATCTGTGTGCCTAGAAAATGCACTTGCTTATTGAAACCTGGGTCCAGGGAAAGGCACCAAAGCAGACTTTGTTTGTTTGTTTGTTTGTTTGTTTGTTTCCTCCAGCTTTTCTCTTTTCTCCCCACTTGGCAAACCTGCTGGGTTTTGTTTGGAGTGGAGCTGAAGCGAGCATGCCTCTTTTGTTTAGCAATAACAACTAACTTATATAGATGCTGCTCCTGCCAAGACATTTTTGTTGGAGCTCCAGAAGCCCAGTGCTGTTAGACCCCAATGCTCAGAGGAGCTCAGCGTGGTGTCAGGCCCCTGGGTCGGTACAGAGCTTCCTGAGCATCAGTGGCAGCACATCATCGCTGCTGTCTCCGTGCTGGGCACACCACGGTGTGCCCGTGCTGCCTGAGGAGCTCACGGCCCGTGGCAGCAGAGAACACCCCCGTGGACACACAGCCCACCGCGGCACAGTGGGCTCTGGGAGGGAAAACTGCCTCCCAGCAGCTCGGTACCCAAAGGAAAAGCACATCCTGGGTGAGATCTGCAATATCCAGCAGTACCCAGCGCCCTGCACCTCTGCAGGGGATGAAGAGGAGCATTCCCCTTGGAACAATTCCCTTGGAGCATTTCCCTTGGAGCATTCCCCCATTCCCCCTCAGACCATTCCCCCTCGGAGCATTCCCCCATTCCCCCTCGGAGAATTCCCCTCGGAGCATTCCCCTTGAAGCATTCCCCCATTCCCCCTTGGAGCATCCCCCTCGGAGCACCCCCCTCGGAGCATTCCCCTCAGAGAATTCCCGTTGGAGCACTCCCCTTGGAGCATTCCCCCATTCCCCCTCAGACCCTTCCCCCATTCCCCCTAGGACCATTCCCCCATTCCCCCTCGGACCATTCCCCCTTGGAGCATTCCCCCTCAGACCATTCCCTCTTGGACCATTCCCCTCAGACCACTCCCCTCGGACCATTCCCCTCGGACCATTCCCCCTGTGCCATCCAGGCTATTCCCCAGACCAGAGGGCTTTTGCACCCTTTGGGGAACACTTGTGCTGGGAGCGCATGGCAAGGCCCCCCCTGCCCCCTGGTGCAGTCCTCACTCAGCCGTGGCAGAAGGGACCCCCACAGGCTGGACACACGGCACCCCACAGCACGGGGCCGGGTGGGGGTCAGCAGCGTCCTCCCGAGGCACAGCCGTGTGCCCCGGTCCGGCACGGCAGGGAAGAGCCTGCCCGAACGGCCCATCCCCGCTGCATCTCCCTCCTCAATCACAGGCTGAGCTGGGGAAAGACGGAGACTTCAGGGCTCCAAGAGAGGTTCGGAGCCAACCAAGTAGATCACTCGCTGACAGGGTCCCATAAAACACCCCACTGCTGCAGGCCCAGCAGCGCCTTTGGGGAGGAAGGGAGCGGAGACGCTTGAGCAAACTCTGCTGCCACACAACAATGCCGCCGCTTCTTGCTTTTCCTTATTTTTTTAATTAGGCCTCCTGATCCCTGCTTAAAAGTGAGACCAGAAGGATCTCGTGGTTCGATTCCCATTAAAATACACCCCAAATCAGACTTTCATTTGCCGTGCCCCTGTGGCATGTGCCATCACAGTCAGGACCGCTGTCAGGCACGCGCTGCCACCACCAAGTGCCACCGTCCCCGCACCCCTCCTGCACACGGGCACCCCTCCTGCACACACACCTCACGCAGCCCTGCCAGGGCGTGGGGCACCTCTCCTCGGGGACAGTGCTGAGGGACATGGCACAGTGCCTGGCGCCCCAGCCAAGGCAGGTGATGTTGCCAAAGCCATCGGCCCACGAGCACCACCCTGGGCTGCAGTGAAGGGGGCACAGCCCAGCTCCTGGCATCCTAGCCTGGCTCCAGGCACCCCAAACCATCCCTCGAGCGAGGAGATTCAACATTTCAGAGGCTCACACAGTCTCCATCCACAGATCTGGGTCAGGAAGGAGATGCTGGAAGCTTCTACACTCAGCCCAGCTCTGCTGATTTTGCTGTTTTCACAAGGATTTACCCCAGCAGAGCTCCTGGGTGTCCCGCCCAGAGGCTCCTACCTAGAAAATCCACAGAAAATCCACTTTTCTGCTTCTGTGCTGCCAAATTTCTGCGGGGATGGAGCTGAGTGGGTCCGTGCCTTGCGGACTGAGGGCATCTCTGCCCAGAGGGGTTCGGGAGCTGCTGCTCGGGGTGCAGCATCCCTGTGTGACCCGCACGTGTCCCTGGGGCCCCTCCCAGCGCCCAAAGCCGCCGGTGCCTCCCCACCGGCCCCGGCTCCGGGGATGGCTCAGCCCTGGGCTCCTACCTCCCGGCCAGGGCAAACCTTCCTGCTGCCTCGCCACAAAGCCAGCCTTTAATTGCTGCTTGACATTAAGTATCTGAGCAAGGAAGTCTTGGGTAAATGTTCCTGCTATGGGAACACACAGTGCTGAGTCTCTTTAATTACATTGTTTTTGTTTGGCTGTTTTTATTAGTCGTGCTGCGGCTTCCCCTCCCTGACAGGCCAGCGAGGCTCACGCTAAATATGGCCGGGTTTAAAGTCCGCCGTGAAACCCGAACCGCGGCACCAGACTGGCTGGACGCGGTGCAAGCCAGGGTTACGCGGGACGCGCATTCCAGCCGCCGGGTCCGGCCTGGCCCCGCGCTGCCCCCGCCCTGCTCGCACATCGGAGCCTCTCCGAGAGCCACCGCCGCGCTCCAAACCACCTCTCCAGCTTCCTCTTCCTCGCCCTGTGAAACCCCGCTGGGAACGGCCCGGCCCCGGCCCCCGGGCTGCCCCATTTCTGTCGCGCTCATCGCTTCCACGCTGGCCCGCACCCCCGTGGTACCCACCGAGCCCGTCTCCAGCACATCCATCACTCCTGGGCGCTCCCCGTCCCAAACTGCCCTGCCCCACACCTGCTCAGCCCACCTCCGGGCTGCCCCTCAGGGCCAAAGAGCCTTCTTCCCACTGGCCACACTGCTTTCATCTTCCTCTGCCCTCCTTGTTATTTTAAAGGCATTCCAGAGGATGCTGTCAGGCTTGGATGTGGTTTGGTTGGGTTGTTTGTTTTCGTACTGGAGGTTTTATGATCGCATTGGGAACAAGCCCTAATTGAGCTGCAATTCGAATTGCAGTCCGTGGGTATTTGTTTCATTTTTGGAAGGGCTCAAACGGCTGTGCAGCCCAGGCTGGAGAATGCATTTGGTTTTAACTGGAACCTGATGGAGACAGGACAGAGCAGGACAGGCTGCCCCAAGCCATGACCAAAGTTCCTGGGGAAGCCCAGTGTGGTCAGCCCGGTGCCAGGTACCCGGGACACAACAGGCAGTGTTGGTGGTGATCACAGCCCTGTGACCACCCAAAAGCCCTGGCACTGTCAGGGAGGAGGCAGACAGAGCCAGAAGTCTGGTGCCAAGAGCCAAGCGCACAGCCCTGAGGCCTGGCTCGGTGGGGGCTCGCAGCCACCCTGCAAATCCCTGTCCCCTGCAAACCCCTGTCCCCTGCAAATCCCTGTCCCCTGCAAACCCCTGTCCCCTGCAAATCCCTGTCCCCTTCAAACCCCTGCAAACCCCTGCAAACCCCTGTCCCCTGCAAA
>VZTA01025686.1:69345-82593 GCA_013398855.1 Mohoua ochrocephala
CTGCAAACCCCTGCAAACGCCTGCAAACCCCCGTCCCCTGCAAATCCCCGTCCCCTGCAAATCCCCGTCCCCTTCAAACCCCTGTCGCTTTCAAATCCCCGTCCCCTTCAAACCCCTGTCCTCTGAAAAATGCTGTCCTCTGACAACCCACGTTCTACAAATACCTGTGCCCAGCAACCCCCTTCACCCTGCAAAGCCCTGTTCCCCGCAAACCTCTGCAGGGGTTTGTGACCTTGCGCTGGCCTGGCCCCCTAGGAAAGGGAGCCCAGCACCCCAGAGGGAGCCCAGCACCCCAGAGGGAGCCCGGCACCCCAGAGGGAGCCTGGCACCCCAGAGGGAGCCCAGCACCCCAGAGGGAGCCCATTCNCACTGCTGGCTGCTCCTTGCTCAGTCAGGAGCTGCCTCCAGACCGGAGCTGCTCGCAGGGAACAGGCAACAAGAACGGCAGGACCCAAAGGTCAGTGCCCAGACTGCCCCTCACGGTGTCACCTTCTGCTGACCGTGTCCCACACCCACTGCCAGAACCAGTGCACAGCCCCACACCAAACGTGCCTGAGGCTTCCAGCACCAGCAACCAGCCAGACCTTCCCAGGGGTGGCTGGACAGACAGACGGAGGGACCGGAGAGCACCTGCTCTGCTCCACTTCCATCCTGCCAGGACCTCACAAGCCCAGATGCCGGAGCAGGTCAGCAGAGCTCTGGGAGACACCTCCAAGCCACTAACACCGCCCTGGTTAAATCGGACTTGCACAGGGGAAGCGGATGAGCCGCGGGACTCGCTGCCCCTCTGTCAGGAGGAAACCCTACCCCAGGCCGGCCTGCCAGGAACGAGCAGTGCTCCTGCCACAGCTGCATGTGTGCAAACCCTGCCCCAGGGGATCAAATGCAGGAGCTGAGTCATACAGCGACCGGGCTCAAAGATCACTGAAGGCCAAAGGAGGGAGAAAAAATATCCCTCTGGGCTCACAGGGGCCCACTTTGGATCCAACACGAGCAGAAGGTGGATGCTCAGCACGGAGATGCCCAGGGCATGCCGAGAGGAGCGAGAAGGGATGCAAGGTCACACTCAGCCAGGCCTGGTCCTGTGCCCTTCCTTGGGTCCTGACACACACTTCTGGGGAGGGAGCAGGGCAGGCGGCCGGCAGAGCCCCTGGGGCCAGAGGCCGTCGCAGTGGGGATGGAAGGAGCTGGGATGGCAGTGTCCCAGCTGCTCTGGGGGCTGCTGCCATGGACCTGCACCCCAGCCAGATGCCCAGGACCTCCCAGGAGCCAGGAAGAGGCACTCACCTGCCTGTGCCCGACGGCCTGAGCTCGTGCCAGAGGGGTGTTGTGTGTCTTGTCATGGCCTCACCCCAGGGCAACGTTCCACTGCCTCCTCCCTCCCCTGACACCCAGCAGGGCTCTCCCGGAGTGTGGCTCCTCCACACCACTGTGCCCTTTCCTGGCATGCTGGGGGTCTGCACTCAGGCCCCCTACTACCATTCAAAGGTTGGCTCAGCTCCCGGTTCTGCTAGAAACAGGGCTCCAGAGAGCCCCGTCCCCACCGCCTCGCCCTGGGGCTGCAGCTCGCCTGGCGAGGGGGCACAGCCAGGCGCGCTGGGGGCTGAGACCTGCAGACTCATCACAGCAGTGGGAGGCAATCCCTTCGCACCCAGGCCCGCAGAGAACAGGGAAATCCTTTAACCTCCTGCGCCACCTGGTGCCACAGGGAAGGACGTGCCACCGGGACGCGCCTCCCGGTGCAAACCACCTCTTCCCCAAAACCATCAAATGGCAGCAAAATGGCCCAAGAAGGTCTTCTGGAGGTCCCCCGAGCTCACTCTCCCATGCCTACGGCTGGGCTCCGTCCTCGGCCACCTACATCCCACTTGTACTTCCCAGCCCTCCAGTCCATCACTGGGATGGTCCTTCTGGTGGAAACCCACCTCCAGTCCATTGTCCCACTCAAGCCATCCAGCCAGATGGGACCAGCATTCCGATGGGAACCAGGCTGAAGGCTTCCAGAGCTGCACCCAAAGGGGTGACAAAAGGGAGCCCGCAGCCATTGATCTCGGCGGGGAGGAGGAGGCCAGGGCCAAGCCACAATGGAAGAGCAGACACAGGCACACGCCCGGCTCCGGGGCAGCTGCCCAGCAGGTGAATGTTACTGCAGCCAGGAGCCCGTTCCCCTGAAGGCGCCCGGCCGGCAGTGCTGGGCACGCCGGCCACTGCCCACAGACTGTCCCTGGCACGGCTACCAGGAGCAGCCACCCCACGGGGATCCCCCTGGCCCAGCACGTCCCAGCCTGGCAAATCCCTGGCCTGGCACAGCTTCCTGCTGGGATTTGCTCCCAGCTTGCTCCAGATCAGCTCCCTGCCCAGCACCCACCGGGGTGTTCTCTGACCACCTCACACATTGCCCTGGGGCTGGTCTCAGGGTCTCATGAGCAACACCAGAGGGGCTGGGTCACTGCCACCCAGCTCCATGGAGTCAGGGTCCAAAGCCTGCAGTCCAAGAGGAGAGGCCAGTTTTTTCCACCATTTTGCTAGAAAATGCCCCACAAGTGCCTCAGCACTCTTGTAGCCACACTGACTGGGGATGGTAACCACCAGCAGGGCCTCCTCCCAGCTGAGGTTTGCCTGCTCCTTCACCAGACCAGAGCTTTCCCAGCTCACGTGTCACTGCTCTGTCTGCAGAAAGCTCTGAGATACCATCAAGTGAAGAAACCCCAGCTGAAGATAACAGAGTCTGTGGAGGAATTTCCAAAGCCCCCGGGACAGCGAGCAGAAAAAATTTCCACTCTAATATAAAAGAGCCACTTCGAAAACCATAGGGATCACCAGGTCAAACCCCCAGCTACCAGGACCTGCTCAGCCCGGACTTGATGGCCTGGAAGGAGTTTCCCAGCCATGAAGAGGATGTGATTCTGTCCCTGTGATGCTGCAGAGCTCACCCATGGGACAGGCAGGTCTACAAACACCCTTTCCCAGCTCTCACACGACAGGGGCGTTTCCTCAGCTTCTCCTCCCCTCACAAGGCACTGCCCAAGCCGGCCTGAGCTCTGCTCCCTCTCTCTGCTGAGGGTGAGAGGCAGGTGACACCCACAGCCAGTGCCACGCACGGGAAGTGGGGACAAAGACAACACTGTCTTGGGTAAATCCTTTTGAGACTCATTACTGGGAAACAGCTCCTTCAGCCACCACTCCTGACCTGGACTCGTGTGGGCAAGGAGGAGTCCCTAGAGAAAGGGGCAGGAGGACACCGAGTGGCCAGAGTCCCTCTGCAAATGGGGACACCAGCAGCTGGCCCCTGAAGAGCTCCTCCAGGCACGGCCAGCCATGCTCTACAGTAGCTTAACCATTTGACCAAAACCATGTTGATTTCCAGCAGGAATGCAACATCCCTGCCAAATTTCAAGTCTCTTTTTCAAAGAGTGGGGACACCAGAAGCCCTCAAACAAAGAGACAGGAGAAAAAAAAAGAAATTCGCAAAGCTACCATTTTCCCCCAACCTCCTGCTGAAAATTGGGAAAAAGAGAGAGAGAAAAAAGGAGGAAGTTCAGCCCGAGGCAGAAAAGCACGGAACAATCCAGCCCAAACAGTTAAAGCTTGGCAAAGGTAAGAGCAAGCAAGCTTGCACTGGGAAGTGCTGCACAGCCTTACCGAGGGGGTCTGCTGGCTCCAGCTGTGGTGCCCCCCTTGTCCCTCCGTGCAGCTCACAGGGATGACCCCCTTGCAGCTCAAAGGAGAAAGGGTGGCAGGGGCCAATGGCTGCAGGTGGCCCTGGAGATGGGAGGTGGCAGGGGGGTGAGAGGAGACAGCACCTGCAAGATCTCTCAAAGCCCTTGGGACATCCCTGCTCACACGGTGACACCGAGCACACACACAGCCAGCTCGGGCCCCTCCATCACCAAGAGGCTGGGAAACATCTCACAGAGCTCGTGGCCCCAGCACATGGTGAGTGCTGCTGCCTTCTCCCCCTCATCCCCTGAGCGGCGAGATGAAGGCTGTGGATACCCTCCCTGCTCCTCAGACACCCAACTATTCCCACCATACTCTTCACTCTGCTTTTCCCGTGTGCTGCAAGAGCTCCCCCAGGACCAGGATGCTCACAGACCTGGAGAACCCCACTGTGCCCACTGCGTCCTGCCACATGCTGGCCTAGGATGTCCCCGTGTTAACAGGGGTGGCTCAGGCTGCAATCTCACCTTCCCATCACTGATCCAATGAGCCCTCAGCCCTGAGGGCCTCCCTTGCTCCATTACCCCAATTTTTCTGTGGTCTGAATGCAGACAAGGGCGGTAGCAAGAGTGATCGCCAGGTAAAGCGCAGGAGCATCATGAGGAGGGGGGATTTAACTCTCTCACAGACCATCTGGGTGACCCTGGGCAGGCCACTAATGCCCTGGTGCAGCCATGGGGTGCCCACCATCCCCTGGGACCAGGCAGAGGAAAAGTTACAGCAGCACAGTCCCAGCGTAACACAGGAGCAGCTCCATCTACCTGCGGGTGTTTCTGCCTGGACACCAAGAACTGCAGAACCCTGGAGTAGCCAGAGCTGGGAGGGACCCACAGGGATCCTCCAGTCCAGCTCCTGGCCCTGCACAGACACCCCAACAACCCCACCCTGGGCATCCCTGGCAGCGCTGCCCAAACGCTCCTGGAGCTCTGGCAGCCTCGGGGCCGTGCCCATTCCCTGGGGAGCCTGGGCAGTGCCCAGCACCCTCTGGGGGAAGAACCTTTCCCTGATCTCCAGCCTGACCCTGCCCTGGCACAGCTCCAGCCGCTCCCTGGGTCCTGTCCCTGTCACAGAGCAGAGATGGGAGCTGCCCCTGTGCTTCAGGAGGATGGGGTGATCATGCTGGTGCACGAGGAAGGCAGCCCTGGGTCCCTGTGCAGGGCAGCATCCTGATCCTGACCTGCCTGCACCAGCAGGAACGAAAACGGCCAAAGAAACTTCCCGAGTTCATGTGAAGTTCACCCGAGCCGAGCTCTGCTCCACAAGCAAAACTTTCCTGCCTGCCACGAGCCTTGCAGAGCTCATGACCGGGGCAGAGCAGGGCCAGGGCTGCACTGGGAGGATGGGATCTCTTGGCAGAATCCCTCTTCCACTTGCAAAGAGATCAGGCAGGCACTCTGCCGGGAACTGCGGCTCCTCGCTCTCAGCGCCCCAGGAGCGTGCTCACGGCTGAGGGTCCCCCAGACCCCGCTGGGACAGCGGCAGGACAGCAGGGACAGGCAGGGAAAGTGGGAGCACTGACACTGTCACACGGCTGAGGGTCCCCCAGACCCGCTGGGACAGCGGCAGGACAGCAGGGACAGGCAGGGAAAGTGGGAGCACTGACACTNGGCCCCGGGCCGAGGGCCCCCCAGCCCCGCTGGGACAGCGGCAGGACAGCAGGGACAGGCAGGGAAAGCAGGAGCACTGACACTGTCACACGGCTGAGGGTCCCCCAGACCCCGCTGGGACAGCGGCAGGACAGCAGGGACAGGCAGGGAAAGCGGGAGCACTGACACTGTCACACAGCTCAGCTGTGTCCACAAGCACCTTCCTGCTCCCCAGGATTCAGCCCAGCGCTTTGCTTGGAGCACGCTGGGACAGTGGAAGGTGTCCCTGCCCATTTGGGTTGGAATGAGGTGATCCTGAAGGTCCCTTCCAACCCAAACCATTCCATGATTCTCTGATTGAAGGCTAAGGAGAGCTCAGACCTCTCCAGGGCAGGGATCAGCAGAACAAAGCCCAGTCCATGGTTCTGTGGCTGTAAGAAACCTTTGGTAAGAGCCCTGCCCTGACTACAGGCAGGAGATTTGTCTCCCGGTTACTGCCTGCTGAGCCCTGGCAGGCCCTGTTGGGACACTCCTCGGGTGGAAACCAGACTGAACAGACTGGAGGGGGCTGGGGTGAACCTCTGCACCGTGGGCAGACTGAAGACCACAGGCAGCTGCTGCCAAGCGTCCAGTTCCACTGTGGACAAAGCAAGGCATGAACCTTGCCTTTTCCTGCCCTGAAACCTGCCAGACCTGCACTGTCTGGCACTGCCTGTGTGGAAAATTCTCCTCCACATTGCCCAACAGCTCCTTGTGGAAGACGATCTTCATCCCTGTCTGCCCCTCCCTGTTATCAGGAACATAAAGGCAACAAAGGCAAAGTGAGACAGGGAGAGGAATGTCCCTGGGGAGGGAACTGCTGGCCTAGATGGATGAATACTTTAATTTGGAGGAGAAAGGGAGGAAAAGTGGAAGCCAGGAGAGGAAGGGAACATAACTTCTCTCTCTGACCTCCACCAGGCATGAGGCTCAGCAGATGTGGAGGCCACTTGGGCTCACGACTTCCCTGAAAAGCATCCAGCCCACAGAGGAAGAGTGAGTACAAGGGATGGGGAAGAGTCAGCGTGTAGGGAGACTCCATCAAAGGTGGAAAGAGCTCCCAGCACATCCAAGGACGTGGTGCTCCTTGTCCCCATGTCCTGGGCTGACTCCTCCCTCCCGTCTGGCCTCCCCACAGAGCACTGTCCATCCTGCCAGCACCCAAGCCAGCAGATCCAATATTGACCTGGCACTGTGAGACACTCTCCAGGAAGATAAACAGGAGGCTCCTGAAGCCCTGGCAGGCAGAATTGTCTCTGCCTCAGAGGAAAGAGGAAACTCTCTGAGAGGAGAGGAAACCTGCCCAGCAGCGACTGCCACTGTGCGAGGGACAAGGAAGGATTAGAAGTGCCTTGGAAGTGACAGCTGTCAGGAATACCTGGATGTGCCCATGCTCCTGTGTTTCCTGACCCAGTGTCCCCAGCAGCATCAGCAGCAGGAGCAGCGATCCCTTCTGCTCCTGGGGACAGAGGGAAGGGCAGCCTGGCATTCCAGAACTGGAGCGAGCTGCTGCCCTTGCTGGAGCTTCTCCAGACACGCAACTCCTCCACACTGCCCTTCCCCAAGTCCAAACTGGCTCATGGAGGAGGAGGTTCATGGCTGGAGATGACCTGACCAACAGTAGGAAACCAGGACTATTATGGATATTCCCATTAAAAGAAATATACTGGGATACTTTTGTGTGCTGGGTAAGGGGACTGGGAGAGCAAAGACCCTCCAAACCCAGTGCACTGGCACTAGGTAGTGATGAAAGGGGGAATGGCTTCACACCAAAAGGTTTAGGCTGGATATTGGGAAGGAATTGTTCCCTGGGAGGGTGGGGAGGCCCTGGCACAGGGTGCCCAGAGCAGCTGTGGCTGCCCCTGGATCCCTGGCAGTGTCCAAGGCCAGGTTGGACATTGAGGCTTGGAGCACCCTGGGACAGTGGAAGGTGTCCCTGCCCATGGCAGGGGGTGGATGGGATGAGCTTTAAGGTCCCTTCCAACCTAAACCTAGCTACGATTCCATGGGAATAGCAGGCAGTGTGGAAAGGCTTAACCTGCACTGAGATTTAGATACCCAGGAGGTTTCCCTCCCATGCCAAGGATTGTGACATCTCTGCAATTCCCCCAGCACATCCATGGGGCTCGGGTTGCCTGCTGTGGAAACCCACTGGCACCTTCCAGGCATGGACAAGAACCAGTGGAGGTCCTGCAGGATGAAGAGCATCCTCCACACCCTTCAGCAGGGACCAAGGCATCCATCCTGCTTTGCAGATCCTGGCCACGGGAAATGGCAGAGGGATGATGGCAATAAAACAAAACAAATCGGGCAATTGGGCTTTTTGAGAGAAATTAAAGTGTGCTGAGGGTAATGGACTGAGGAATAATCTCATTGGAGGTATCAGCTACCAGCAGAGAGAAGCGGCCAGAGCACCAAATCAGCACAATATTTTATATTTGTCTTTTAAATGCTATTTGTTGCCTGCGCTCCCAGAGAGGAAGGGATCTGGCTGAGGGCTCTGGTCCCAGACAGGGAGAGCCTGGACATCAGTCTTCTCTGAACATTTTCCTTCTGCTGCTTTCCCAGAGGGCTCAATTTCTCCTACCGCAGTGACATGAGAAACAAATGGAGACGAGGGCTGGACCTGCTGGAGCCGCTGCCCGCGGCAGCAGAGAGGGCCCAGGCCTCGCTCTGCTCCCAGCCTCGCCAGCCTCAGGGCAATCACAGGCTGAGCTGCCTCTCCTGAGCAGGAAAACTGGGCTCACAGAGGCACCAGGAGGGGAGGCACAAGGTGTCTCCTTTCCCATCTGCACCCATGGGTCAGGATGCTCCCAGCTCCCTGCTGGCAGCACGAGGCAGCAGGAGGGGAGCTGCAGGGGCCGTGGTTCCCCTGCCAAAGCCCCCTCCGGGCCAAGGACTGGCTGCAGCACCACCTCAGTCCCAGGACCAGCAGCTGCCCTCCAGCCTCTGCCTGCCTGCAGGCAACTCAGCAAATGAGGATAAAAAATGATCATTCACAAGTAAATTATTCCTTTGCAATGCTTTCCTGAGGTTAACCCGACCTTCAGAGAGATGTTTGGAGGGCCTGCTCCTCCCCACCCCCATCGGCGTGTCCCTCACGGTCACTGTTAAATCACTGTCCCTCCAGCTCTGGGGAGGGCGAGGTGAAGCCCCGCTCCCCCAGTACATCCAGAGGCACTGGCCATGGCTGCTCCCAGGCTGCTGGGGACACAACCGAGCTCCTGAACCACACTGCCCCACGTGTGGTTCAACATCAGCAGCCCTGGGGCTCCCCAGCTGGCACCCAGCTCGCTCCCAGAGAGGTGTGCTGGGAGGCGGGGGGATGGCAGCACCAGGCCAGCCAGCAGAGCCCCTGGTACCAGGGTGTCTCTGCAGACAGAGCCCTCCTTGTTCGCCGGGGCTGCAGCTCCTCTTGACCGCATTTATTGCCTCTAAACCAACTTTGCAGCGTCCCGCTGATGGCAACGTCCATCTGCCAGGCAGGGGGAAGCTCCGGCTGCACGGAGCCCCGGGCGAGGGGCCCAGCTGCGGGCTGGCTCCCCGGGAGCCCGGACACCCCGGCAGAGCCTGGCGCGGTGTGGAAGTCCAGCTCCCATCCAGCTAATTCAATAAGTCACAGATACCATGACTTCATAAGGCACAGAGGCTCCACAGCTATTAGGGGAATTGGGAACAGGGGGAGGAGGAGCTGAAATGGAGAAGGGATGGAGACGGGGAGGGTGGAGAGGGGGAAGCTAAGACAAGCAGCAGAACAAAACATCCCATAAATCATGAGGAGCTGCTGAAATACCAGAACAAATGACCCCATAGCTTGGCCATTGTTCCCGAGCGAGGGCTTAAAGCGCTCCCAGTTGAGACAAAGCGCCTCGCGTTTCGTTTCAACACCGCGCCGGCCCGGCCGGGACCTGCGCTCGGCACAGCCGAGCCGGGGGCTGTGTGTCACCTCGGCTCCTGGCTGGCACCGGCGGGACGGGGGGGTGACGCTCTCGGCGAGGTTGGCTCACCCACCGAAAGCGCTGCCAAGGCGGCGCCCGCAGCTCAGCCCACCCAGAGCATCTCCTTGCTCCCACATGCCCCCACAGCTCCCGGGCTCTCGCATTCCTCCCTTGCCACTGGAAGGCTCGGGGCCTCGTTCTCCTTGTTTTCCCTCACTCGGGCTAAGAGCTTCCTGGTCTGAGAAGAGAAAGAGCTCCAAGGCTTCTCTGGAGTGAGACGGCTCGAGTAGGGCTGTAAAACCTGGAGGAGCTCTGAGACTGCCGTCTTTATGGTGCTGTTACTCTTTGCCTCCTAAAAAGTTGATGACAACTCACTTTGTGCTGACTGACTCTGGCAAAGGGACAAATGTCACACAGAGAGTCCTGGGGACAGTCCCACCCGGCCGTGGACAGCTGTGGGAGCAGCAGCAGGCTCTCAGTGAGCTGTGCCACAGCAGTGCTCCCATGCACTGGGTCAGATGGATCAGCCATCCCCTGAGCGCTCCCATGCACTGGGTCAGATCAGCCATCCCCTGAGCGCTCCCATGCACTGGGTCAGGAACAGTGGGATGGATCAGCCATCCCCCGAGCGCTCCCATGCACTGGGTCAGAACAGCCATCCCCCGAGCGCTCCCATGCACTGGGTCAGGAACAGTGGGATGGATCAGCCATCCCCCGAGCGCTCCCATGCACTGGGTCAGGAATAGTGGGATGGATCAGCCATCCCCCGAGCGCTCCCATGCACTGGGTCAGAACAGTGGGATGGATCAGCCAACAGCTCAACACCTCCCCCGAGCCCCGCAGCTCCACCAGCACCACAGCACTCAGTGCCGGGAGGTGAGGACCCCACGGATGGGGACAGGTCACCTTTCTGCTTGCCCACAGCAGCAACAGCAGCAACGCTAGGGACTCCACAGCAGGGATTCCATGCCCAGCCACTCAGGGAGAACCTCCACACCACTCCAGACCACTCGAAGGGGAAATATTACACTACGACATTTTAAATAACTTTCACGAAAACAGCTCCCTTAAAAAACTTCTGCTTCATAACCGAACCCGAAGCACGGGGCAGAGCGCGGCAGCAGTCCCGTGTGCCACCCGCACCAAGCAGAGGGTGCCAGCGAGGTTCCCCCATCTAGGGGCTCCTCTCACCCGGCACCCTCCGCCTGGGCCCGTGCTGGGCAGGCAGCTCCCCGCGCATCCCGGCAGCGAGCGAGGAGCCGGGATCCAGCGACGTGCCGAGGGTCAGGCAGGGAAACAAGCCGCGGGCAGGGCTGAGCCCGACAGCCGCCTGTCGCCGAGCACAGGCACCGCTGCCAGCACGGCTGCGGCCTCGTGGTGGGCAGCCAAGGAGCAGAACCGAGATAACGGCGTGGCGGGAGGGAGGAATGTGCTGCATTTTTCCTGAGCCGCCGTGGGAATAGGCTATTCCGACCATGGATCACAGGGAGGCTGTCTGGCAGGGAAAACTCGAGGAGCCCGAAGAGACAGAGCAGTGAGTAAGCAATGAAGGAGAAAACAGAGGGAATTCAGGGTGAATGAGCGGTGAGTAAGGGAAAAGGAGTGTGGGGGGAAGGCAAACCCAGGAACAAATAGAAGAAGGAAAACCAGAGCTAGAGCTAGAAAGGAAAAGGAAGGGGCTAAAGGATTCCAGAAGGACAAACCTGCCGGGGCTGAAACTCCCAATGAGCAGTGGAGCTGAAAGGATGCGGGCGTGTGCAGAGGCTCCCAGCTCTGCACGCACAGAGCAAGCCAGGCTCACAGCCCTTCTCTTGGATCAAGCCTCACTTCAGAGGGAAGAGAAATGTGGAGCACATCTCAGGTAACGGGCACTGGAGGAGAGGAGGCCTCGGCTCGCTCTGAGTGGGGAGAACTGGGATTGGTGGAGTCTTGGCATTGCTGTAGGACCGTGTGAGGTCTCCATGGGAAGCACCAGCTTCCTTGTCCTTCACCCCAACAGCAGAACATGGTGGGCTTCACGTCAAGAGTGCTTTAGAAGCCTTGTGCTGTTTGTGCTTAGGAGCTACCTTAGGACCAGAGACCACAGCAAGCAGAGCTTTAATAAACAAAATCCCAAATCCTTCCTTGCCTCAGTTACCAGGTTCTGCCTCAATTGGAGCACAAGCTGCCTTGGTGACCCAGCACACACCATCCGGCAAAGAGGAGAATCAGCAAACCTGGGCAAAACCAGACACGTGCAGCCCCCAGGTTTCTCCCAAGGATCGGGAAAGCTCCTCTCCAGCACCTCCCGGCAGCAGGACACCGGCACAGGGAGCCATGGGCTGAGGTGATCCGGCACATTCACAGGCCTGAACACTGGGGACTTTGTGGCGCTGGCTTTAAAAAAAATACCCTAAAAAAGGCCTAATAATGAAGTATTTATTTCAGTAAACAACGAATGAATGAAAGAAGTGTTTTCTCAATACTTCACTTTTTCTCTGCCTTTTCTCCCTTCCCCCCAGCAATTTTGTTTTTAATAAGTGGAACTAACAGAGCTTCGCTCGCTGCTGGCCGGGCTGGGGAGCAGGGCCGTGCTCCGCTGGCCTGGAGCAGCACAGGAGCACGTGCCACGGGAATAGAGCTGCCTTGTGCCTGGGGGAGCGCGGCCCCTCGGCGTGTCCAGCCCCCGAGGCAGGCAGCCGCGCTCTGATGGACACACGCACCACGAGAGCTGCCCTGGGAGCGTCCCCGGGCCAGGCAGTGGGCGGCACAGGACACCCAGCACCTTATTCACTGTGGCAGCAAACAACTGCACCTCCTGGCCCAGGGCCCCAGCCCTGGAGAAGGGCCAAGGGGAGGTGAAGGCATCCCTGTCCTGTCCTACCTGGCTGTGCTCAGTGCAGGAACGCAGCGTCAGGCAGACTCTGTGACCCTGCACAGCTCTTTCCCTTCCACCTCGGCTCCATCCACCCCTACCCGAGCACCTGAGTAACTGGGAACACTGGGAAACTGGCTCAGCTTGCCCTGTGTGGGGATGGGTTGTACTGACAATGCTTTGGTAGGAATTTCGAGCAGGAAACACTAATCCCTGCCCCAGACTGACACCCAGCTTTCCAAAGCAAAGAGCGCAGAGGAGGTCATGCCTTTCCACCTCCTTGGCAGTGGGTAACAGCAGGCTGAGAAGCTGTCCCTTGCCTTCGAGCCTTGCGGTTAAGATGGGCAGGATTGTCAGAAACTGCTGGTTTGGGAAAACGTGATCCATTGCTCTTCCATGCCACTCCAACCCATGTGGGATGAGCTGAACCCGTCACACACAGCGTGGGTGCTCACCTCAGTGCAGAGGCAGGTGAAAGGACGCAGTGGTAACCCTGGCTTGTGAACACAGACAGATTTGATGCGGGCAGGTATTTGCTCTGGAAGACAAATGAGGCATCTGTAGATTTGCCAGGATACGAGCCAAGTTTCCCATCAGCCAGAGCACTGAGGAGCAGCCTCACCTGCAGCCCAGGCTGGTTTGGAGCGACCAACCGAGGAGCTGATCCCGCTGTGACCAGCACAGATCCCTGGTGATGTACAGGGAACACAGAGAAAAGCTGTTTCACACCTGGGCCAGGAGATCCCTCAGCAGAGGAGGCTGGAAAAATCTCTGAACGCCTCTCTGAGGACCCGTGCACGTGAGATGGGTGGGAGCAGGCAGTGGGCAGGGTCCTCAGCCCGCTGCCACCCCTCGTCACTGTGACCCTCTGGGGTGACCCCTCCTCTGTGCCCTGGCGGCACCTGAGCTCCAGCAGCCCGGCCCACCCGGCCCCTCTGCAGGGTGATGTCTGATCCAGCTCCAGGTGTCTCAGGCCGTGGATAAACCCCCAGCGCAGGGTGGGGGTCCTGCCTGGCTGTGCCCGTGTCCCTGCAGGCTGGGGACACCAAGGCTCTCTCTCCCAGCCCCCGGCCCTGAGCTCCGGCACGATGGCACACGGCAAAGGCAAAGG
>VZTA01025688.1:653-135009 GCA_013398855.1 Mohoua ochrocephala
AAAAAAAAAGCCTCGAGATTGGTAATTTTCTTTTTGGTGGACTGCGCAATAGGTATGGTAATTTTAAAAGAGGGTGATTTATATGAGCTTCAGTAAATGCTGCATATTGTATTTCAAAGAGTTTCCTGTCGTGACCTCATAAAAAGAGGAGGAGGCTTGTATGTGTTGCAGTGCCTAGTATATGTCGATTTTGTTGCATCGTTGGGCAGCAGCGCTGTAAGAAGGAATGTCAGCTTTTACATAACGCTCTTTTTGCTTTTGACTCTGTGAGGGGCTGTAAGGGTCCATCTTTGTGATCACAGATGGAGTGGAATGGCTTGAAAATGGTAAGTGAACGGGGAGAGCCTGCTCGTGGGGTTTTGTCTCGTTTCTCGTGTGCCTCGCGAATTTCTTTTGTTCAGGGCGGCTGATCGTGAGTCATAAAATAAAATTAGAGAGCCTTGTTTGTATTTTTTTTTTTTTTCGGTGGGATATGTCTGCCTTATGTGTGTGTGCATATGTATCTGTACATCCATTTACCGTCTCTAGCAGCGATGGCACTTCACAGCGTTTCCATTGAACGTTGCGTTTCAGTTGAGCGCGGATGGTCTCTGCTGACAGTCACGGTGTCATGGTACCGCGTGTGCCTGGCGGAGCGGGCGGCCGATGATGCCTTTTAATCTCCGTTCCTATTACACCAGCCTTAAATACAAACCTAATAATCGCCTCTAAAAATCCAGGTATCGCGTTTCCCATGGAGCCGGTGCTGTCNCGGGAGAAGTCAAAGCCATTTATGTGAAAAATAGTATTTCTATTTTTAGCCCATATTCTCCTGGCGGAGGAGCCCGGACGTGCTCGTCTCGTCCCCTCTTTTGTGCTTTTCCTTACAGATTGTGCAAAATGGCATGATCAGACACACAACTGCGGGCACCGGGGCTGTGCCGAGCGGGGCGACCCGGGTGGGGGCTGGGGCCGCCCGCACAATACCCGGCCCTCCTGCCAGCCCCGGGATGGGGGGGCGCCGGGGACCCCCCCTTCCCCCTAATTTAACGTTTTGCAGACTTTTGCCGCGGATATTTATTATAACCGGGGAAACAAAGCGACGGTCTTTTCCCATTCTTACAGGATTGTCTTTGTCTAGCTGCTTGTTTTGATGGGTGTAAAACAAATAAGATTAGACTGAGCAGCCGAACTGAAAGCGATAGCTGGGAGGAAAAGCCAATGAAAGGTTGCCGGGGAAACGAGCATAGGGGAAGCTGAGTGGGGGAGCAGGTGGCAATCATGTGGGAATACTGCAAACAGTGTAAAAAAAATTCTAAAAAAAAAAAAAGAGAAGCAGGGGCTACCTCGATTATCTCTGCTGTTCTTTGTGGCAGTCACAACTTTAATTATTCTTTATAAATAGGTGTTAATTACATTTCTGGCTCAGGCTTACAGTGATTTCTAGAAATCTGGTTTTAAGCATCTGTTCTTTCTCCTTTGCAAAAGAGGGTTATCTTTTTTTTTTTCCTTCCCCCTCCCTGCTGTGAAATTGTACGTGCAAAAAATTGCAAGGAATCCTGTGAGGCAGTATAAAAAAAAAATGTAAATTATATTGAATGAAGTTGACAGAGGTATAATAGTGAACTCCCACAGCTGATAGCTTCTGCAAATCATTTCTTAGAATTTTCCAGCAAATGTCCCTATGAGAACAGTAGGTAGAATGAATTTACCCTAAGCAGTGATTTTGTGTTAAGTGATATTGGTATTTTTACGAAATCAGATGGTTATATGGCAGAATAATCAGTTCAGGGGAGTTCACCATATTTTAGGGTTTAGGCGCTGAGCAGAATTTACGAAAATACGGAAATTATTCTTCTCTTCGTCTCCGGCCCCACCTTTAGCCACAGTCTATTCTGTATCTGCTGGAGCAATATCCACTTCCAACGTCGGGCTCCTTGTGGCAACTCTACTTTTTAAACCGCGGCCGAATATTTTGTTAATTGTGATGGTCTCCTAATTGTAGTGGCAAACAATAATGGGGAATAGCTGGTGGTGCTAGAAGTGTTAAAAAAGTGTAGTAGACTAGTAAGTGATAGACAGTAGCGTAAAAGATATAAAAATGTGGTTGCCCAGAAAATGCTCATCTATCACACATCAGGAGGCATAAGAAGCAAAGCAAGAATATAGAACACGCCTTTCTTTCTGTCTTCGGATTTGCAGATATTTTTACTTTATTCCTTTCTCTGGTGCAGGGTTACTTTGAATGCGAATTCAAGCAGGAATGGTAGGGCTTAGTTTAAATAGGAATAAAAAAATTAAATCCCCCCTTTTAATTTGCTTTGTTTTAAGTATCGCTTCTGCTGCAGTCCTTTCTGGGAAAAAGTGATTGAATGGCCCTCTGAAAACTGCACTGCTTTACAATGTAGAGGGGAGAAAAAAAAAATCTTGAGGGGGTGTGTGCGTGTGTAAAATTCCGTATTTTACAGTCTGTGCATGTGCAGAGATGCATTCTGACATGCATTGTAGTTGTACGTGAGAGTAAAATAATTTTTCTTCTGTCCAAAACAGAGATACTGTGTTCTAAATCTGTTAACTTAGTCATGACAATAAATAAGGGTGCCTTTTATTATACACAGCTGCATTGTTTGTTTTAAGAGTCATCAGCTAGTAGTTACATTTTCATTTTCTGTTCAATTTGGTGTTTCTACAAAGATTTAAAAATAATGTAATCCTTGTTTTACGGTGCACGTGTTCCTGCCCCGATCTTCCTCTTTTCTTTGTTTTAAGATTATATTAATGAATACAGTCTGCATGTACATAGTGACATTTTCTTTCTGCATGTAAAAGATTGCATTGTGAACCTTCCTATAGAAAAACAGCTCTTAAGTTGGTGAAATAGAATTAAGATTGCTGCTAATACTAAAAGATGAAAATGTAAAACCTCTTTCTGTTGAGACGTAAAGATACAGAAAATGTAGTTGTCCTTAGACATGACATTTTTCTTTTTTTAAAAACTGTTGTCTCGGTGTACTAGTCGGAAAGGAGGAAATCTTACAATTGGATGTTGATGCAATGTGAATACCAGCCATCAGTTTAAAATCCTGTCCCCCTGTACTCTGCTAATCAAGTTCCCATGTTAGATGCAGGGATGCCTCTCCACTGGTGACTGGCTTGGTTGCCTCCTTTGCTTTCTTCCTCTTTATTAATTTTACCTTTTTGAGCTCTCTCAAAGTGAGCCCGAGCTGTTGTGACAAAGGATGGTTACAATGAGCTGGAAGGGGTATACTTAAAAATCCCATTTGAATGGGTTTGAAATAGTCTTCATCATCTTTATTTGGTCCTGTTAAATATTGTGACTCTATTGAAAGAAAATCCGGTTGTATTAATCTTACATATATTTAATGGATTAATTTTTTTTTAAATAGTATCTTCTAAGTTACAGGGGATTTTTTTTTTTTCCCCCCCTCAACCTTCCTACTTGGTATGCTGGGAGTGTACTAATTAAATGCAGGTTATTTTCTGTGAGTAATTGTCATACCGTTGGTACATAACCTAGAGCCACTGCACACCCTGAGGTTTTTCAAAAGAAATAAGGTATGATTGCGTCCCATATTCTGGCAGGGGAATTTGGTGTCTTCTTTAGGAACTTGGACTTTGAAAATAATTTCAGCAAACAGCCCAGGCAAGAAATGGGCACTGGCAGAGAATCTTATGGTGAGAGGGAGAGAGATGCAGATAACTTGACGAATCCACTTGTCCGTTTTGGCAATCTCTGTCCACTGGACACCTCATTTACATGCCTGGACACATTAAAATGTACATTTGTCTGTCTGTGGGACAGCTAACTGGATGCACTCCGATGCACTGGCAAATGCTGCAATGCAGTATTTTTTCAATGTCATTGGGGTTTTGGGGGAAAAGTGGGCACAGGCAGTTTTCTTGCAAGTGAGGCGATGTAAAAAGCATGGTACCTCTGTAAGGGATAGGCCAGATTTTGCAAAATTTGCTAATCTGTGATGGAAAGTCACCCCTCCCCCTTGCACTCCTCTCCTTCTCTTGCTCTTTTCCTTTGCTTGTAGGATGGAGGAAGAGATGGGTACACACGTATTTGTGTGTGTGTGTGTTCATGCATGCGTATCTTCCCTTCCCGTTTGAATGGATGTTAAGGAAAATGCTGGGATTTGGATGAGGAAAGGGGCATTTGTGTAATGTAACTCTTCCCAATCGTTTCTGTAAATGTCCAGCTACCAGCAGTGTAGGACTTAGAGAAACTTTAAAAGAAGGCACATTTTTAATTTTCTAAGGAACTTTGTGAAGAGGAGGGCAGTGATCCAATTCAACAAGTCCAATAGATTTAATCCTAATAAAACGTGTTTAAAGGGTACCTGTACCTCGCCTTAGCCTTTGGGTGCGTTTAACCGTTTGAGATAATGTAAAGGGAAGATGTTGGAGAAACAGATACTTAGAGGCTGCTTGCTTGCTTTTTCCGCTCAAATGATCAGTCTTTACTTTTTTAAATACTAGAATATTTTAGGTGCGGGGGGCTTTTGTAGGTCACTAGCTTTACAGCAAGAAGAAGAAAGGGGGGAGAAAAGGTCTCCATGTGTCAGAGGTAGTAATTGTATAAAATTAGCCATCTAGAAAAGGCAGGAAAGGCTTGAAGGAAAGAAGGAGGCACTAATATGTGAAACAGGCACTGTGCTAGTTGGGGAGATAATGAGTGATAAATTTGAACTGGTGCAGTGGTGTGATGCCCATTAATTTCTCAGAACCTTGACTTTGCAGGTTTGTTACTCTGTTGTTCACACCTTTAATTATAACTAGTTTTGGATGATAGCTTGGGGCACTGAAGATGAGACCTTTTGTTTGTTGTTTACTCATTTAAATATTCAGAGTCTGCAATAGCATTGGAACATTAGTGTTAGAAATTAAATACTCTCAGATGAGATTATAATAAGAATGCAGTTAATTCTTGGAACTGCCTAACATTGTCTTATTTGTAGCATTTACATTGCTTGCATGAATTCATTAAGAATTAGCTCAGCAGTGTTAGGTTGAGCCTTATTTTCTGTTCTGAAAATCTGTGCTCCCTAATGGAGCTCCTGATGCATTATTGCTTCTTTAGAGCCCTAAAAAGTAGGGAGGAAGCGGAGGAGCCCATCTTACCTATTGTTCTACCCTTGACAGTGTCTTACATGAGGACTTTCACCTCAGTGGCTAAGAAAAATCTGTACAAGGCAGGAAATGCTGGGAACCAATTTGGAATTGTTAATTAAATGGGGAGAAAAGACAGAATATTAAGAAAAAGAATTAATTAAAACAAAGGATAGCTAAACCTTCGTGTGTCCTCTCTGGAAAGGAGATGTAGTTGCACAGTAAGACACAAACCTGGCTTTGACAATATTTAGAGGCATGATGTATATAAAATGCTGTAGTACGCCTTTGTTGCTAAGGCACGCGCAGTTGCGTCAGCAATGCTGTTGTGATGGGAAATTATTTGTCCTTGAATTCTGGGGGGGTGGGGGGGGGAAGCTTTCATTTACTTTATTCTTTGAAAATTAAACTTCTGTAATTGCTATAAAATTCTGTATACGTTGCTGCTGGTAGTTTTCCCGGTCTGGAGATGCGCGCCAGCGTTTTTCGGAGTCAGGGCGGTGGCATTTGGTGGCTTCGGAGCGTTCGGAACCCTTGGAGGTGAAGGCGGCGCGATAACGTGTGTTTGTTTCAAAGCAGACGCCAGTGACTATGGGAGGTGGCTCTCGCTCGCGGTGCTTCGAGAAGGTTCCACGCGTAACGCGTCTGTGCCCACGTAAGTGATGTTGGCGTTGGCAGAGGGCAGCAATGCTTCTGGAGCCTTTCCAGTAGCATGAGTCCTTCGGATCCGGCCGCTCCGCCGCGCGCCCGGCGGCGTTCACCAAGCCGCGGAAGGAAAACCAAACCGCTCCCCCCGGTTTTCGCTTCCTGAGGGACGTTTGGTGAGAAGGTCCCACCTGATCTCCATGTAGAGGCCCCAAAAGGTTGCTGCTGGAGCAGGTAACTGTGCCCCGGTCCTACCTGTTGGCCTGTAATTGCATGCACTCCCCTTTGGAGAGGCTGAGTGGTTTCCCGAGCACTGCCAAGTGTTTTTTCCCAGGCTGAGTGCTGTTGAAAAGCCTTTGTAGGGACGTGAGGGATGAAGGACGTGCGTCCTCCTTGCTTTTCTTCCTTTTAAGAATCTCTCATGATTGCGTTCTGGAAAACCAGCAAAGACGGCAATTTCCTCGCAATTTGTAATTTAAGGTAGAACTACCTCCTCTTGTAATGTTACGTCTAATTGCCCAGCAAGGACGTGGAATTTCAGATCCTGACCCTGCTCCTGCTGGTCAGGACAGTTGCCAGAAGTCCATGTTTCCCTACTGCTCTTAAGAGCAAAACTGATATTTGCGGGTTTGAGAGTTATTATTGCTAGACTGAACTTCACTGGAAGGTTTGACATTGGGGATATTTTTGTTTAATACGTGGATTAATTAAGACTCTTGATGTCTATGAAGTGCTTGGTGTGTGTGGAAGTCAACCTACATAAAGTAGTTCTGGTTAGAGAGGGTCATAAAAACTACACGGGCAAAATACTAACAGACCTTTTTACTGAGTCCAATGCTAATCTGGAGGGGAGGCCAGGCTTTTTCTCAGTCCCCTTCCGTTGATGCGTAGACTCCCATAGTCAGCAGCAGTTTAATGTTAGATAATATGAAATTCATGACTCAACGGCATGAAATAACCCATATTTAAGTCACTACACTGTGGTGGAGCGTTAACGCATTCTGCTTTGGGGATCAGAGGTATTTGGGGTATTTGGTTTTCCTGCCTGCTTAAAGGGTTTATAAACGCAACTGTTAATTTCACTAGTTGTATTCTATTCTTCTGTTGGTCCTCCCTGATCTTTGAATGGTGGTCAGTGACTTTTTGCTTTACTATGTGCAGAAGAACTTGTGGGCAAAGATGTTATTTCTGTAAAGCAGAAGGCACAGTCACGACTCCGTAGAAGTAATAATGTACGTAAATAAATGCATCTTAAATAAAAATAGTTCTAATATGTCTTTGTTCCAAATGAAGTTACTGGCAGTAGATGAGTAGGGGGAAGTTGATTTTTAGCAGAAAGCATGAATGCTGGAAATTCTTCCTAATATGCCTGTGCCAGCTATGCTGTGACAATGTTGCTGTCGATTCCCTTCCTGTGAGAGCAGCTGTTCAGGGAATTAAACTCTTTGCTTGATGCAGAGGGTCCTGAAAAATTCAATGTGCAGCTACGGTGGTGGCCGTGGCCATTTTTAGTGTGGCCGTTGATAGGAGCTAACTCCATGATCCAGCACAGTAGCATATTGTTCTTTAGACTAACTGGGCCAGGACAAAATTATCATTCTGTATTTCGTGTGCTCTGCGAGAGATTCCGGAGAGCACTTCAGAATTTGACATTGTGTTTGATAATTTATAGAGCACAGTTTATATTTAACTGTAGACACACTAATCCAGGGAAAAAGAGTAGTATATTTTTAGAATCCTTTTTTTATTGTCTGCGCTTGTCATCACCCAACTACTGAAAGAAGTGCTCACAAATGTAAATGCTCAGATAGAAATTGAGTTTAATTTCCATCGTTAGTCTTTGCTAAGTGCGAAAGTGAACATTATTTGTGTGATGTTCTTGGTGGTGATGAAGGAGCTTCGCAGCCGTACGTAGCCGATGCGGCCGCTGGAGGAGCCACGTTCTCCTCCAGCATTTCAGCACCAGGCTGGACCAGGACACTTGGGCTGAGTGGCTCCGTGGCCAGGGTGCTTAGGTGATGTTGTAGTAGTTTTAATAACCACAGTGTCACTTTTGTCACCAGCTTATTTGAGGTGAAATGGATGGAAGTGGATCCAGTTCTCCAGGTTTAAAGTGCCTGCCTGTGGCTGCTGTGCATCGTAGGGAAAGCGTAGCCAAGAGAGGACAGTAACTTGGTTGGTTTGACTTTTTTAATGCTCAGGCACTAGTTCATGTGTGTTTAGGCTCTTAGGACGTTTCTCCCTGCTGATCTCTAATAGTGGCTGTCGTTTTTCCAGTTGCATTTTGACATCTAAGTGAAATGTAGTGTGTGGGGTTTGGAGTCAGGACAGCTGTGGTGGTCTGGGTTCCCTCCTGTCCCCAAGCACCTGTACCTGAACAGGGGCTGAGCTTGGCTCCTGTTGGGTGCTTGAGCAGAATTGTGTTTTAACGAGGGGATTGCTATCCATGAGGTCTGCTCACCTTTTTAGGAGGAGTTTTGGTACATTTTTAATTTCTTGCTATTCGGGGTATGTTTGTTTATTTACCTTTATTAAGGAAGGTGTTTGGTTTGGCCTGTGGCATGCTTCTCTTCGGTGGTGCAGAGGTTATTAATAGAGTTTGTCTAGGATAAACCATTAGGATCTGTTAGCCTGACCTGTGACAGATCTGTACTTGATATTTTGTCCTTTATTGATGAATGATATATTACTAATATATCATAATGGGGTTTTGAGTTTAGCATAGATGCTTTCATGCATGAGATTGTTTGAATGTAAGCATTACTGAGATATTTATCCCATGCAATACTTTAAAACTTACACCCATTTAAGCCATTTTGTAGATAGTTATTTTGTGAGGCCATCAGAGTAAACAGCTGCCTCTGCTTACTCGAAGGTGGTTTCTGATTGTTTTGCTCCCAGAAATTTCTCAAGTTTACGATTTCTATTACCTGCTCACTGTCTTTAAGATGGTGATGGCAATATTATTTTCAGTAATTCATTGTAACTTTGTCTACCGTAGGTATGTTACAGGAGTAAGAATGCCTATGTTTCATGAGAAGGTTATTTCCACAAGCAATATTAGTGTGGTACAGAGCTGTAGACTAGCAAGTGAACTGTGGAAAAGATGTAAATTTAGGTTTTTTTATCACTAATCCAGTTGAGTTTTAAGAGAAATACTGTTAGCTTGCAGCAGGCAAACATTTCTAATGATGGAGATAGGACTTAGCTGAACATCATAGTTTCTATTTTGGGGTCTGTCTCGCTTAGACCTGCGAGCTGCAGTATCCATAGAGATGCTGTTGCCAGCAGTTGAGATGTACACATGTTGATTAGTGTTTCCTAATTGCATTTAGCAGTGTGTCTTCATTAAGGTCCTGTTGAGGACAGAGCCTTAAAACATCTTGGTTGGGGCGTGTGTTTTGCTAAGCCATCCATTCCTGCCTAATACAAGCCTGTCTTGGCATGAAAAATATAAGGGCAACATTTTCAGAAGAGCTTATGGCTTAGGAGCTGAAATCCTATTGCAGTGAACGTTAATGAATCTTAAATTGCTTAAGGGCTTCTAAAAATTGTAGCTTTTTGTTTCTAGAACTTCAGTAGAAATAACAGCAGTGGGGGGTTGGATGTTCCTAGGCTTCACGGAGAGCCCGCGCTGTCCTTGTTTTGCTTTGCCTTCTGGTAAGTAGATGTTTTTAGGTTTCAGTATGGCTCGTAACACAGGTTTCACTGTCTAAACTCCCGGGTTGCGAATTATTCTGAATTATTTTCTTAAAGGGAAAAAAAACATAAAGTGGAATTGTGACAGGTCTACAGCAGCTGAAGACTTGCAGCTGTCTGCTTCTTACATGAACATGTACGTCCCCGTGGGAATCTGTGCGTCAGTACACAGTGCTACATGCATATTCCCAAGTCTGTAATAGAATTCAGTTACAGATTAGCAATATATAACTCAATAATAGAGTCAGTAAACCAAACAAGTAAGTAGTGATTAGGAAACGAAATCGAGCTAAAAATAAAATTCAGAAAGTAACCAGAAATATAAAAAGACTCTCTCAATTTCCTTTGCTTTCATTTCAGTGTATTTTTAGGCTGCGTGTCCTTTAGACTGAGGATCTATCTTAGATGTTGATCTCGACCGTGATCTTACTGTCTAGTATGTAGGCTTTTGAGAGACCCTCTTCTGTCTTCCAGGCTTTTCTTCATGTACTTAATGCTTTTGGTAGTGTATCCTTTTTCTGTCACCCTGTTAACACAGATTTCAAACATGGTTTCTGTTAGTCACAGTATCTTTTTTCAAGAGGGACAATGCAGTCACTGGGAGACCTCTTGCCTTTGTGGTATCTGTCTAATAAACTGCAGCCCATGGAGAAAGAGAGGATGTTTTCATCAAATTTTGGCTTGGAGTGTCAATCAAAGAAAGATCTCTTTTTGCTGAGGCTTGTTTTTTTGGGCTCCTTTAGCCTTTGTATGTGTCTTGAGAGAGCAAGTAGTAGCCTTAGTGAAAAGCCAGGAGGGAGTGAGGAGCAATCTGGAACGACGCAATAACTCAAATAAAGCTCTTGTAAAATTTTAGGTACAAGGTTGCCTGGTATGAATTTGGCAGAAGTCGAAGTGTGACTGAAGAGGAAATAGATGTTCCTTCAGAACTGAAAGCCTGACCATGTTGCCTTTATTTCAGTTCAAAAATAGTTCAGACCTTTGAGCAGAGGCGGCTGGTGACCCCCCGAGACGCGGGTGGGCAGGAGCCATTGATTTCCATGTCCCAGGACAGAAGTAGGACACCTCCCTGCCACCAGCCTTTGTTGCTGCAGGCTGTGGCTTGTAGGACACAAGTGGTTGTAAGGGTTTTTAACCCGAGCTGGTTGGGTAACCCATCTAATAGACAGGACACATCCGTTTCCCTCTCCTGGTGTTTTCAGTGATGGCTTTCTCCAAAGCTGTGTTCCAGAGGGGTGTTTGAATGATGTGAAATCAAGGCTGTGTTTTCCCACATCTTCATGTGCGAATTGCGTTTTAACGGCAGAAATTACCATAAATTCTGGTGAAACCATTCTAAATAAAGAAGGGGATAACTGGCTGTCATTCCAGAAGTCAGTTTGTCGTAATGACAAGGACGACCCTGATCCAGGGACAGAAGGAAACTTCGTGCCCATCACCTATTACACCAGTTTCTTCCTCACCATTTCCCAAGTGCTGTTGCTGTGGACTTTAATAAGATACTGGGAGAATGCTGAAGAATAGAGCCAAACCAAGGTTGAATAGAGCCAAGCCTGAGGTTTCCAACAGGTTTTTCCAATTGTTTTTCCATAGTCTTTGCAAGAGACAAAAAAGAAGCTGGGAATAGTTGAAAGTAAAGCTCAGTAGAAGTTTGTAAAGAACCTCACGTTTTGTGAGTTGAGGTAATATATTAAACAGAGCTATAACTATATTCTGCTTCTGGACAAACGTTGTTGTCCTTACAGATGTGCCATGCTTCCCAGAAACTGCTGTGCATGGAGTGCTTGTCTATGCACCTGCTTCCCAGTCCTGTGTTTCCTCTGAGCTTTGCAGAGTGCTGAGCTGTATGAATGATAATTGTAGTTCTCCTCCTCCAATTTCTTACCCCCAGAGTACCTGTAGGAAGAGTAAGAGATTATGCAAAGTGTGTGATATGGTGCCTTTGTTCATACCTTTAGTGTAGTTATTGGATGTGTAGCTCGAAGAGTGTTTTCCCCTACTGCTCAACTAGTAGTTATTGATGTTGAAATAGTTGTGACTTATTTTGGTGTCTTTTTTCTGATCACTCATTCCCTTTTGTCCTTAAAATCAAATGTAAAAGTGTAGAGCCCATACTTCATGGGAACAGAAGACGTTTATCTGAAACTCTCCAAAAAAATGTAGTTTGGTGCATCATTATACTGGTTTTCTTTTTTTTTTTTTTTTGATGAGGTTGTTAGGAGTTGTACCTTATCACTGGGCCAGGTTTCGGGGTAGGGTGTTCTGTTTTGGGGCTGTCACAGCTTACTGTG
Source organism: Mohoua ochrocephala (assembly GCA_013398855.1). Taxonomy (NCBI): domain Eukaryota; kingdom Metazoa; phylum Chordata; class Aves; order Passeriformes; family Acanthizidae; genus Mohoua; species Mohoua ochrocephala. The sequence goes on from VZTA01025688.1 coordinate 12,404, forward strand.
TAACTTCAGCAGTTTGCCGAGATACTTTCATCTGGTTTGATTTTATTTTTTTTTTCCCCCTCCACTTTTGTGAAATCTGGAATAAAAAATAACAGGTTTTGCCTTTCTGCTTTTTGTCACTGTGTTGGTAGAGCAGCAGTCCCTGCCTTACTGCCCATTTGTACAGCACAACTTGGTGCTGCTATGGGTTATGTCCTTCAGGCACTGCTGTGATAACAAGCAATATTGCCAATAAACTTTGCATTCATTTCACTGCAGACTGGGGACAGAATATTTTGTTTTAGCATATTCATGCAAAAGCCTATAATGGACTGGTTCAGGATAAATTTAGCTATTAAAGAAAATAATTTTCTCCTTTATTTGAACTGAGGCTTGCATCTTAAAATGAACGCATTTGTTGTCTTCTCCATTTGGATCATTTGTGTGCTCGGCACAATTATTGTGGCACCCATAAATGTGAATTTGCTGAAAATGTTTGAACGCCATTTCAACCTGAGTGCAGCACACTCTGAAAGCAAGTTAAGACGGCTGTGTTTGTGCCGTGAGAGTCAGAGATTGCTGGTTTTCTGAGCTGAGACTTTCAGCTATGTCTATATTTAAAATATTAAATATGACTTTTACTCCAAGGAAGGTGAAGATGTAGCATGTAGAAGTGCATGTGAGTGGGGAACATGTCAAAATATACGGAGGGCTAGATAATGATTTGTTTCTGGGGTATTGGATTTGCCTCCAGGCAGGTAGACTAAAAAGCTTCATTTTCCTCCTTTATTTCATGTTCATGATGTATTTATTAGGTAAATAATAGCAAAGTCTAGTTGTGCAGTACATAAGCTTTAATAAAAATGTAATTGACAGTGAAATTTGACAGTTGTGTTACGGTTAAGAGAATCTGTACTGGAGCTGCACACAGAGCATCGTTTGCCTCTCCTGAGGTCACTTTAGAAAGGAGCCCACGTGAGGTTCAGGTGCACCTGCTTTTTGCTCTGGCTGCAGTTGTGGTTTTGAACCAAGGAAGGCTTAAAATCACTTCATGTTCTTTAACACTCCTGTGGGAAGGTGGCATGATGCGTCCTGAACGTTTTGTGATCCTGTGCCTCATTCTTCAAAAATGTGCTAAATCCCCATGGAGTGAGTAGCAGTGGATGCATTTTAAATTGGGGTGGGTTTGTGCAGTGGCTGGAACAGGGCTGAGGGGCCTGGATATGTGTGTGTGTGTTCCACTCCATACCCACGGACCAACCTCCTGGCTTTGGCATGGCTATTCGTGGCTCAGCAGATGGCCGGGCCGTGGATGGATTGGTCAGGCAGCTCCTGTAAATGGGGTTTTTCTCACCTGCGGAAAAGTTCTGGGGGAACAGAGACTTGTACTGTGCTGACTTCCATTCAAAAGAGCAGAGATGCAGGGAGTTAAAGCCTGTTCCTCATTGTATGAGGAAAACCTTTGTGAATCCACGTTTATTTTCTTTGAGAGGTTTTGTTTGTTTCTTCTTTTGTCATCGTTTTTCGCGAGATGGCTGTGGGACCTCTGCCATGGCACCATTTGTTTTCACTTGTAAAAGCAAACAACTTGCCATGCTAATTAAAGAGCTTTTTTAGATAAAGTAAGAGCTTTGCATTATTTATCTAAACTCTTTTTTATGGGAGAATGTTCTGAGTTTGTTCATTAATGAACACTTAGAAATAATATAAAATTAGACCTCATGAATTCTTCATGAGGTGTAATTTGCCATGATCATTTTTCTTGGCATTTAGGTGCTGTGAACAGTTCATTATTCATAGCTAACTTTTTTGACTTCTGAGTCCTCAAAATGGATATGTCTGCATGAATTTTCTGAGGTTTAGAATTTTTTTCGGATTTTGATTTTAGGAGAAGATTGTTTGTGGTATGTTTAAAAACACTTCTCTTTAGTGCCTATAAATAACACTTATTCTTAAGATTCTTAATTGTGACTTTTCTTCTACATACCAAATCAGTTTCTGTTTATTGTGGAATATGGTCAGTGGAGTATACATAATTCAGATAGCAAGAATGGGTGCTGATTATTTGCTGAATACAAGCTCCTTTCAGTGTACATATGTGGCAGTCTCAGTTCAACATGCAGACCTTCTTTTAGACTGCTGAGAACAAATTTTCTAAATATAAAAAATGTATATTTACATTTATCGAGCCATTGGCTGTTGCTTATGCATGCAATAGGGAGATAAGGCTGTCTTAGTCTGTGGGTAGTTTTCCAAATGATTCATTAACTGTGCTTTGTAATGGTAGATGGATGTCACACATTTACTGTAATAAGTGAAGATTAGTGTCAGTTACTCCAGCTTGTAATAGTTTGTAATTGTAATAGTTGTGTTTATACATACAGTATTTTTTGCATTATTGTTGGAACTAATATTTTAGAAGGAATGAATTGAAATTAATTGAATTAATTGAAAAAAAAAAACAATGAAGATGTGATGGAAGTATTTCTGAAACATTACTGATGTGGGAGTTGCTCTAATGGGTATTTGTGGCAGATACTCTGTGGGAGTGGTTTATACCAAGCCTTTTGGTAAGCAGTGTTTTGCAAAACACTGGCAAAGCTTATGTTGTCTTCCCCAAAGCAGTTCTTTGTGAAATCTGTCAAACTAAAATACCTCGTACTTTACTGATACATTACCATAGTGAGAAAAGTAGTACACCCGGAAATCATCATTTTTAAAAGCAGCAGTCTGATGAAATACGTGCACAATTTGAAATGTGTAACTTAGAAAAATCAGTCTTTAAATTCTATCACAGATAGTATTTGTCAGTGTTGGAGTATTCAGATTCTTGGTGGCTAAATGTTCAAATGTCTGGTTGGCAATAACTGCAGTTTATTCTTCTTCAGAGATACCATTACCCTATATATAGAGTATCATATTGCAGTATTGGGAGTCTGGCAAGTTCTTGCCCCCCCCCAAAAAAATGCCGCTTTATACCAGTAGCATGTGAATGTCATCACACATGACATTTGCACTGTAATATTTCAGGACCGGTAGTAACTGCCTAAATTGGGTCAGAAAAGGTCTACAAAAAGAGATGTTGCTCAGAGCACAGAGATATTGCTAATTTTACTTGGTTATAGAGGTTTAAGACATACCTTCAGGGGTAACAGTATATTTTGTTTTTAAAAAATTAACATTGGGGTTAAGTCACTCTTTGAATTTTCAACATTTGTTTTGCCCATATCCAGATAAGCCCTTGATGAGTTAGGCAGACTTAGAGCCTTCTCTGATATTTTGGTAGAATTGAATTGCAGCCCCATAGTTTCCTGTATTTAAAAAAGTTATTACCAGTAATTAAAACACAGTAAGTTAACTGTGTGCCCTGGAAACTGGAGTGTATTGATTTTAAAAATGTTCATACTGGGCTCACGTATTGAATTAAAAACTTAAATCTTATTGTTGTGGATAGAGGGGGGAAAAAAAAACCGTACAGCTACTGTCATGTTGAAATCTGTTTGAATAAATAATGTTCCTCTTATGTAATGTGCTGACTGATGTGGAATCAACAGCTACTTAATATTAAAAACAGTGCTTGACAATAAACATCCCAGTGCATCCACACTGAACTCTGCCCGAGGTTTGAGCTTCAGATGTGTTGGGGACAGGACCAAGTGTCTGGGAAGGAGAGCTAGGGCTCACCTTTTTGTTACCATTAATAATGTAAGTCTTGACTCATCACAGGAGTCAGTATGTACACCTAAAGTAAGTGTTATTCCTTTGTGCCTGTGAGAACTTCGAGTGCAAGCTCTGCTACGTAACTGCTTTTGCACAGAAATCACTCCGTAAATGGAGACTTAAAATTATGCAGTAAAAAAAAAAGAATAAATCCGAAATCCTTTATCAGAAATGCTTTTAATAATTCTTCAGCATTTCTCTCCCTCCATTATCTCTTTTTTAATATGTATATGGCAAATGGATTTTCAGTAACCTATGACTTGGCAATAATTTGAAGGGCAAGTAGGTGCCTTGGTTTTCCTTTCTGCTATTAAGAAATCGGGAAAACCGAATTGGAGTTGAGAGTAACTAGGAAGAAAACCTGGCACCTGGTGCAAAATTAGTTTATGCCAAGATACTTTGAAGTATATGAGGAAATGTACTTGTTCAGGAACAGATTTTTACAGAGCAGCTTACTCTTAATGTTCTGAATGTGTTAAATGTCTTGGGTTGAATTCTGTTCCTTTGCTTGGTGGGGAAGGTATGCATGCTGAAAATGTAACTAAAAAGCATTTGCAAAATGCCTAAGTAGGACACCAACCAGTTTGGAATTTCGTTTTCTTTCACAGATTTTTAAAAGATCCAGGGTTATTGTCTACCGCGGGGAACTATAGATAGCTTTTGAGTCTGTTGCTAAGAATAGATGATGTACCTTCCTCGGTGTGTTGTGCTGCTTCTGCTGAAACTGAAACCAGTGGTGTGGTGTTCCTGCCGGCTCTACAGGGGCAGGATCAAACCCTAAGACTGCAGCTTATCTTGTGGGGTTTTATGTTGGGAAGAATCTGGTCCAGTGATGTAAAGGCACAAGGGAAGCTGCCGTTAACCCTGTCAGCTGCTTCACTCATCCTCTGACTATGCGTTAGCGTTGGAACTGGGATTTTTTCCCCCAATTTCAGTCGAGTGGATGCGGATGCAGCCTGTAGGAGCGGGCTGTGCCGAGCCGGAGCGCGGCCGCCTTGGGGTGCGAACCCCGGCCCCGCAGCAGCTGCTGGCGGAGCTCAGAGCCCGTGTCTGCCGTGGGGTCGCGGAGGTGCGGAGATCAAAGGATGATCTTCCAGCTGGAATCCCGAGCTAAACAGATTTAGCGGCATCTGAAGCGTTTAAGTAGTACGTGTGAGTAAATACATGGATGGAATTAGACTGAAGAAGGGAAGGAAGTATGGCCGATGCTGGGTAGAAGGGGGAATCTTGAAGGAAGAGCGTGTGGGGCTGGCACAGCTTGGCCAAGGATGCCAGCAGTACTTGGTGCCACGTGGCTGGTAAAATTGGCAGGGGGATTCTGGTTTGGATGTGCCCATGTCTTTCATAAAGTGACTATTTTTGTGCAGTTTATTTTCAAAATGATTCTGCCGTGTGGTTTTAAGGCATTTCTGTTAAGCACAATGTGGCAAGGCTTCTTTTTATTTAAAAGCTGTTAAACCAAGTAGCTATTCCTGGGCTTGATAATAAAAATAATGGTAATTCAAAACTTATTTCCATTGATAAAAAAGAGGGTTATTTCCTAAATGAGACATTAAACTAACACTGAAGCATTTCAATTAAAAAAAAAAGACATGACCAGAATATAACCTATTTAGACTCTAAACCACCCTCATGCAGTTAATTTTAGAATAAACACCCTTTTTTTTTGGTGTGTGTGTGTGTCCCCATCCTCCTGAATTACAGGCCTAATTTGTCACAACATGTACCTCCCTGGATTTAAAAAAGAAAGCAAATTAAGTCTCGAGTAATTATAATAATTACAGGATCGGAAGAATACCAGGTTCAGAGTGTGTGGTGCCTTAGCCCTCCGTTCTCCCGTGTTTGTCCCTGTCCCTGGGCAGTGGAATCTCCTGCCTGGGGCAGCAGTTTGCATCATTGGCTCTCTGGTGGAGGGAGGCTGAGCCCATCCGAGGGATTATCTTCGACACCAGTGAAGCTGCACATCACAAACTTCACAGCAGGCAGCAAAAGCCACCATTTGCATTGCTTTCATTTATCCAGATTTGAGACTAAGATGATGCCCTTCCTTTGTCAGCACTGGTGACAGTGAAGACGGGCTAGAAGCCACAGTTAGAGGCAAATTATATAGAAAAAGCTCGAAGTACCCAGGTTTTTCTGCTTCCTTTGTCTGCCCGTGCAGTTTTGGGATGAAAACTTGTGTTCTGCAGATAAACATGCAGGCAGCTTTGCTCACGTGACGGGTGGCACTGGTGACAATGGGGCTACTGTCCTGCGATGCACTTTACTAAGCTGGATTCTTATTTGTTGTTTTTTTGGAAAGGTCTGAGTCTCTTCTGTGAAAACAGGAGTTTTCTATTTCAAGATAGATGTGCTTGTTATAATTCCAGCCTTCACCTGTGCCTGATAAGCCTTTCTCTGATTAAACCTTTTTGATTCCAGTAAATATCTGAAGACCTTTGTATCTGTGAAGATTGCAAATCCAGGGCTTTATTATTTAAAGAGGTGCCAGTTCGTTAGTGAATAATAGAGGTGGAGAATATAGGTCATCACAGGAACCAGTAAATGGTATGTCTTGGGACACCAAGTTTATTAATTGAAGGCAAGCTGAGTGACGACACAGTGCAGATTGACTGTGCCTGGTTAATGTTGTTGTCATTGCACTCTGTGATACAGTTATTAAATAGGTAAAATATTTTACCTTTTCATATAGAGCCATACACTTACTTCATCTGATTTAATGGAACTATAATTTTAATTATGATTATTACCTTAAATTATAATTAAATTTATGTGGTTTAAATTTACATTTGTGAAAATGGCTGCGTGATGAAAGCAGAAATCAGCTTCGCATTAACAAAAAAAGAAGGTTTTTTAACTGCATCTTAGTATATGCTCACAGCCAAAGACTAGCATGACCTACTTTGCAACAATAACAGAGGAATCAAGCCGGGTTTTTTTGTTGAAGTATCTAAATTGGCCACGAATGCTACCTACTCATTCGTTTGTGAGTATCTTTAAAAATAGCTATTGTATCTATGAAACTTAAGGGTGGTTTTTTTTCCCCTTTCTCTTATTTTGCTGTAGATAATTAGCACCATGGAGCCTCAGGTGTCGAATGGCCCTACTTCCAATACAACCAATGGACCCTCCAGCAACAGTAGAAACTGCCCTTCCCCCATGCAGACAGGGGCTGCTACAGATGACAGCAAAACCAACCTCATAGTCAACTATTTACCCCAGAACATGACCCAGGAGGAGTTCAGGAGTCTCTTCGGGAGCATTGGTGAAATCGAATCCTGCAAGCTCGTGAGAGACAAAATCACAGGTAAGTGCTTCGTGGTGTGGATTATTTTGCCTGCGTTAGGGTCAGCTCGTATTTGGGGTCAGCAGAACCTTGGTGCTTGCATTGCAAGTGCTGACACAGGGAACGCAGTGTAGATGCCGTGGTAAACTTCAGGGGCAAGCCTTTAGTTTTCAGTGCTGCACACTGATCTAGAACAGCTGAGAAGACCCTTGTCTCTCAGCCTCCGCAGATCTGGGGGAGAAGCCCGAACATTGCCGGTCTGCATGTGTGTAACACACTGTGCAGCTTCTTGCAGGAGAGCTTAGACAGTGGCCTTGCTTTCCTGGTCATTCTCGTTTTTATTTAACATGGACTTGTCTGAATGGCTTGAGCCAACTGACGGGTCCTAATTCTGACTCTGCCGTTTGAACTTCCCCAGACCTTCATTAAATTTCTGCCTGTGTAAGAACACCGTAAGGTGAGGGTGGTTCTCCATGTCCATCACAGCTTATTGACCACGGTGTTCTGGACCAGCGGTGGGCTCTAGTTGGGACACCCTCCTCTGGATTTCATTCAGGCATCTGTAGATATTAGGTAATTAACTCTGGTCCCCAAAAACATTTTAGTTTGCAGTGTTCCTTTTTCGTATGAAGCTGCACCCGTTGGTAGGTGCCTTCAGAATAAAAGCCTCCCGTGACAGATGCTGCCTCAACAAGGAGAGGTGTCTGCACTGTCACCAGAGGAGGTGTGGATGGGTGCAGATGCACCTGCCCCAATCCACATCCTTGCTGCCGCAGCCAAGAATCCACTGGTGCACAAGATGGGATGAACAATCAGCTTTTATAGCTTGCTTTATAGGTTAGTTTTATAGGTTGTGTGTCTACTCGCGCCGTAGGTGGGAGCAGCTGAAATTTCACTGCTGTTCAGTGCATCACCAGTGCTGTTATGTTTAGCACAGAGAGCAGCAGCCTTGGGAGGGAAAGGGTTCCAGAAAAAGAGTCAGCTCCCCTCAGAGGCTCTCCTGGCAACTTGGGTGTGTGCTCTGTGGGAAGAGGCACCATGGGAAGATGAGGAATTAAAATGCAAATCTCCATACCTGCTTCCATAACATCCTGGCAGCCATTGTATTGGCAGCTTTAGGATGATCTGCTTAGTGCTTTTCAACATGCAATGCTGCTTTTTTGTTTACTTCCTGACACACAGCAATGCTCTGGTTGAACACAAGGCACATAACAAATGGCAGTAGCTGCAGGGCAGCTTGAGTCCTCACAAGTGTAGTCCAGCAGAGCTTTCTTTAGCACGTTGACCATGATGTATCTATTGCAATAAATCTTCTGATTTGGCCACAGCTTCGGGTGTTTTAAAAAGAAGATTGAAAAATGGAATTGACTTTTATTTACTCTCTCTTTTTTTTTTTTTTCTACAGACCTTTGTTTTTCTTCTAGTCTGAAAATAATCTGAAAAATTTAACTGCAGGTTAGTTCAGTTATTTCAGACAGAAGTGAATACTTAACCCTCATCTACAGGAGCCTAGGGTGCCTAGCTGGAATTTTCATCTTGCATTTCATGAGCTTTTACTGCTTACCCTATCCCTCCAATTCACGGTGATGTCCTTGCAATATAATTTCAAGACTTTAGACACTCAGCGTTGTTTTCATAGGGAATGGGTTGTCTTTGGACAGAGAGCCATTACTTCATCGGCTAGGAACAGTATTCTTTTTGTTTCATTCCATCTCCAGGCTTTTGTCTTTCTGCTTGAAGATGTGAAAAATTTGCTATATGATCTTCTGACATATTCTTGGGTAGTTTTTTTTTTGCCTGTGCTTTTTCTTTCCATACAAAGTGCATAAATCTTTGATCACTAAAATACTTTAAAGGAACCGTTCTTTAAAAAAAACTTGCACAGATGCCTTGAGGACATCACCCCTACATGTTGTTTTAAGTGGTGATACAAGTACAAAAGAGCCAAATTTGTAAAAAAAAAAAAAATTGTTCTACAAATTATCTGTGCTGGTTTTGAAAACAGAATTTCATCTGCCAAGATTTTCAGGCCTGTTATCAAGGCATTGTGCAACATGACTGAATATGAGGATGCATGTTCATTCCTCACATTGAATTCAGAGTTAGTAAATCAAATGCAGTCCTCTGCCAGAAGCAGTTCATGTTTTTAAGGTTCTTAGAACATGGAGAGTAACAAAATGGAAATGCACTGAGGTCATGCCCAGCTCATCTTTCTGGATCATCATGTAAGCTTGTTCTTCATTAGGCCCCTGCATTGGTTTTTTTGGGATGGGAGCAGTGGAAGTATGCCAGTAGGCTGGTAGAGGAATGACTGGTTTTTCAGGGGTTCTTTGCTTTTTCCTTATTAAAAATCAATAGAATTATTTTTTCTGACAGTGAAAGCTGTATTGCAAAAAAACCCAGTGAATTCTTAAGCTATTGCTGAAGCAGTGAAGATGTGAAACAGTTTAGATTTTGTCTGCTTTTGGATTTTTCATTGTTTCTGTTGAAAATTTTGTGGCTTTAATAAATGTAACCTAAGCATGCTCTGGTTTTTTTTATGCCTTTAAACAAATGTGTTGTTCTTTCTGTTAAAAGTCTGGTTTGTCTTCATTTATTTTAAGTTTGCTTCCTTCTTGCTGGGCTGTATTATCAGGCAAATCAAAAAAAGTCAGAATAAAAAGCTGTAGAGAGCTTGCTTCAAGAAAAATAGAAAAGGTCATAAACCAAATCATGATTAAATAGTTCTCCTGGCAAAACCATAGTAGAAAATCTCAATTGTATTTCTGAAGCTAGGTAGCATTGAATTGGTTCATGTAAAAGATTCTATTTCTCCTGTCAAGGAGCTGCAAAGTTGTGGGGTTTTTTTGGAATCATGTTGAGTCTTCTGAAATGGTTTTTTCAAGGAGTTAAAAGGTAAAGAAAGTCTGTTTAAATATACTGGATCTCTCTAATAAAATTCATGACCTGAACTCTTTTATTAATCTTAAATTTGGTTAGACAATGTATGACAGGAATAGTCATCTGCTCCAAGTCTTTTTGCAGTCTTAGAACAGTAGTAGGAGTTCTTAATAAAATTGTTTTGTGATGTTGCCCCCTCGCTTTGGAGAGGCACATGTTTAAACAAGCATATTCCTTTACTAAAAAACGATGCTAATTTGGTAGTACACCGCACTGAGTTGAATAGGAATGACAGCTTCTAAGACAGCCTTTAATTTGGTATTCAAAACCAAAATCGTAAACTTGGGTTTTGTTTGGTAGCTTCTCAGAACAGGCAGGATATACAGTAGCATTTTTTAAAGATGCTAATGACTTGAGAGAGGAGATGGCAGTCAGGCATACATTTTAATTATGGGGGAGGGGTTGCAATAGCAAAAATGGTTTGGTTTTTTTTTCTTCACTGCAGAGATTTTAAGGGAATGAGACAAGGAAAAACAGACTGAAGATAGTTGCCTTCATTTGGCAGGGGTGTTTAATAAAAGCAGGACTTGTGGTTGTAAAGTGTGCTTATTAAATTCTTCATTTACACTACCTAATTAATTCTAGCATTTTAAATTAACAGTGAAACTGGTCCCTGCTGTACCATTTCATAGCTACAGCATATTTCGTCCAACAACCCAGTTGTTCAGGTTTAATCAGCTGCACTCAAAAAAATGAGAAGGAACTTGGGTTAAAAAAAAAAAAACAGCTAAGTGGCATAAACATTTTAGAGCAGTGTTAGATGAGGGGAGGCGATTTCAGGGAGGAAACCCACGGCTTCAGATGGATGTGAGGCTCGGCGCTAACCAGTCGTGCTAAGCTATATAGTGTTGCAGATGCTCTTCATTTTCTTATTTTGTCTGAAGAAGAGCAGTGAAAAATATCTTCATCACTTGAGGGAAAGGGCTTGAATTCATGAGAATTTTCGGAGAAGAAATGCTGAACTTGTTTTGTCCTGTGTTTGCAAACAAAAGATCCAGTCAGTGTAGTGTCCGTCAGACACTGTAAGTGCTGCTGGCCCAGTGAGTTTTCCCTGTTGACATAGTTTGTTTGAGAAGGGGATGTTTGTTATTAATTTTTTAATTGATTTGGTAGCTTTTAAGATTCATGGTTTTGTTTCTCTGTAACCTACTCAGGAAGTTACATCTCTGAATCTTCAGATAATCAGTATCCAAAAATCTTTGGTTTGCAAATCTTTCGCATCTTCAGATGATCCAAGAAACACTGTAAAGCAGAATATTTATTGATACAAGATTTCTGTGCATCCCTGAAGTTATGACAGGGTTTGCATAATTCTGCTGTGTGGTACAATTTGATGTTTTTTGCGTGTATAATCAGGAACTTTGTTGTCCCTCTGCCCAAAATGTAACTCTTTTGTTTTGGTTTATTTTTTTTAATCGTTCCTTTTTGAATTTGTAGTTCCTTTAAATTATGTACAAAGACTGAAGTCTTTCACTTTAGTTTTAGGTATTTACAATAGTACTGATGCAGGTTTAGACTAAAACTGCAGTTGAGAAATAGTCGTGACATTGTAAGTATAACTTAAATATCAGTGATCCCAGTGAAAAGGAGAGAAAGAAATACTGACTGCTTTACCTATAGTCTTCTCTAAAAGTTATGTATTTTTCACTCCTTACTCCTTGGATTTTCAAACCTAGGATCCAAGAACCAAAACCTAATAAAATGACAGTCAGAAATAATGTAGCATTATGAGAGCAAGTACAGGAAGGTATTTTTCACATGAGAAGCGTGCAGTGCTCATTCCTCTGTGGAAGCTGGTAAATTGTTGCCCTGGGAAGGCTGTTCTTCCCCTTCGATTCAGAAGTTTGTCCACACTGAGTTAAGTTGATATCATGTGCCCTCTAGAAAAAATTATTTTTTTCCCAACTTTCCTGTAAAATGAGTAACTCACCAGCACATACTGAAAAGGTGCTGCTGTAAAAAGCAAAGACCCAGATTTTATTTAACCAAATCTGTTCGGCAAGTGATGGGGAACTAGCGGGTTTCTGTCTAGAACATGCTGTTCAGAGCTGCATGTTTGCTGAAATTTGGAGCTTAATTAAGCAGTCTTAATTTCAGCATCTGGATTTGGTGACTGCTTTGAAAGCAAGGGATGGAGAAGGTCTGTATCCTCAGGAGCAGAAGCCATTAATTGCACACTGGTGATGCCCAGGGAGGCAGGAGAGAAGGCAGGCAGGAATGGCCCTGTTCTCCAGGAGGGAAGCTCTTGGGGTCTGATGGCAGATGTGCAGTAGCAGGAAGACACTCCCTAAGCTTTCCTTGGTAAGCAGACATCACCTAGTTATTGGCCTGGTGCTTGCAGCAGGCAGCAGCCAAGTTTTCTGTATTTTAATTGGAGGTTTTGATGCATGGTGGAGTAGATAACCAGGAGGTCACAGTGTCCATCTGGGTGGGAATCGAAGGAGGACTCTGGAATCTCATCATAATGGAAAGACACAAAGCAAAAATGGGATTGATGGCTACATTTAGTTATAGGGAACAGGCCTTTGGTAGTACAGTGTATGACAATAGGTAACCATTGCATGGTTAAGTCTGCAGTTGAAACAGGCTGAAAATTGCAGAGATATTATCGAAATTGTGCTGCTTTGTCAAGGGGAGAAAAGATTTATTTTTATTTAAGGGAAATAGTTCACAGCTATTTATGCTTAGAAGCTGCAGGTAGAACATGTATTCACTGGAAAAGTCGCATACAAAGGCTGTGCCAGTGTTTTGTCTGTCTTTTCTTTAAGAATTTTGTAAAATGGTGTGCCAAAAGTGTCCTGTGGGAAGAAAAAAAAGTGATCCCATATGCAGATAAATATAGCTTACAGTGAAACCCAGCATTAGGGTACCTGATCCGAGATGACTGAAAATCTAATCTGAGCATAAACTGCTTGTGCATTTGATGTCCAATTCACTGATTGTGCTTCGAAAGTGCCTTCCATTTTGAGATACTACTGGTTCCAGCGGTTTTCCCCACTTAAAATACATTAAACAGATAGGATTATAGAATGCAGGGATTATGTTAGATAAGACTTATAAACTCTTTAGAAAGTATGTAAACACTCATGCCTCATGGCATAAGCCCACCTAATAACAGGGTTTAGGAGAAAAATACCTTGTAGAGGTAGTTTATTCCCTTGTTGACTTGGAAGGGGTTTTTAGTAATTCTCTGTAAAGCAGTGGTAACTAGTCACTGATCTCTGATCGTTTATTTGGCACAGATCTTGTTGCCCTGGACTGAGTGTTAGCAGCAAATTCATTGCTCTGGTAGAAGAGGAGAATTAATACAATCCTTTAGAACAGAAAAAAAAATAATCTTTCGTACTGTGATGTTCAGCATAAATTGAATATGTATTTCTGGCATTTGGCTTGATTGCATTTGAAGGCCATATTTAGTAGTGCCCCTCAAATTGACTGTATGGGGGATCTCTGTAAGAAGCAGTGGAGTTCTTGCGTTTGACTTCCTTGAAAGCAAAAGACTTGGTGTTTGCTGAAATAGGAAAAATATTTATGCAGCGGAGTACTCGGCTAGGGTTCCTTTGTCTGAAAAAATAATACCAAATTAAGTGAATTGCCTTAGGTTTTTCAGGAAGTGACTGTACGTTGGCCTCACTGTATTTGTTAGGTAAAGGAGATTTGTATTCAAGTTGCTTCTTTGTGTTGAATGCATAGACAAATGCAGTGAGGAAAGAGTGGTCAGAGTGGTATTACTGCAGCTGAAAGTCAAGTGCCCAGAGAAGCAGAAGTCTAAAATAATGTCGTTTGGAACTGAAAAGAAAAAATTCTGTCTGCTAATCAGATGGAATCCAGAGTATGCTTTATTTTTTCATTTTATGCAGAGAATAAAATATTAAAAGATATGGAAAACCAGACATGTTTCAGAGTCTTTTAAATTTGAAATCTAGAATTATTTTTAAAGGACTAAATATATGGCTCTGAATGTTATTAAAGACCTTTGATAAATTGATCTTAATTTCATAGCCTAGTTATTTTTATAGCTTATTTCCTGAAGTATATTCTGTTCTTGAGCAGAGATAAACGTAATTTCCATGTTGCATATCCTATTTTAAGGGCTGCAGATTCAAGACAATCCCCAAATATTGATTATTTTAATGAACATTTGCATTAAGTATCTGAACTTAGCACTGTGGGGGAGGAGACACAGAAATGGTAGCAAGTGTCTCAGTGCTGGATCTCTAAAATGTTTTTTGTGTGGTTTGATGTCTGTGCTGAACGCTGAGGAAAACGGTCAAATTAGCATCCATCATTTTCTTTATCACTTCTCTGCAGTCGCCTGGTGCAGACTCTGTGCCGGCGAACAAAAGAATTTTGATTTCTTGATTATTGGAAAAAAGCAATTGAAATGAGTGTTGGGGCAAATAGGCAGAAAGCAAGCAGGCATGACCCTTGTGCTGCGAAAGAGCTTTCTAATTAACTTCACCAGTTTCAATCCTGAGCCGCTTCTGAAGTGTATTAAATGCCTCTAATGCATATTTAGAGTATTCTTCAGTTTTTGCTGCTTGGTCTGAGTAAATACCATCACCTTCCCATCGAGTCCAGTGCGGAAGGATTGGCAGTGTGATTTTCCTCAACAGCACAAGCACGCCTACACCTCTGAAATCGTGACTTCCAGATAGAAGGTTATTTATGAGGCTTTCCAGTGTGTCTGCTGACCTTCTACTCTGAGCCTTCTTTCCATCCCTCCTATCCACCTGTATTGAAGAAAGCTGTCTACCCGGGAACAGCCCCTGAAATGGCTCTGGTGGAGCCCTCTATTGATGGCACTCCACCCTTCTCTTTTAGTGTTCTCTCTCTCCTTTTTGGCTCATTCTGCCTTCTCCTCGAGAAGCCCAGACCCTGTGCTTCAGCCTTTGTGCACAGCTGCTTCTCTGTAACCCTTTTTCTTTTCTTTCCTTTTAGCCCAAGGAGGAATGGGGAAGGAAAGGAATGCGAGTGCCAGGAAAGCTCTGGGAGACTGTCAGCCACTAGCGAGGAACTCTGTTCCAGCTGAGGCAGGGTCCTTTGGGGCAGCAGTAGACAGCCCAGGTACCTGTCAGGGCTCCAAGGCTGACTTTCCCAGCCTTTCTCCATTCCCTGCTGCTCAAGGAGTTCTGCCTTTCGGCCACACCCATGAGCAGCACGGCTGTACTGTTGGCTGCCACCTCTGCCTCTCTGCCCTGTGCTCTTGCTGCACAGCTTGTCCAGGAACAGAAGTGACCTGTGTAAAGCCGGTTCAAACGCTTTGGAAAGTGATCTACGTCCTGCTCTCCCTTTTCACAAGGCTGATTTTCACCAGCACTGCATTTGGTGTTTCTTCTTGACTTTCAGATGGTGTTTGGAAAACTCGTGACCGGGGTTACTTGACCTGCCTGCGGTAGCTGATTCTCTGAATCAGTGAGCCAGGGAGTCCTTGCCCCTTCTGTCTTGCAGAGCTGATCCATCATCACTTGACTCCCTAGCAAGCAGTTTGTTTTCTCCCCAGCCAGAAGAGTTCTGCCAAGGTGATCTTCACCTTGGCTTCTGGGAATGGTCAGCCTGAGACCTTCAGACCGGTATTGGGATCTGCTACTCCTGGATGTCCTCAGCATTCCTGTTTCTCCTCAGTTTTCTGCTACCGCAGTTTATGTGCAGTCCCTAAACTGATCAAAGTAGTCGTTCAGGTTCCATCCCCTCAAGAGTACATCCTTCAGATTTTTGCTTTTGTAGTTGCTCTGTGACTTGAGCAAAGACCCATTTACATGATCAAGCCAACCTCTTTTCTATCTATTTGTCAAGTGAGATGCCGTTTGTAGAGGGCAAAGTTCCTTTTGGGATATTTACTGCATGGAGGTCTTGCCTGGCCTTAAGTCCTTTTTTTTTCTCCTTTGCTCCCAGAAAACTTCAAAGGTTCAAGGAAACTTAGGCCATCATTTTAAACTGACTTACAGTTAAAACTTCTTAACTTCTACTTATGCTGTTACACACAAGGATATATGGAGAGGGGGGTTTCTGCACCCTTAACACTGCTCACCACCTATTCTTTTCTCCTGCTTAAAGCACAGTTTCTCTTGCTGCCTGAATTGGGAGTCCAACAGCCTTTGTGTGCAGCTCACTGGCAGTCCCATGCTTAGAGTCAGCACAGATAACCATCTCGGGAATCTGGGCTATTGGAAGTTGCTCTGATGCGCAGTCTTTGCCAGCAAATCTCTGGATTTCATCAGCATTCTCTTCATGTCCTGTGCTTCATTCCTGGAACAGTCGTTGATAGGGTACTGCAGCCTGTGACTTTTCAAACCATTTGTGATACAGCCTGAGTTTTTGTTTGGGCCCTTCTGCATCTCTCCGTGTCTGTTAAGACCGGGTTTGCTCGCGTGCCATGTTTCCCATTTCTGTGATGCCACAATCTTGTGGTCACTCTCATCCCTGTGAGATTCTGATTCTATAAAAAGAGAAGAGAAGGGGGAAGAAAGCATCATGGCCCTGAAGTTCCAGTCCATTTCTTTGGCTTTGCTCACTGGCTCTGCTTTGGCTGACTCACTGCTGGGCGTTGTTGGATGTAGCTGCTGTTCTCTGTTGCTCCTGAGCAGGATCCATCACCGACTTTGCAGATGTTGCTGCTTGTCCCTGCTAGGAATTTCACTTCAAGTTACTGATTTGCAGGTGCTGCTGGAGACAGGATGTTGGACCAGGCAGACCTCTGCTCTGACCCAGTACTGCTGTTCTTATGACTGACTCAGCATCTGTTTAATCAGTGGAACATATCAGCTTGAGGGGGAAAAAAACCGAACACTTTATTATTTTTATTCACAAGAGCCCAAACTGCCTTTTTTTTTTCCAGTTAGATGGTTTTTAAGGGGTGTTGCAAAAGCAGATGGACAAAAAGCTGCGTCATACTCACCTGCAAGCAAACAAATGGCAGCATTGCCAGTGTGATTAATTGTTGCTGTACTAGAGGGGCTGCTGTTCCTGCAGCACAAGCTCTAATTTCCCTACTGCCCTATTCGGATAATTGTGCTCACACATGTTTGGAAGCACCTTAAGTGAGGTATCAACAGGCTTCCTTCCTCTTGCTGCAGAATTCTAGGGCCCAAGAAATGAGGCTGCCTCCTCCTTCCCTGGGAAGCTGTTGGCTGGATGGAGGGGGTGTATTGACTTTCCTTGCTGTGAGGACGGTAGGTAGGGCATGAGAAGATAGGACATGTAACAAGAAGTATTCTCCAGCAATTCCTTTTTTAGACTCCTCTGTTCTCCTACTTGCTGTATCTGTGTCATTTCTATTTACCAGTGCATATCTTTGCCCAGTTCTCTGTTTCGTTAAACATTTTCCTGCTTTGGAAGCCACTCTGCGTTAACCAAAAAAAATAAAACCAAAAACCCAGCCCCAAATGTGAACAGCTTGGGAGCTTGACTGGTAACATATTTTTCCCTTATGCTTTCTGTTGCATTGGAATAGCTGCTCTGGTACCTTGATTTTGGTTGTTGGTAGGATGGTGGTACTCACTTGTTCCAGGTTGGGTATTTTGCCACACTGGAAACAAAAGGGAAAATGTTCATTTACCTTTCCCTCTGTTTGCCACCTACCTGTTTAATATTGTGAAAAGCCTTTTATAAGAGTTGTGTATCACAGAAATGGCCCTGTTTTTAGTGGTGGCCAGCCAACAATGGCATCAGTCTGTGGTACATCCAGTGCCATACGTGTAGATAATGTCATAAGGGAAGGTGTTAGCTGATGCAGATGAAATCTGCCACCTTGAAAAGAACAGGATTTTTTTTGCTGGAGAAAATTTACTGAGGAGCATATTCATGCTAATATTCTTCTCAAGAAAATTATCAAGATTAAGTGATAGAACTAAGTAGTATGTGCACACAAAGTCATAATATTTTCTCCTTGAAGTAGTTTTCATTACTTTTGTAACCTGCAGGTACCTAAAAGGAATATTATAACCATTTGAAACCATACTTAAATTCCTGTTCTTGCTTTAAAATTCCTGGAAGTTCTGTCTTAAAGCGGAAAGAAATTTGTGGTGAGGCTCCCTGCAGTCTATACATCAGTGGGCAGCAAAATTTTTATAGGTAGCATGTTTTGGAATATGATAAAGTAGCTTTACCTTTCTCAGCATCTTTCCAGATGCTGTGTAAAGTAATCTACATAAATCTAACTATTACAGATTAACCTTCTTGGCTGTCGGGTTGCAGCATTTATTTATGTTTCTGCTGATCAGATTAAAAATGCTGCAGTCACGAGTTGTGTTGTTAATATTAAATTTTGTATTCCGGTCTGTAATAAATTACTTTCCTCTGTGCATTGGAAAAAGTGGTTAGTAGAGCTCAGAGTTTAATTAGTAGGCTGTTGATGAGACAGAACAGGTATTTGAGAGTCATTGTTCCGAATTACTGTGAAATTTGTTAGTATTGTTGTGGCTTTTGTTTTTTGTTGTTTGACAGAGGCTGAGGTACAAAACCTTAAATGTTGCTGAATTAAATCATTTAATGACAAAATTACCAGGGCTTTTTGAATTTGCAGTCAAACAGGTTTCAGATATTGATGCTGCAGTATAATGTTACGTCCCACTTAATATTCTTGTTTTCCAAAACAGACTCTTGTTTTTCTCCAGTTTTATGTTCCTCTGCCATTTCCTTTAGACTGGAAGCATTACTACCACCATTTCTACATTAAACGATTCCAAGTTTGAGGATGCGATGGATTTTTTTTCAGATCTTGGCTGTGTCTTTCCCGTGTCCTCTGCTTGCTTCCTTCTTATTGACAGAGTATGTTCTTGGCCTTTTAATAAAAATCTCTAGCCTGTGAAGCAAGACTTTTGTTGAGCCAGGAGTCTTTCCACTCTGCAGTTCTCTGACACTTCATGAAAGTGGGAACCTTGGTCTGCGTCCAGGCTCTGTCCTGGTTCTGTCCTTCTGCCTTTCTTCTGCCACTCACCGCTATCATTTTCTAGTGGAGTTTCTCATGAGCTTTGACTCTGGGTGTCTGGCATTGCCCTTTCTCGTGCAAGTTTGGTACATTTGCACCAAAATTGTGCGTGTGGCACCGTATGGGCTCGCTGTGATCTGAACTTACCGTCCCTTTGGTTGACGTGAATATTCACTCTGTTTCTTTTGGTTTGCCTTCAGCTTCTGCTCCATTGTTCAGTATTAAATTTTTAGTTGCATTCTACTTTCATCTAAATTTCAGAAGTGCCACATTTGGGATGATATGCAGGAGGGAAGATACATCTGCTGTAATGAAGCATGTGCCTCTTCTGTGACCTGCTGGCTCATGTTCTTGGAGTGCCTTTTCTCTTTGGTTCCAGACTGTGATTCTTTCTACCCTCTTCTAATTTCATCTTTTTTTATGAGTAACAGTATTAAAAGTAGCACACGTCTAATATTTCATCTCCAGTCATAGTTTTTACACGTTTGAAATATCTATAGTCTTTTGTATCTCCCTTTAGTCAAATTTCATCAAAGGATACCATATTTTAGTGTTTTAACACTATACACTTCTAAGCTTGTATCTTAAGTCACTCTCGAGGCTCAGGTCTTATTTTAAAGCCGGGTGACTGCAGAAATTTGGCTTCAGTTTGTTGCCTGCCTCGTCTCTGGTGCATACATTCCTTGTTAGAGTTGTGTGGTCTTTGCCATTCTTTCTGCACTGCTTGTCCAGTGATGCTGTATCCATTCTCCCCAACGTGACATCCCCTCTTTGGGATGGGAACGGCTTCCCACAGTGTATTGCATGCTTAATGTAATGCAGTGGCTTCCTTAATTGCAGAATCTTTTTTCCACACTGCTGATAACCATTTTTATGTGCTGTTCCGTCTTTCCAGGGGGTTTTTTTTTCTGCTTCTATTTGTTTTCACTTTTTCTGACTGAATCTTGTTTTCACTTAGCCTGTTTGTTTCTAATGTCTGCATTCTTGTGTTTAAGTCGTCTCTTCAGCATTGAATTTACTGTTCAGGATAGACAAGTCATGGCTGTTTCTTGTCCATTCATGCCTGTCCCCAGAACACTGGATTTTTATAGTACAGTCCCTGTTCTGTTCTGGGACAAAGCGGGGAGGAGTGCAGCCTTGCTCTTCTCGGAACAGCTGCTAATTCAGAGGCTGTGTGCTCCTTGAAGGAAGGGGGAGGAGAAGATGAAAAGAAGGGAAGCAAGAGATGTCAACTGAGGAGAGCAAAATCCAAATATTTGTTCAGAAATGGAACTCGCTTGTCTCATGTATGTCAGGAGCAGTTGCTTTTCAAAACCTACTTAATCAGTTGCTTGCAGTAGTACGAACACACCCATGCTGAAAATCCAGTTTTGCATTTAAAGAAACTTGATAAAAGCAAGCAAACAAAAAAGAAAAAGGAGGATAATAAATTCTACAGAGCATGAAATGTGTGTGTTGTTTACAAGATATCTCTAGCCCAGCACAACTCTCAATGGGCCAATGATAAGGTTCCAGTCTTAGAGTGGGGGAGCTGCAGTTTTAGCTCCCTGTTTTTAGTGGCTGTGTTACTCTGTCCAAGTTCACCCTGGAAATCGTGATGCCTTTCAGTTTCTCTTCTCCATAATAGGAATAAAAGTGCTTTCCTCAGTGGTGTTTGTGAGGAAAGGTGCGTTTCAGAGATAAAATGCTTCCATGCTACGGTAATGGGAACCGCAGAAGACTCCAGCCAAGTCAGCAGCATCTGTCTCCAACTGCCACTTAAGCTTTGCATGCAGATTAGTCCCTGTCCTCAAGCACAGCAGTGGCACAGCTGGCTTGGTTGAACTCTGTAGTAGGCAGGTAAGAGCAAAGCCTTGTTTCAGGTGAGATGCAGAACATGTGAAATGATAGGAGCCTTTCGGAGACTGTGAGGCACGATTTTTGAGAGCAGGTGTCTTACGTTGCTGGTGTGGTCAAGTATAAAATGGAGTCGTTGCATGGTTTTGGAAGTCCTCTCGAAGTTTCTGTGGGAGTAGGATTTTGAGAAGGATCTGCTGGCTCTGGGCGGCAGCAGGCTGTCAAAGCATGCTCCATCTTGTTCTGTGCTCTCAGTGGATATATGGGGCCATTCTGAAGTGAAAATAATTACTGTATCTGATTTTGGGAAATGGCCGTTGCTGTCAGTTGGTATTTTATTTACACAAGAACTGCTACTGCTTCAGTCTCTGAAAATCAAGACATTAAATTACACTGCCTTGCATTAAGAGATTTGTCAAAACTACAGAAGAGGACAAAACTCATGTAATCTCCTCTGGCACTGCCTGGCAAAATCAAGCTTTCTAACTTAAAGTGCTGGGTGAATGATGTTTCTGTCATGGGGAGCTTGCAGATGGGTTTGGGGAGCCTTGCTTTGATTTTGAGGTCACCATGCCCAGATCCTGGTGGTTCCCTTTCAAAGGCATGTGGAGGTCCAGGGCTTGCAGTTAGTTACCTCACCATCACTAATCGTTCGCTTTAGCTACATTTATAGGATTTGTTTCACATTTTGGGCAACGCTTCTTTTTATTCCTCTTTTATTTTTCTAGGCTTGTTGTCATGGTATCTGGCACTTCCCATTCAGATATTAAAATTGAGTGAGTGGTGTCTGTATGTCTGGTTCATTTTCCCTCTCTTATGCTCTCCCCGAGGGAGAGTTTTACGTGGGATGTAGCACACTGTTTGCAAGGGCTTCCTTTGGGGGATTTTTTAATCACGTAGCAGCGTCTCTGTTGGAGAAGGCCTGGTGCAAAGAAGCCCCTTCCACTTGGGCTGGAGTTTATTAAATCCTGTCTGCATAGGGCTCCCATGGGACCTCATTGTGCAACTCGTGTCTCCCCTCGAGCTCCCCAAAAGAGGCCTGTCTCCTGCATGAATGAGCTTTTATCTGAGTCTCTCTGGCATTAAGGCAGTGATGGGAATTTTCTCTGTGCAGATACCTGGTGGGGAGGGCCATTGCTATCTGGGTATCGGGGCTCTGATGCCTTGGGGGGAGAGTTTGCTTGAGGGATCTTGTCCCATCTGAGGAGCTTTGTGTCATTATGTAGCCTTTGCAGGTGCTCTAGCTGTGGAACTTTGAGGATTTTTTTTCCCAGAGGTTTGGGGTTAGCTTTACTTTTTTACTTTTTGTGAGACTATAAGCATGTTTCTTAGGAGGGGATCTGTTACGCGTGCATTTCACTGTGAGTCTGGAACCTGGCTTTCCTCTCCAGTAGTATTTAAAGAAGGATCTACTCAACTCAGATAGTGCTGATGGCTGTTTTTAACCAAGGACAGGTCATGCTTCTTAATTGTAGGTGCACTGTAGCATCACACCATATCTGGGGCTCTAGACTGGATTGCATTTAAATACAGCTGACTTCTCCTAATGTAGAAGTGGGATCTTCTCACAAGAACTGAGGGCACTCCAAGTATAGTACTTTGATGGAAGGTTCCCAAACAAAGCTTGTACCCAGTCACTTGCCTGCAAAAGGCAAAAAACCAAGTGATTTATTACTCATGCTTGTCTAGTTTTTGCTTTGAGAAAGATTGTGTGTTTTTCCCTAAAATCTTGCAAAAGCGAGAGTGAATAGGGGGAGAATGCTTTCTTGCTGTTCATGGACAACATATATTAAATAAATCCTAGTTTGTACAAACATAAGGAGTCTGTATTGTAAATAAGCTATAGACTAAATGGGTGCTGTGATAGAGCTGCACTAACACAGAACAAGTTACCCTTCATAGATGGGTTGCAGTGAATTGTGACAGTGACAGCCTTGGCTTAATTGTTTGGTCCTAGGAGCACAGTGTGCAGAAGATGCTTCCCTCCTGGTTTGCTTCTCCTGAGACTGCAGTGTGCGTTGCTGGGGTGACAGCAGGTGATTCTCCTTGGTAAAGAGGTGGAGGATGAATGAGACTGACATTACTGGTATAAAAAAGCATCAGACAAGGAGCAGGTTTTGAACTGGTCTCATGATCAGATCCCATTTTCCCTTGATCTGAATTTTCTCTCTATAGCTTACCTCCTCTTTTAGGTGAACAGCTCTATTTGTTGGTAACTGTTGTGGAAACAACAAGAAGAAAAAAAAAGAAAGTTGTTTCACTTGACCCTCTTTGTACATTATGAATATATCTTCTCAAGGGTATTTATGTAACCTTCTCCAAAAGCTTCTACTTCATACGGCTTTTCATATGAGTTGCAGTTATTCCTTTTCATCCCAGGAATGTGTTTAAAACACTTCTGAAATGGTTTGAAGGCTCACAGGGTGGTGTTCTGAAATGGGCCTGCCAGCTAGAGCAGGACTTACCTTGAATGTCAGAAGTCTCCTTGGTTACTCTTGCTTAAAAGACAGAAAGCAATCTCCCTGCCAGCCATCTATAGGTGCTGCTTATAACAAACATCTCAAGCTTGAGAAACACTGGGAAAAGTGGAAGAGCATGTGCAGGTTTGCTTGGAAGAGCCACAGGTGGACAGCAAGTTGCACTGAGCTTTTGCAATGGAGAGAAGCTCACCTCGTGACCAGTTTCTTCCCTAAATTTCACCGAGGTTTGAACGGGCAAAAAAGGAGCTGGGGAGATGTGGAGACTTCGTGGTGAGCATTATTTATCTCTTGGTCCCAAAGCCAGAGTGACTGAAGGCTGTTGCTGTCTGACGGCTCCTGCCTGGCTGATGCGAGATGAGCTGTCAGACGTGCCCTACTTCCGAAGGGAGGGATTGTGTCAGGGAGGCATCGGCGCTCGCCGGCGCTCGCGTTACGGCTGTCAGGAGGGCAGCTTTAATTAGGTTTTACATCTGGGCAGGGGACAACAAAACCACAATTTAAGGCAGTTCGGATCGCTGCTGTCCCATTCTGTGCTTGGTCTCGTGAGCGAGTGCTTATAGTGGGGACCGTAGTCCTTTAATGTGACGTTGCATTCCACAGTAATTTATTTCCAAATAAAAAGGGTGTTTCTAACCATTTTTTTGACTTACCTGGTCACAGGTGGGCAATCGAAAGTTGTACTCATCTCTAAGTTGCTATTAGAATAGTTTTCTGCAATGAGAAGGCCTCAGACTTCCTCATAAAGTTGTTTGCTTCTGCTTTGCTTGTGGCAATGATTGTTCTTCATAGAACCAGCAGGAACAGTGTATTTGTAGAGCTTCAGAGTAGAAGAGATTATAGAGCACTTAACTCATCTTGCCAAAGCGTTCCCTGGATTAATTTCTGCTTGAGCTAGAGCATAGCTTTCAGGAAAAAAAAAAAAAAAATCAAGCTTTCAGAATTTCCAGTGGTAGAAGAACTGACAAAATGGTTGGTAGGTACTTAAATTCGTGTTACCTTCAATGTCAAAAAGAGAGCAAATGGCTTCCACAGGAAAACAGCATTTGCTGTATTGTTTCTAGTCTGGTTTCGCTTGCCAAGCAATGAGACTTGGGATCCATAACTCCATGGACAGACACTAGTAAGAAAAAAAAAAAGGAATTTGTACTTCAGGTGAATACTAATGGAGTAGTGTTCAGGTTCAGCTTCAACTTTTTTGATCAGGTAGGCAGACTGACCCCCTTATCTCAGCTGGAGGAGTTCTTGTGCTGTAGTCAATTCTCATGGCACCATCACCAAGGCATCAGTGTCTCACTTGGAGCACGTGCACCAGGAGTGGGCTCTCTCAGCACAGCACAAGCAGATCAGAAGCAGCAATTTTTCTTTCCCTTTCTGATTGTGTGGCTTTTATGGCAAGAAAAGTTTTAACTCTTTTATCAATGTTGCAGGCTTGATGTGGCCTGTGTCAGTCTTTCCTTTCAGCATTCCTAAAGTATGCCACAGTTGACTTGGTTTGTCAGGATGTAATCTCTGTGCCATCTAAATGTGTGTATTTGTGGTTTACTGAGGATCTTAAATTGCTTTGTACCTTTCCTCTGTCCTCTTTGTACTTATGCTCTGCTCCTCCTGTCTTTCTGCAGTCAGTTTTCATGAGCAAGGAGTTTGGGTTTTTTCCACTTACCAGTGGAAATAAACAATTTAAGGCCAAGATCTGTTTCCTGAGATAGACCTGTAGGAAAGCATCTTTCTCGTGATTTCCTGTTCACAATTTCCAGTAAGAGATCTGTTGGCTTTTTTCAATCCATTTAATGTGTGCCATGTTAATTTTGTTTTAGTCAATTAATAAGCAGTACCAAATCAAGTTCTTTAGAGAAGACCAAGTATATCAATGTTGATTTAATGGCATTCTTAAAATTTATAGGTCAAACTTGTAATCTCATCAAGAAGGTTGTCAGTTTAGTTTGACAGAATCTATTTTGCATAGACTTAATTTGATTGACATTGATTTTATTACCCTTCGCTAATTCTTATTAGAGACTAGTATTGAATATTCTGTAATTTTGCCTTGCTCGACATTAGACTGCTGGACCTGTAAGTACTTGGGTCATCCAGTCCTCACTTTTTTGAGTTTCAGTGCAAAATTCTTTCCTCCAGGCTCCTGGAATTTGTTGATCACAAGAGAGCCATTAGCCCCCCTTTTTTTTTTTTTCTTTTGGAGTCTGTTCTCTGCAAGTAATCCAGATCATCTCATTTAAATATACATCATTTTAGGAGCTCCTGTTTAGCATTCACCTGGGTTGCTAGTTATATCTTCACATATTTCTTCAGGTGTACATAATGCCTGTTGTCTCTGTACTGTTACTATTAGTGTCTCCTGGTGAGTCAGGATGAGTGTTAAGGGATCTCTTTTCTGTAAGCTAAAAAAAAATTCTTTTGTTATTCCAACCTTTACTGGCCAGAGGGATTTTATGCCTTTTTTTTTTCTGTTTTCTATGACATTTCTGTTCTAACTTACAGGGGTTTTTTCTATGTGTTTTCCCTTTACCTCTTAATATAAATATGGAATTGTTCAAAGCAGACTGTCTTACAGAGGAAGTAAAACAAGGTACAGGTCTTTGGCACTGCCTTTTTCACAGTTGCAGGTTTTTGGATGTATGGATAAATGATACAGGGTAAACTGATTATTTTTTTTCCCCCCCTTTCTTTCTCATGGCTTGTTTTAAGCATCATTTTCAGCTCTGAAACGGAACTTTCTGAAATGCAGAACATGTACATTACCAGCTTGGGCTTGGCTTTGCTTGTTTTTTTTTCTTTTAAGACTGTCAAGTCCTTGATGACTTCTAACCCTGTTACTGCTCACTTTTTAGACCTATTCCTTACCACATTCTGGGAGGTCCACTATACGTTTTCTGCCGCTAGATAAAACATTCGGAAAGAGCAGTGGGAATAGCGAGATAACAAGGTGTTGTTTTAGGATCATCTAGAAATATCTCTTGCCTGACCTACTGAATCACAGCATGTGATGAACTATTGGATTCCAAATCACAGAAAATATTTACTATTTACGGTGCTGTTCCTGGGAAGTGTAGCATGGGAATGAACTACAGTGTCTGTGTGGGATCCCACTGAGAGGTCCAGCTGCTTGCTTTGTGCTGCCAGATTGTGTCCAAAGAAGTGTTACCCTTTTGGAGTGCATGCAATAAGAGCACATGATGAAGAAAATAGGGAAGTTCATACTGTTTACTGTATTCTGGAACAAATCCTTTCCCTTCTTTACCTGTAAGAGTTTGTAGTTCTTTTGTATCCAGACTCTGTTTTGTCTGACATAAGGTATATTGCTCTTGAGAGGAATTTGAAAATAATATTTTTAGCTGCATGTATAAATTTTTTTGGCTTCTTAGCTGTAAATGTTTAGCACAGTAAAACTTTATGATGATTGCCACAGTCATCATAAAGCTTTTCACGAATTAGTTTTTTGTCTGAGTTTTTCTTTTCAGTTTTTTGAGACTGGGGCGTTTGTGTCAATCTTCAAACACATGATAATGTTTAGGGGAGAGGTGGTTGAAAATACAAAATAACCAAACAAAATGCACCCCTGAAGTGGAAAGCTCTTAATCGGGTTTTTCTCCCTTCAGCTTCACTGGTACAGGGAGATCTATGCCAGAAAGCAGCAGCAGGAATTTGCTGGTGGAAACAACTGCACCGAGATTTCAATGGGCTTGTGAAGGGTGTGGAGTTTGAGAGCTTTTTAAGATAAAAAGGGTATTCATTGAATTAACAGAAATTCTGTGCACAGAATTGAGTATTCACCCTTTTTTTGTGAGAATATAGTACAGCTAATATAGCAATCAGTGGGATATGAATTCATAACCAATAGCTTCTGAGTAACAGGCCTGCAATCCTGCTACAGGTTTGGCGTATTTCTTGATGTTCGAGAGTACATACGCTAACAAGAAGAAATCATGCTTCTGCAGACCTGTTATTTGAAAGAAAAATGGTCTGACAGTGTCATAGCTTTCATTAAGCCAGGTTCTGCAGTCCTGCATGCAGACGAGACCAGTTTTATTTGTGTTAGTATTTACCCATTGCCAGTTGGTAGTGAGAATGAGAGATGATGGTATCTAAATAACTTGAGTGTTACTGAAGGAGTCAAAAAAAAAAGGTTTTGTGTAATTGTGATCTCATTCTTTTCTTGTATTGCCATTTATTTCCCTTCCCTAGTGCTGTCTGTGGGTTTGCTGTCCATGGTCTCTCTTGTGCAAGTGCTTACAGAAGTGAGAATGTTTCTATGGGAGATTGTTGAAAAACAGTGTATACATTGTAGAGGTTGGTCAGTCCATGTGTCCTGAGAATAGCAATGGCTGGACATGGAAGCCCAGGGTCAGACATTTGGACATAAATCCCAAGGCCTCACGTCAGCTACTCCTGCTCTCCATGTGCCTCTGAAGTCCAGAGATGATTAAGAGGGAAAATAATGAATACACAGGTTATCCGAGCTCTGATCCTTGAGTCTCCTTCCCCCCATAAAAAGAGGGGTTTTTTTCCTAGAGAATGGCTTTCCTCTCCCTAGGATTGTTTAGGATTAAAGGTTTTAAAGATTTGATATGTTCAGAGGCACAGGGATTGGGGCTGTATAAAATACCTCAGGTAGGCAAGCAGAGGAAGGCATGGCAGAGAAAGTATCTTTACAGTATTTCTGCTCTTAGGCTTTGTGCTCGGCCAGACTTCAGGTCATTCTTGGTTAATGTCATGTAATTTGGGTAAGAATATTTTTGTTGAGATTAGTTCAGCTCTCCAGGAAGACAGAGTATGTTTTTATACTTTTTTCTGAAGTTAAATTGATGGGATGGAATTGCTCCCTGGCTGTATTGTATGTTAAAACAGTCATTTCTTATCCCTGCGCCTGCATATGGGCATTTCAGGCATGACCTGCAGTGTTTCCATGGATTTTTAAAGTCTTCCATTGCATAGTTAGCAGCTTTTAGGGCTTTGATCTGATTTCGTAAGACAGAAGCGCTCCCTGTATTTGTGTTACAGCAAACGCTGTATTTTTGGTGGCGTCTGACTTTGAGAAACACACAGATGCTTTTTTGTAGTCCAGGAGACAAAGAAACAAAGCTTTGTGCTGGGAGGCAGGATCTGTGCCTCCAGGGGACATCAAGGCACTTGGTGTGCAGCTGCCTTCCCAACCTCCCCTTCCTCCTGGTGAGCAGGAGCTGGGTCGCCGCTTGCTGCTCCCGTGGATAGAAACCTCCACAAATGCTGTTCCTCTCCTTGGGAGGGATTTTCACGTGTTTCCTTTCTCACTGCCTGTGAGCCAGGAGCATTTTGATCCCCTGCACATCCATCACCAAGGGACAGGTGTTTTTTTGGCTTGCTGTGCTCCAGATACACGGAAGGGTGTATGAGAGCGAGCGTGGTTGGAATACAGGGCTGATCACCTGCCTGCTTGGGCTCGATGATTCTTGAAATGTGATTCTGTGTATGTTTCTAAGTTCATGTGCCTTAACAAACAACACAAAAAAAAAAAAAAGGCTGTATTTTCCAAACATGCAAAATAAGTTCAGTAGGATGCTCGAAGGAAGGGATCTGGAAGCGGCTGTCTGTCACGTTGCATTAATAGAATTGGTGCTGCAAAGCTGCTGCTTAGGAATTGGGAAGAGATCCCTGTGGAGCGGGTTCTCCCAGCCCTCTGCAGCCCCACAGCCCCGTGCGTGTCCGTGATCCTGTAGTGCCGACAGCACGGCCTGGCCTCTCCAGCCCCGTGTCACTTATCCCAATTATTAACCGTGTCTCTTTCTGCTGCAAACACACGCACGGATCTTGCTGGTGAAACAGAAGCTGTTGAAATGCTTTTGGCTGCTGAAGTGGACTCCTGCCATCCCGTGCACAGCAGCAGTTGTTGCACTGTTTGGGTTTGCTGTCATCTCAAATACTCAGAGGGGAGCTTTAATGTGGTCCCTTGCCCGGCTGCAATTTGGGCTGTCCCTTCTCCTCCTATTTACTGGCTGCTCACCGAGCAGTAAAACCGAGATGTAAAGGTGGTTTTCTGTTCCTCAGCTCCTTCAAGGTTAGTGTAAAAATGCAGTTTCCTAATTTTGTGGTTTAAATACTTCAAAACGTGTTCATGAGCAGTAGCAAAATTATATGTGTGTGTTTATTTATTAAGAGGTGGCCTCGTTACTGGCAGGTCAGCCAGTTATATTTATTAGGAGCTCAGCACAAAACTATTACACAATTCTGTTGCTGTCAAGCCTAATACATGCTTTTCAGTAAACTCCTGGGGAAGGCAGGGTGAGGGGTTGCTGCTTCTCCTTCTTACAGAAGGATCTTCACAGCAGCAATTTAAAGTTATGATGGCTCCCCCTGTATTACGGAGATAAAGAAATGGTGAAGAACAGCGCAGAGACTGTAAGGGAAAGCAGGGATGAAATGAGCAGTGTAAAAAAAATGATGCTCCTGCTCTTGGAAGTTATTCCTGTGCTGAAAAATACTGAGTCCTTTTTTCTTCATTTCTTGTGTCTCAACAGGGCAGAGTTTAGGGTATGGATTCGTTAACTACATTGATCCAAAGGATGCAGAGAAAGCCATTAACACTTTAAATGGACTCAGACTCCAGACCAAAACCATAAAGGTAAGACAATATGAAATGCCTTTTGCTCAATTCAGGAAGGGGAGAAAGTAGTCGAAACTGTTTCTGGCAATTTCATCACTACTTTATTCTCCATTGTGAGAGGGTTAACGAGCTCCTCCTTGGAACAATGAGTGAACATGCAGAAGATGAAATTTCTCTTCTCTGAAATTGCTGCTATTGTTAAAGGGAGGGGAAAGTAACAGGAAGCTCCTTAAAGGATGACAGTGAGGCTTAAATGTAGAATAAAACAGCCAGAGTGATACCATTATCCATAAACAGGTGTGAAGTATGTGATGGTGTATTCACTGGTTACATGTTTCCATAAGTTTTAATGGGAAATACTTTGACACCAAGTTCTCTTTTAGTGACACTCCTGTCCTTATCAGGTGTTGAAAGCATGTTTCTCACAAGTTAGAATATGTCATTCTCAAAAAAAAATTTTTTTTCTCAATTTCCACATCCTTAATTTGATTTATTCCTGTAAAAGCTGGAGGCTTCCCACTGAAGTCTCTTATTTCATTGTTGTAATAGACCATTAGTTATTCAATGACCTTCTTTAGTGGTCTCACAAGAAAAGCAAGCTTCTACACTGTCACAGCTTTTGCTGCATGGCTGATAAAGCTGTTCTGAAACAGCTTACAGAAGATTTCCACATCCCAAATTCTGACAAATAATACAGCTTAAGGGGATGTGAATCAAAAAATTGAAGGGGAACAAACAGCAGATCAGATTCAAATTATCTGAAACTGCTTTGATCGTTTTTTGAATGCTGGCTTTTGATTTGCACCATTTTCTTAATTTTTCTTCTGTAGTTAATTTGTATTTCAAAGCTAAAAATATTAAGAATATAAAAATAGAATTTTTACTGTAGTGAATATTGGTATAAGTAATGTCAGTGGTGTTGTAACTTGCAAAAAAGATACAGGTTAATGTGGTCAATACTGTAGTTTTGATGTTCTTGCTGAAGACTGTGGTTTGGACAAAGTGGTATTCCCTGAAGCAAAAATATTTGTTGGATTCTGGTGTATTTCTAAGGATTGTTTCGAGCAAGTTTTTCCCCCCATCTGTTTGATCAGTGAAGAGCAGAAGTGCTGAGCTGAGGGTTATGAAAGTGATGGAGTAGCTGCGTGGATTACATAGAAAAGGCTGCTTCCAAACTTCCCTCAGACCATCCAGATTCCATCCCACAGATATGTGTGGGCCATACATCAAAATGCTCACAGCATGGTTTTGTGGAGTTAATGGAAACACTTACAGGAATATGGAAGGCAAGGCAGCAAAATCTACCATCTTATCAACTGCTGCAGGTGGAAATGCAGGCTTGGACTCAGCAGTTTCCACTTACAGTGAAAAGTTGCTCTCCAAATTGCTTTTAAAGGCACATTATCGGGGGGAAAAATATTTTGAAAATACTTATTAAAAACTCAGTAGAACTTGAAAAATCTGGATCAGGTTTTCATACAGCACATGTATATTTTGAACATTATTCAGCCTTAGGAAAGTACTGCATTTCTTGTCCCTGAGTACCTCTGTTGCTTTGCCTCTGTTTTTTGTTTTTCATGAACCAGAGCGATGCTATTGCATTCATAATATTTCAAGGTTACAGGAAACCCATGCTGTAAAAGACCTCCAGAAACTGCAACCCATACCAATTATTATTATACATTTCTCACATGCAAAATTAAACCATTATGCCTTTCTTTGTCAGCTGTAGTAAGACTTTTGTTTTGCATGGAGCTTCCCATGCAGAATCTTAGTGGAATGTTTTTTAATTCGGTATAAATTTTAGAAATTCATTGATTTATTTGGTTTGAGGTTTTCATGTTTATTAATAGCTCGTAGACTTCCATAGAATAAAGGACATTTTGGGAGGGGCTCTTGAAAGCTGTTACTGTTTACTAATAAGCAAAGAGATTGATCCAATCTACGTGCCCAGGAGCTGCATAAGTTCATCTGTGACTGGGAGGAAGCATAGGGGTTTTTTTCTTTTTTAAATAAAATTGAGTTTATGCAGTTGCCTAAAATCATCCTAAGGGAGCCTTCCATCCCAATATCCAAAGTTTTGGCCACAAGGACAGCTAATGAGCAGTTTCCAACCCAATTCTGCATCGCAGAATTGCATGCGGTTACCTCGCTGTTACCCCCTTGGTTTTTTTGTATTTTTAATTATGCGTTAATTCTGGAAATCCTGATAAATTAGGTCTGCTTCCCTGGTTCTGTGCAGTGGTGGTGTGGAGGTTTCCCAGTGTTCACACTAAGGGGGTAAATCCAGGTGTGTTTAGTGCTGCCTGTGGCATTTATGTTGCTGGAGATATCCCTGGTTTCCAGAGGGTTCCAAGGTGATGAGGAACTGCACTCAGCACCGCTGGACCTCCTCGCTTGCCTGTTGCCCCACGTGCTGCTTTCCAGCATCTCGCTGTCGTTCTTTGTAAGGTTGAAGTATTTAAACTTGTGGAATTACTATATTTAATCATCAGACCCAATTACTTTAGCTACAGATGCCCTTTACAGTTACTAAAAACGCGCTGTTGGTGCGTTAAAAAAACCTCTCTCAAGAGAACATCTAGAAAGGAATTCGGTGGCATATAGTTTTGTAGGCTAAGAAATATTTCATGGAATAACACTGAGCTGGAAAAGTACTGAATGGTACTTAGTTCTGCTTTCTTCGTGACTGTGGCTGAGGTTTTTGCCCCAGAATAAATCTGTAAATGTCTTATTGATGGATGGGCTGAACCTTGGCCTCTGCTTATGCATGTTGGTACAGCCCTGCAGGTAGAATTTCTCTGGCTGCCTTTTGGAAGCCGTTTTGGTGGAAAGAAAGTTGAAATGAATAATCTGTGAAAGCCCTTTTACAGTGGCAAGTTACTTCTGCTTGCCAAGGTCGCTGTGGTCCTGCTGGCTGTGTCCCATCTGTGTCGTGGGCTCTGCTGTTCCTTGCACCTAAACTGAACATGAGGTGGCTCTGGGGAGTTGCATTTGCACTCATTTTCTGACCCCACAAGGCTTAATTCCTGTTTAAAAATAATATATGTATTTTATGCATGTGGCCCCAAATGCTGTCCTTTTCACTTCTGTAACATTTTTGTGGCAGCCTAATGTTCTCTCTCTCCTGATGCCTTGCAAAACAGCCATGCAGTCACAGGAGGAGCTGGCTTTATAGCAGGATCAGCAGAACAGCCAGGCACAGTCGGCTCTGATGTGTGGACTAAAATAACTGAAGAAATGTTCTTTTTATTCTGTCATTGTTATGATAAATAATCCCTTTTCACTCTAGCAGCTAAAATATTTATGTGCATTTTATTTAAGTCAATGATGCCCTTTCAAGTCAAAGTTGAGAGGTGACGATTTACAGAATATGTGTTTGGGAAAAGCATTGGGAGGGAGTGTTGTGTTTGGTGGTAATAGGTTATACACATTTTGTTCCTCCTCAGCTGATCATAGTGCATATTTTATTTACGCCATTTCATAGCAGCATCATCTTCTTGTGAGGGAGAAAAGCTTCACTTTATTTTTACAGCTAAAGCTTGACATAATTCCGCAAAACAGTTTAGAATGAGGGAAGAGACAGTGTGTGTTGAAATAAATATATATTCCAGAAATTGAATCTATTTTTAGAAATTAAATTTTCCCATCCATAAAAGCATATGAAAGGTCACTGCTGCTGTTGAAGATTGCCTGGCAATTCAGTTGCATCAAATATCAGAAGGAAAATAAGATGTGCGATGCATGGGGTACAGATTGTTTAAACTGCTGCTTTGCCCTGAAAAAAGGACAATGCCTGAAAGGATGCGAAGGAAGTGTTTTACAATTTACTTGGGGATTCAGGTGACCTGGCTTCATTGGAACAAGGGCAGAACAGTTTTAAAAGGAAGTTTGAAATCTAAAAAGAGCCAGTGACCCCCTGAAGAGCAGTCTTGTGCACCCCTCTCTTCCTTTTTCTCTCTTGCCTGAGAAATAGGTTTGCTTCTTCCTTCCCTCACAGGAGCGGGTACACGCTGTGACACTGCTGGAGCAAAGGGAGATGTCCCCAGTGAGGGGAGAAGGAATCTGGGTTCTCTGAGCCCTTGATAACCCCCAGTTTTTAAATCCATCAAATCTGTCAGGTGATAAAATACCAAACGGACAGGATGATTCCTCTGTGCTCAGGGGCTTTTTCTAGTTATTATAATTTTCAGTTAAATTGATTAAATTGCATGGAATTCTGTATTTCTGCTTTACTCTCCTGTTTCGATCAATAGGTCTGGATGGTCCTAGTTTAAAATACAGCAAATAAGGCTGTGAGAGAAAGTAATCCTGCTTTTTCTGAAAATAAAGTAGTAACATTACTGCCGAAAGATCTTCCTATTTATCTTGGTCTCTCTGGCATTTTTCAAAATGCCAGCTATTTCCACAAAACTCAGGCTCTAAATCTGTCCATGTTAATTCTTGTAATTGTCCACAGAACTACAAACCATCCTGTCACTGTAGGGTAACCAAATAACAGCAGCCTCAGACTTCTCTGTCCTACAAAGTCATTTGTCAAAAAGATTGCCTTCCAGCCGTGCTTGGCGGAGGAGGCAGCGCGGGAAGCACGGGGCGGGAGGAGGAATTGCGGCAGGGAGTGGTGGGGAAGAGACCTGCATCTCCTGCACCCCGTCCCAAACTGCCTGGGAGGTGTGGGGGGCGTTCATCACCATTTGGGTTGCAGCTGGAAAGTGCTGGATTGCTGACGGTGACGGTGGCAGAGCTCTGGTGTTGGGTGCCCTTGGTGCAGTGCTCGGCCGAAAGCCCGGCGTTTTCCAGCCGTGTTCTTCCGTAGCCTCCCCAGGGCCACCGCGCCTGCTGGACACTGCCTGCAGCCTCCTGTCCCACTGAAGAAATGGGGTGTTGTGCAAGGCTGGATGGTGAGGAGAAGGGTGTGCAGAGAGATCAGGGCAAGGCACAGGAGGAGCTTGGATGCTCTGCAAGGAAGAGATGGAAGGTTGGGGTGTTGGAAGATACTGGGAGTAGCTGAATGTGTTGGACTTGCAGCAAGGAGGGATTTGCATTTTTGAGTGTCTCGTGTGCCCCTTTTTTTGCCTTCCCTGAAAATTCACATTACAGGCGCAAACTGCAGATCTGGTATGTAGCTATTCTATATCTCCTTCTAAAATTGAGGTAACTGCTTGTTCTCTTTTATGGTAGCTCAGCTAGTCAAAGAGGGGTCATCTGCTGTGGCTGCTGCTCCCCAAGACACAAAGCCTTGGACAAGAAACTTTAAAGGTGCCGCAGGCTGGAAAGCCTCAACTGAGTTCACTCCTGGTTTGCTCTTCGGGACCCTCTGTCAGTGTAACCCCTTGGACTTGTAGTGCTTGTTAAAAAACTCTCCTGCACCCTTTGTGCCTGCAATGATGCTGCTGCTCAGAGGACCTTTCAGTGCTGCATTTGAAGGTTCAGGTTTGGCTCTGCTGCTTTCAGCAGGCGCCAGAGTCTTTGCCTCTTAATTTTGTGTATCTTCTCTTAATCGCGATTTCTCCTTTTACTGCTTCAGTTTTGCCAGTGAGTCCTTTTCATTGCACATAGCCAGAGCAATTATTTATCTTAGCCTTGCTCTTAATGCAGCCAAGAGTGTTTCTAGGTTATTATCTATGGATGTCTTTTCTGAAATGATGGGATAGACCATTGTACCTGCAATTATAATTAATCTCTGTAAAATGGCATTGACTCGCTCAACAGTAAAGTGCATCGTCACTCCTGTTACATCCCCCAGCCAAGGGCTTAGGGAAGAGAAAGGACAAAGCAGTGCAAGCATCAGATGCGAAAGTATTCCAGATCCTGGTCTTCAGCCTCTGGACCAGAGGGCTTTTGTGTTCACTTGTTCTGACAAAGCACGCAGCTTTCACAGGAGGGTGTCTCAAATCTGGTTTTGCACAAAATTAGGACACAGACGAGGGTCTGGAAGTGGCTGTGGGGAAATGTCTCATTCTGCCATAGCCTGTTCACTGGTGCTAAGTAGATTTTACTTCTAGTTCTGGATGTGCATTAAACAAGTGAGATTGTGCTTGTTTACGTGTGTGAGGCTTTTGAGCGGTTGTGTTAAAGCGCTTCCAGTCTGTACCAGTGGGATAAGGGGCAGCAAGTGAGGGAAGGGTTGTCCCCATTTTACACCGGACTTGAGGCAGAAAAAAGCCAAGTGACTGACCCCAAAGATCATACAAGAACTCCTGTATCTCGGAGAGTGTCAAGCAAAGACAAAGCAAAGTCTCTGTATTAAGGTCACCAAGAAGTCTGGTATTTTTGAATGTTACACAAACCTTTTGAAAGCTGCCCAGGGAGTCACTTAACACTGACTGCACCTTAGCTGCTTGTGCCTGGAGAGGTGTCCCAGGGACTGCAGGTACCACGGGTGCGTGGCTTGGTGGTCCTTGGGTGCCTGTGCTGCCACGCAGTGCACCTTGATTCAAGGCTCCTGGGTGGCTTCCCATTCTCCAGGTGAGGAACGGGAGACAGAGAGGAGGACACATCTCGGAGAAGGTTGGTATCTGCAAGATGAGCTGCTTGGTTGCTGCTTAGATGTGTCCAGGGCAGGGTGGCTCTGCTGGCAGAGCACATCCTTCCAGGGAAGGATGATGCAGTTCCTCTTCAGAGCAAGGCTGGAGGTAAATTTTACAAGGAGGCTTCTAGAAATGGACTTGATGTTTGAGAAGTCCAGGATTTAGCGCAGGAGCTGAAGGTTTCTCTCCCAGGGGGCAGCAGCAAAGTGGTTAAGTGTCAGTGTTCAAATGGCTGCTGTTGCTTGTTCCATAAGACAAATGGGATGCGTTCATGCCTCTGGGTGCCTTTGCTGTGGGCTCTGGCTCGGAAAGGCCAGACCGCTTCAATTTCTGTTCTGAACAGTCTCGAGGTTAGAAATTCTTCAAAAAGTTTTCTATATGGGAAAACAGGTAGGAAATCAATAGGAAAGATAATTACTTGAACTTTGGAGATATTTTCTGTGCACCTGAACAAAAATGTGCTTTGCCGTGGAAGATATGAAATGCTGGACCTTCTGATGCTGCAGTGGTGTTGGGAGACAGTGGTGCAGCCTCTGGAGATGGCTGTTTATTATGAAGAGAAGCCCTTACACAGGCTAATGCTCAATGTCAGATGAGAAATGTCCTATTAAATGTTTTTCACAGTTAGTATATATGTATTTATAGAAACTAACATCTGAGGCCAGCAAGCCATAAAATGAATTGTACAATATTTTATTATCTTCCTTGCAAATTTGACCGCAGAACTCCTAAACGATCTTATGCAGTGAAATCCAACACCATGGTTCGACCTTCAACCGTCGTACAAGCAGACAAACATTTTAATGCTGAGAAATGCCTGGGTCAAACAGTAGCTTGGTGTTCTCCAGCTCATTATTTGAATTCTTTGTGGTGGCTAGGATTCCATACTCTTTTCTTTTTCAATGCTCTGTTTCATTACAGGGTGCTAACACTGCCGTGAGCAAAGGAATGGAGAAAAAAAAAAATCATTTTTAAGTGTGAATATAAAGAATTAATGCAGCATCCTCACCCAGCGCTTTGCGGTTTGCAGTGATAAAATGGGAGCTGGTTTTTGCTCCCATTTTAACTCGCACAGCATAAGGAGCTTCTGGTGTGATGGAGGGTCAGGGTGGGCGATTTCTTCCTTTGATAGCTCACACACGGGAAGACATCCCGTCCTCAGCACTAACTGAATAATAGCTTGAAAGCAGGATGGCACACTCTAACCGATCGATTTGTCATTGGCTGACCTCAGAGGGAGGATGAAAAAGATTCAAAAGCAGATAAATAATTGACATTACTAGCCTTGAGTCCATTCAGCTCTGCAACCTTTTCTCCTTGATATTAAAGACAGCTGAGTTGCTTTTGGCAGCTTCTTTCTTTGGCTCAGGCTCCCCTGCAGCCTGAATGTTTGATTGCGGGAGGAAATAAAAACTAGACCTGAGCGGCGATAGGTGTTCACATGTGCTGCGAGTGGAGGGCTGGGAGTGTGAGCAGCCTCTCCTTCCTCTGCCTGCCTGCAAGGCCCACAAGAGCAGAGAGCCTTCTGAAAGTAGAAGAGAGAGAGTGTGTGTGTATATATATATATTATATATAAAATGTCAGGCACTCATTGCTCTGGGAAGTAGTGTTTTTAGCATATCCCAGTACTTTTCATCCTCCCTGTAACGTGGCATTTGGTTAATGAATGTGCCAGAGTGAGAAACCCAAAGGAAACCCCTGGCTGTTTTCCCAGGAACTTTATTCATTTTGCTGTTCTCGGTTTTGAGGAGTAGGTAAGATCCCTACCCTCACTCCAGAGAGGCTCTTGAGTGTTTTTTAAACTGTTATTCCTAAAGTAGGTTAAACTATAGGTGCCTGAACTCTTACAGTACCCTCTCAAGGTAAGGCATTTGCAGAGTGGGGAGGGAGAGTCAGCTCTTCCAAATGCCCCAGCACCAAAGCAAGCTGTAGGTGAAAGCACCGTGCGATTACCCCTGGTGTCCCCTAGGGCCTGGATTGAGCTTTGTTACATAAAAGCCAAGTGGTGCCATCCATGTGCGTTGTGGTCCTGGATCCATCAGAGGAGGGGTGTTCAGGACCAGCAGGGAAGCGATGGAAGTGCTGCACCCCATCAGGAGCTCATGGGCTGCGGCACAAAATAATTTCTACCCCAATATCCTTCTTCCTTTCATCACCTGAAGGTTTCTCTGCTCCTCGTGTCTGCTCGAGCCTTTGTGCTATGTGTCTGAGCTTGCCTCCATTGATGCAAATGTTTTATCTAACCTCTATTTCATATTTCTTTCCCTAAATTTTCCACCTCCTCTCTCCAGCCTTCTGTAAATGTTAGATTTAAAAGGTTATGGACAAACATGTAAGTTATAAAGAAATTGCCAAAAAACCTTAAAATCTAGCATCTTTAGAGTTTGTCTGCTATTATGCAGAGAAGATTGTGGAAGCAAATATTAGTCATTAACATAATTTTCGGTGTTGAGTCAACATCTATTTTTAGGTGTGGAGCGCATAAAGACAACTCTTTGACACATAAAACACATAGACATCCATTTGACATCATCTGTGTTCAGGCTGAGGCTCGGGAAGAGGGGGAGACAGCTGCTGAATGTATTGTATTCATGATGGGAACCCCCCCACTTCCTTCCTAGACACATTTTAAGACATATAATGCAGGCGAGTACTGATCTGCTTATATTGAAATAAATCAAAATGAAGTGCAGAATATTCAGCTCGGGTTCCAATGCTTTTTCGGGTGTGCTGCAAAGTAATTCATGATCTGTGCTGAATATTTGCCATTAGGCTTTATCCAGGAAGTGTTTTTATGATGTTAAAGGTGTGTATTCTAAATGTATATATTATTTTAAAAGTGCAGAAGGCTTTTTATGCACCTATTATAATTATAAATCTGATTCATAGGTAGAAGAGCAGTTAAGAGTCTTGAATTAGTAATTTTCCAACAGCACACATGCAGTGCCACAGCTAGATTTTCTTGTTTGCTTGGTCATAATATTTTATGGTCTGGTTCTGGGCTTTATAATGCAAGGGAACTTCTCGTGATAAATTGCAGATCCGACAATGAGTGTCAGTGTACAGCTCCCTGAGCAGATGTTCATTTAGTCTAATTTCACCAGTACTTTACTGTTCATCCAGAACAGATCTTGCCAGCTCAGGATGCAAACACAAAGAGAGAGAGAGCACAAAAGATCACTCCGCAAATAACCTGATCTGTTTCAGACACTTGGAGGGGAAAAAGAAAAACACGCAGGAACTTGGGAGTGCGAGGTCGGCTACAGCAAATCATCCACACACCCCCACCCACGGGGGCAAAATTTACAAAGCCGTGCAGGGGAAGTTGCACATTAATCTACCTCTGAACAATAGTTATTTCATGACTGCACCTCCAAGAACCCTTGTGTCTGTTTTAGGGTCTCTGTAGCTCTTCCTTTGTTCCTCCAGCCTTTCCTGGCTCTGCTGGTTTTGCAGAGCAGGTCCTGTCTGAACTGCAGGGTTATGTCTTGTGAAAGAACAGAACATTATCTGTCCAAAATGCCGAGGGTGGCTCTAGCTCGCTAACACTCCTTTCCTTTTCTCTCCGTAGGTGTCATATGCCCGTCCAAGTTCAGCATCCATCCGGGATGCAAACTTGTATGTCAGCGGCCTTCCCAAAACCATGACCCAGAAAGAATTAGAGCAGTTATTCTCACAATATGGGCGCATCATCACCTCACGGATTCTGGTTGATCAAGTCACAGGTTAAAAGAAAACTTTTCTTGATAACGTGCATGTTTTTCTGGAAATGGCAAAATTGCAAATGTCTGCAGCTGGGTTGTTTTGACTTTTACTGTGAAATGCAGTACCTGGTTCCTTATATATGTAACTGGAGGAATAACTGCTGCCTCTTTAATGAGGGGATATCAAAATGCAGAATGATGTTTACTTAAAATCATTTTAAATACGGTAGGGGCTGATTTTGGAGATTACGGATTGGGAAGAGGATTTTTCTTTACAGGACTTTTCTTAATTTGCAAAGCACCTATTGTGTGAAGTCAAACGTAACGTTCAGTTCATTTTCGGAACGTAGATGAGGCTGTTCCTACGAATATTCATCTCTTCACATGTTTTTACTTCCCAGGGGTTTCTCGAGGTGTGGGATTTATCCGTTTTGATAAGAGAATAGAGGCAGAAGAAGCCATAAAGGGACTAAATGGCCAGAAGCCTAGTGGTGCTACAGAACCAATTACTGTGAAGTTTGCCAATAACCCCAGCCAGAAAACAAGCCAGGCACTCCTTTCACAGCTGTATCAGTCTCCCAACAGACGCTACCCTGGACCACTTCACCACCAGGCTCAGAGATTCAGGTAATTACCTGGAAAAGAACTCAAGTTCCACCAGCGACGACAATGTGGGGCAGGTGCTGTGCAGGAAAATACGCTTTAGTTGCGTAGGCTGACCTGATTTTCTTTGTAAAATTAAATATTCTTTCCTGGAGAATGAGGAGGAAAATCTGCTGACAGCAGTAGTCATGTTGTATTTACTAAAACAGCTGAAGTACTGTACAATCAGATCTCATGAAGGCTCATAGAAAAAGGGAGGACAGAATAGAGTTACACTGATAATCAAATGAGCAGTGACTATCCTGTTCTTTCTCTCTTTTTGGGTAATGCTTTTATTTTCTGCTATATTACTACAGTTTTGATGCAGCTTAGACTTTGATGTTAATGACAGTGGATTGGTAGCAGGAAAAAAGCTGAGTCTGTCCCAGTCAGCAGGAGTATCATTAAATTTATTAGCC
This sequence comes from Mohoua ochrocephala, assembly GCA_013398855.1. Classification (NCBI taxonomy): domain Eukaryota; kingdom Metazoa; phylum Chordata; class Aves; order Passeriformes; family Acanthizidae; genus Mohoua; species Mohoua ochrocephala. The sequence continues at coordinate 53,464 of VZTA01025688.1, forward strand.
TGAGATATGTGCTCTTAGTATAAAGAGCCCTTGTATTAGTCTTTGGTGTGAGTCTTCAGATGCTTTTGGGGATGTTTTATGCTTTGCATTCTGAATGTACTGTTTCCATCTGATGCATAAGGCAGAGTTAGCAATATGTGATGTTCCTATTACTTTTATACTTAATAGTTCTCAGGCAACCCAGCTTTCAAATAAAAAAGTCTGCCTTCAAGAAAGAAAACTTGGACATATTTGCATAACTGAGTTGCACACTGGCTTTAGAGAATTATTCAAAAGTAATTTTAGTTTGTCAGTGATGAAAAGTGCTAATGAATTAAAGATCATAAAAAGTCACTCACTGGATACATTAAATTTACACTTGTTTTTGTGTCTTTGGCACGCAGCTGTGTCCATTGAGGTTATCACTGAATCATTCCATGGATAGAAGGACTTTTTTGTGCTGCCATGGAAAGCAGATGATTATATTCTGCAGAATTTGGTGGTCAATTTAGATTGACGTATCATGAAGGATTAATACTAAATATATGTAATAAAATGGGGAGAATGTATTATGTTAAAGCAGATAGTCAAGAATTTTTTCCAGTTCAGCACTTTTGGACTCGACATTTTATTTCCGAGTTAACTCTAAATATAAGATGAGCAGTTGAATTACAAAAAAAAAAAAAAAAAAAGTTGAATTATAAAAAAAAAAGGCAAATCCTAAGTGGATTTTTTAAGACCGAACTTTGGAGGTTAAGGTTTTCTCTAAGCCTGTAGACAAGTTTAAAAAAGGCTTTTAAATGCTCTGGTGGAAATTTAAGCACAACCTCAGACTTAACAAAGCAGGCCGGGAGTTGTTAGGCTCCTTAGATGTGTGGGAAACTTGTTGAACATTTCTTCTTTGAAAATGGAACACTATTAATAATAGTTCCATTGAGCGATCTTGCCATCTGTGAGACATTAACCCAAAGACCCTCCTTCTCTTTTCAGGCTGGACAATTTGCTTAATATGGCCTATGGCGTAAAGAGGTAATTAGAATTCCACAGATTGCCAGATGTCCGTGTTGGCACAGATTGGTGCTACAATTTATTTTTTTTTAATTCACTAACTTTATTTTTTTTATTCCTTCTTTTCTTCCACCAGCATGTCAAATTCTTTTTAAGTTTGGACTTCAGTTGGTTTTGTTACTTTAAAGGCCTCACGCACAAGTTCTGTGGGGTTTTTCAACCTTTTTTTATTTACAGGTGGGCTTCTCAAATGGTTTAGGTGCCACAGCTACAAGCGTTCAAATTGCAGTCGCTCTGCTAAGTGGTGCTTTTTCCAGAATCAAAACTATTAACTTGATTTTTTTTAACGAGTCTCTGATCGGATAATGGAAAATTTAAGTCAAAATCAGAATTAGGCTGCTGTTGTCTAAATCTCACAGTTTCCTCCCACATTTGGCATCGTAAGTTTGACTTGAAAATACAGCTGTGTGCACCTCAATCAGCCCGAAGTTTCTTTTGTTACAGGTTTAATACTTTGAATTTTTTTTTTCAGTCCTTGAAATTAATTTTTTTGTTTGTTTAAAATAGCTGTGTGTTTGTATGTGCACGCATGTGTGAAAGCTCAGCTGATTTGTCAACATTTCTGCTGTTCCATGAGTATGTTTGGTAGCTAAAACGAGATGATGTGTTGTTAGTGTTTCTTTTAATGGCAACATCAGCATAAGCAACCCTTGCAGCAAAACAAAGGTGTAGTCTTATTCCTGATGTTACCCTAAGATGTCCAGATTAAGATGAGAAAGTACTACTTAATCTTCTGAAATGGTCTGCTCACCACACTTGAAAATTATTTGAGCTTTTTTTTTTTGAAGCTCATCCTCTAAAAAGGTATGGTAAGTATATCTCTACACTAGCCAGTAGCTGACAGTAACGTGGGGTTTAACTCCTCAGTAACTCAGTACAGATCTGAAATCTTAAGAGTACTCACAAGAGCAATAATCAAAACAGAGCTCCTTCCCAGAAGCACCAGTGCTGGTGTTCGTGGGCACCTTGGTTACGTCGGGATATCCTTAGTGGTGATGGGGACACGGCGAGTCAGAACCCCCTGCCTGATTCTGTCACCCAGCCCTTCTCCTGTGTTCTCCCACCTTATTTGTTCCTTGGTATCTTGTCAGAAACATGGAAAAACTCCGGGTCGAGTGTCTGTCAGGTGCAAGTCCATGTCAGAAGGATGGGTTTGTTCTGGGAGGTTTCCCTGGGTTTTTGCTGCCGCCTCTTCCCTGGAATTGGGCTGGCGTGTGGTGCAGGATAGGTTTAGTCTGAACCGAGTCTGAACAGAGGAAAAGAGCAATTACCTGCCTTTATAGGTTATACATCTGCTGTCTCAACATTGTCTGCAGTGTTACTCTAAAAACACAGCAGTGTTTAAAGTCATTTTGCAGGCATCTTAAATTAGTTCTTATCTCCTCTCAGCAAACCTTGGCAATTGTACCCGCACTAGCAAATCCTGAATTTGTAGGTGCAGGGTCACAAAAAATACCGCACTGATAATTTCTGAAGCTGCTTCTGAAACAGGAGATTGGCTCTCCCTGTGCTAACTGTGTGGTACTGATGGAAAATGAGACGTGCTGATGTGGAAAAAGGTTTTATTGAGGCTAATTTCAGATCACTTGCTAGTAGCAAAGCTCCTTATGCGATAGGTGATCTTGTATTTGTGTCAATACACTTGCACCAGTTTCGTGCATGTTTTGTTGGATTTACAGCAGCTGCTGTGCTCATGGCACATAAATAGTTGAAAGCTGCATGGCTGCTAAAGGTTTCCAGGGAAAAGCTGCTCTCCAGTGAACTGTAGGAAACTTTAACCCTTTGCGTTGGTGCAGCATTTCTTTAAAATGCAGAGCCTTATAACGCATTGTGACGTGCACGGCTTTGCATTGTACGGGTTTTACAGCATCCTCACTTGGAGCTTGGTGTATCCCTCAGTGTTGTATTTTGCATTACATCTAAACATTCCAGAAAAGCAGTGTTTTTGCTGCCTTGTGTATGTTACTGGCACAGTCAGCACTGGCCAGCGACGGGCTTGAAGTCCCATCTTCCGAATTTCAAAATGAGCTGAAGCTGTTGGCTCGGACGAGCCCTGGCTGTGCCTTATTTCCAGTCCTTATTTCCACCTGCGGTGGAAGGAGCAGTAGAAACTGGCCTTGTCCAGCCTTTCTGTGCTGAACCGTTGTGATAATGTCACTGGTTTCACTGTGTGGGAGAGAAACTAAAACATGTCGAGAGGGGGATTTGCAAAAGTGAAGTTGAGTTGGAAAATTGCCATGTATTTTTAATAAACTGTCTGCAAACCTTCCTGAGGATCTGATGCTGTGAGCATTTGTGAACTGCTCATTTACAGCGTAGCTACACCCCAGTGATGATCCTCAGCTTAAGATATATATTCCAAGTGTCTTCTTTTTCCCTGAATATACATAAAAAGTGCCGTCAGGCGTCAACAGAACAGTGAGCAACCATCAAGTGTGTAGTTTCCTTTATGGTTATTTAATATACACTGCATAATATTGTGCAGATTGCTAAATGTGTGTGGAAATTATTGCAAGTGTAAAAAGTTTTGGAGAGCGCAAGAGCTCGCTCGGCAACAGCGTCCCTCCCTCTGCTCCCTCAATCATCGCTCAGAAAATCCTGAGGAATTATTATTCCGTTCTGGTATTAAAACTCATCATATTGAAGGTACACGTGAAACTGGATTTTTTAGACGTTTCCTCTGTGCAGTTGTTATTTTAAAACATATCCCAAAGTGTAGCTTCAGAAAGCATGTCAATTTTTTTTTCCACACTGATGAAAGGAAAATTATGTTGATCCTGAGGGCTGATACTGCTTAACATCTTCATTAATAACCTGAGTCATGGGCTGCGCTGCACCCTCCTCGCATTAGCGGGTGACACTAAATTGGTGAGGAGCAGGGGCTGTCGCTGCTGCTGGCCATGGCTGCCACTGGGGAGACCTTGGAAAGCTGCAGGAACGCGCTGAAATTCGGGAAAGGCAAATGTAGAGTTTAGCCCCTGACTGCTGCCTTCAGCTGCCTACAAGGGGCTTCAGAAAGAAGGTGAAGCCGAGCTTTTCGCGGAGGTCAAACGCGAGAGGACGAGAGTCAGCAGTGACAGGCTGCAGCAGGGGAAATTCCACTTGAGGATAAGGGAAACTCGTTCGCAGTGAGGATGGAGCCCTGGAGCAGGGGCTGCAGGAGCAGAGTTCCTGTCCTTGGAGATTTCCTAAGCTTCCCTCTGCAGGGCCATGAGCAGCAGATCTCATTTGAGAACTTTGTCTTGCTTGGAGCAGGAGGCTGATCAGAGGATCTCCATAGATCCTGCCCAGCCTTTGCTAGCTCGTGACGGTTCTGTGTTCGTAAACACCCGGCTTTATCTGCTCTCTTCGGATGTTCGAGGTAAAGCCCCAAAGGACAACGAGGGAGAAACGTTAGGGTGCTCTCTTGAATTCTGGGAGTTAGTCTCTCTGCATTGACTTTTTGAAGAACCTAAAGCCTGTCCATGGAAATGAAGCCTCACAGTATGAAGGTATCAGTGGACGTGCTCATTAATTGTATTTATGTTCTACTTACTCTACAATTGCTTCGTAAACCTTCTTTGATACGTGGCCGGCTTTAGGACTTTTTATTACCTGGATTTTTTTCCCCAGTGTATGTCAATTAAGGACCATGTTAGGAGGAGAAATAAAATCTACCCCTTAAAGACATCTCTCTCATAGTATTTTTAGCTGAAGCAGCTACCGTTATAGCTGAATCCTGACAAAGGCATTTCTTATTAAACTTTAAAATAGGTCTTGAAGTTTGCTTGGGTTTTTCACTGCAGACTAGTAGGAGATAAAGCATTAGATCTCCGTTGTCCTGAAACTTATTTCGGTGCTGGGAATAAGTGGCAAATTTCTACAGGCCCTTTTTACGTGAGCCGTTGTTTATCGCAGCATGTGCAGGCCCTCTCTGACTCAGATTGTCCTCAAGCATTTCTTTTCTGAGGTCTTTGTACACATCCAAGCAGGGCTTATCCTCGGAGGGAGATGTGTTTATGCCCAAATTTGGCGATTTTATACGAGCAGAGCTCCCCTCCACTTCAGTAGGAGTTAGAGAGCAAGGGTGGCTCTGTGGTCGCCTTCCAGGGACAGGATCCAGAACCTTCAGTACCCACTGGCTTATTTACTTTAAATTCTTGGATCCCTGTAGCTCGTGCCAAGAGATATATTTAGAATAGACCCCTCTTTTTGCTCGGTAGGTTTTCTCCGATCACAATTGATGGTATGACGAGCCTTGTGGGAATGAATATCCCTGGTCACACCGGGACTGGATGGTGCATCTTCGTCTACAACTTGTCTCCCGACTCGGATGAGAGCGTGCTGTGGCAGTTGTTTGGTCCCTTTGGAGCGGTCAATAATGTCAAGGTGATCCGTGATTTCAACACCAACAAGTGCAAGGGATTTGGCTTTGTCACCATGACCAACTACGACGAAGCTGCCATGGCGATTGCCAGCCTTAATGGATACCGTTTAGGAGACAGAGTATTGCAAGTTTCCTTTAAAACCAATAAAACCCACAAATCCTGAATTTCATATCCTTACTTACTAAAATATATATATATAAATATATATACGAACAAAACAAAACAAAAAAAAAACTCTTCAAGGCTTATATTCAACCATGGACTTTATAAGCCAGTGTTGCCTAAGTATTAAAACATTGGATATCCTGTGAGGAACAGGAAAGGATTTTATAATGCTTAGAAAAAAAAAAAAAACCTTTGATGCATTGAATGTTCTTTCATAGCTGTCGTTGTTGAATATAATATACATAGATAACAATGTGCAGGGATTTTTACCCGGCCAGCTAGTTTTACTACCTTCCTTGAAGGTGGGTCTTTTTAAGATGACCATTCACTCATTTGAAAAAATAATAAAACAAAAAACAATTTTTACGAACTAATGGGATTAAAAGCGAGAAAAAAAAAAAAGATTTTTGTTTTCTTTTCTGTTTTTTCAAAACATTGATTGAATCAGATTGGTAAACCCCCCACGCAAATTAAAGAGGAACAATAAAAATTGCAAAAAGAAGAACATAATTTTGCAACTTTTTTTATTTTTCCTTTTTTCTTTTGTATCATGTGAACTAAACAGTCTTCTGTTAGGGAATGGGGTAACGGGGGATACCTGATGACATAACAATTTAAATAACATTAACAATGTTGCCAAAGAGGTGGTCTCTTTGCTGAAAATGGGTTTCAAGAAAAATCTATTTTTATAAAATATAAAGAATTTTTACAAGAGAATCTGGATTTGAGAAAAAATATTTTGACTGGCTAATTTAGGGGAAATTGACAACTTTGTCATGTTCATACTGCACTGGTAACTTTTTAGAGATCAAGATGTGTGTTTTAAACTGGATTAGTAGATTGTTTTTTGAAGGATGGGCTACAAACAGATGATCTTCGTATCTTTTCATAGCATGTAATAAAAATATTAAATACAGTACGGGAGAGTGTTCTTCCCAGGCACGCAGTTACCCACAGTCAAAACCCAAAAGCAAGGAGATGAGTTGCAAGACGGTTTTTCTTTAAGTCATCAGTATGGGATATCAGCAGAACAAAAGTTAAAAAAATTAATTTTTTGATCAAAAACTTCCTTGGTTTGAGCAGTAGGTGCTACAAAATTATTTACATATCTTAGTATCATAGTTAAATGTAATGTGTTTAGAAAAAAATACATTTGCTTTAAATTTGTTAAGAATTTTCAAATTCACTTTATAGCCCAAGCTAATATAATTGGGCTGTGTTGGCACATTTGGAACACTGTTTATGTTGCTTGAAACACTTATTTATTTAATTGCCGATGTGATGCATATGGCCAAAATCAAATATAGCTAGTTTGGCTAGTCTACTTATTTGTTTACTTAAACTATGGGAAGAAGCATATTATTGTGTCATTTTGTTGTGTGTGTATGTGTATATATAATATAAATATATATATATATAAAGTTATTTTTTCTTTTGGTTAATTTATTATAAGTTGTAACACTTTGCTAGTTTTGTTTGTATATGTCTTAAAATGTTTTCTTATGATACTTAAGTGACAGAGGTATCAAGGTAACTTGTGTAGAAATATTGTTTGATATATTGTCATGTTTGTTGTGAATATTTTTTCTTACTGCACAGTAGAAAAGAAAACAACTGGGTCTTTATTTTAATGTAATTCAGATTGGGGAAAACAGAGCTAAGGGAACAAAATGACTGAGGGGGTGCTCTCCCATGTCCAGTGCACTGATCATTTTAGTATGTTTGTGCTTTGTACGGTTATATATTTAAAACAAAAAAGGGTCATGCTCTTCCCTGAGTACTAGAAACAGTTACTCGCTATGCATAATCTAGTTGATAGTTAAATTTGCTATTGCTTTTCTTGTCTTGTTATATAAAATCTTTTCAATACAAGTTTAGTCTTAATGGTAATAAAACGTTATGGTTATTTATAACTTGTGCTTATTTTGTGCATTTTTTCCATGCTATACCCACTAACTGCATGTAGACTAAGTATTGTTTTTTCACACTGAAGAGGCAAACTTTTGTAGTAGACAAATAACTAAAAGCAAAGGCTGCATCATAATTTTATCAGTTTTTTACTTTAACAATGTTAGATTTTAGTTTAAAGGAACACTCATTCAATGTTCAGGGAAACCTTTATACATCATCTGCTATGAATGAGCGCAGTTTGCTGGGAAAGTTTTGATGCATTTGCTAAGCATTAGTGGGGAAGGCATGTCAGAATCTTTTCTCTACGATGTGTTTTACTATCTGAATAATAATAATAATTTAAAAAATCTTTCTTAGGACCAGGCAGTTGTATACTTTAGTTATAATGAATGACTTCATGTTAACCTTGCTAGTTTAGATCATTTCTGAGGGAAAGTATTGTAAATGTTTTTTTCATAACCTTGTTGTGTTTGAATTATTTGTACTTTAATTGTCCAGACAATAAATGAAAGTGTGTAGAATGGCTATGGACTTTCCACCTTTTTAAGTGTGTTCAGATGTTTTAGTATTCCCAGCCGCACCTCAGCCGAGGCAGAGGTTTAGTCTCTGATTCCAGAAGCAAGGTCTTCAAGAGAGAAACGTTCTAGTCGAACCAGATTGAGCATATTCATGATTTGTTTTTCCTTCCGAAGGCCAGAAAGAATCGGCCGTTTAATTTGAGATGTTGAACACCAAATACCAAACTGTAACTTTCGTTTATTTGAATGTGGAAGATGCTGAAGGGTTTCTACTATATACAGTATTTTTACACAATGAAAATATTAACTCAGTCAATATCAACACTTTAAAACATAGTGAGCAAATTTCAGTGATGATAACAGTTTTTAAGCCATCATTTAGTTTGACTTTTCTATGAATATGCTATGAATGTCATGCAATATGAAACAGTGTACATATTGTCTGATGTACAACAGTATATATGATCACATTCCAAATTTGATTCTTTTCACCATGTGTTATAACTAGAGTTGATACTTCTTTCAGTTGACTTGTTTGAATCTCATTAATACAAATATTCACTTCATGTTTATGTTCTGTAACATTCACTAATTGAGAATATGTACCTTGTAAAACTGCAGCATTGAATTTCGTAACTGAGATTAGGAAACTCTATCAGAGGGCTGGATGGACTGTGTGGTTCTTCAGCTCCTTCACCTATTAATAAACTCGTGTTTTTGTGAGATTAAGTTACCATGTTGGTTATAATAATTAATTTCAAGCCACCGAATGAGTTTGTTCTTAAATTCACAGCTCGCTTAATTCATCCTTAAATCCACCCCACCATGCCATAGCAAAAAGCAGAAGCGGTTAATTTGGTCTGTTTCAAGACTTGGCTCTGAAAAACACCATCCTTCCATCTACCTATGTATGTATATACACATATTTTGATTATATACATATATACATCCACTTTACAACATGCACCAGCCCATTAAAAAAAAAAAAAAAACCCTGCACTTTTCATTTAAGACAGTGGTATTTTATAACCAGCACTATTTACTGTGGTTCTATCTGCTTTATAGCATTTGTTAGGGTTGTCACCTAATTTTTCTGCAGTCCTTTCTTCAGAAAGTAGTGAGACCAAAATCACTGTATGGTCTGGATGCTCTTAAGACAGAATGCCACCGGCATTCTGGGGCCAGTTGTGATTGGGATTATCCCCTGCTTAAAGGTTGGCTCCTTTTTTTTTTACATCTCGTAAGGTACCTGTTTCTCCATTCAGTAGCCTGGTGAGCTCCTGTGAGCTGAATCACACCAGTAACACCGGAGAAAGGGCTCTGCCAGCTTTAGGGCTCGGGGATGCAAAGTTCAGTCCTCCTTTTGAGAGTATCACAAGTGGGAACGGGATCAAAGCAGTCGCAGACAGGTTCCCTAGGCTGATCCTGTGGAAGTGTTTTCAGAAAGTTTTACTAAACACAGCTTCTGCCCAGCTGGGATCAGAACCACATTTCACTAACACACATTCAAAGTAATCAAGGTTTATATTTCCTTCTTGAAAGGGTAATCACTCTTTCTGCAATTAGTGAGCCTGCTGCATAAATGGAAAATCACCTGGGGGAGGGTGTTTCAAGTGCGTTCACTTTGTGTTCCACTTCAGCTTACCTTGGACATGGAGCTCCGCTTGGAATGCACCGAGAGGGGAGCGTGTGTTGGGAAATGATGGCTGGCAGCTCCAAGGGAGCAATGAGCTGCCCTTAAATTCAGACTGGGGCCGTTCAGCTTTCCTGGTGCCCCTGAGCTCGTAGCAGCCACGCACGCAAGTGCTCTGATGCTCCTCGTTTCCAGTGGGAAGGGTGGGTAGGGGGGTCTGCATGCACTGCATCGGGCAGAGGCAGCTGCCTGGGGACTTGGATCAGCCTCAGGGTACCTGAGGGGAGAGGCACACCCAGAGGTGTCCCAGGGAGGCCTTTCCCATCACCAGGAGGAGGCAAGGCTGTTACCTTGCACATCTCACTCACGTGGCTACAGAGAGACGAGGTAAAGCCAGGTCAGAGTGTGATGACAGTAAAGATTTGCTCCCTGCCCTGGAGCTCTTGCAGACTGAGCTCCCTGCACAGAAGTAATTCATTGTGCATACAGAGCAGAATGAAAGGAGATCAAATCCAGCATAACTTCACGAAAGCTCTGACATCTCAGACTAATACGGTATCTCTCTTCTAAAAATAACTGACTTCTTAAACCCAGGAGATGGGATGGAGCCAATCCAGCTGAGCCTCAGTAACTCATAAGGGGACAAATCACCTGGGCACAAACAGGGACTGCTGCAGGAGGGAAACGCAAGGCACCAACCACACACAGACACAAATCCTGTGGGGTGCTGCGCCTGGGCAGCGCTGCAGTGCAGCCCCTGTCCCCATGCTCAGGACAGGGCTTTCATCCCAGGTGCATTGGGGGTACCTTCAGCACCCAGGGCAGTGGCGGTGCCTGGTGCAAGAGGCACCTCAGGGGCCTCTCCCCAAAAACACTGTGTGCTACTGGTGTGCTTGAGAAATTCCAGTGGGATCCCGTGCAGTATGGCACCAGGGTGATCAGGAGGTGAGAAACTCAGCAAAGAGTCACCAAGCTTGAATTGTTTCTACCTCCCATAAACTCAAAACCTGTGTTTTAAAAAGCCTGGTCCTGTAAATCTTCCAGAGCTGAGCAATAGAAAGGGCTGTAGGAAGAAAAGTGCCCAAAAGGAGGGGTCATACAAAGGCACCCTGATTAAACTCACCCACAGTTAAAGACAAGAAATCAGACTGGTTCTTCCAGATTAGCAATTTTCTGAAATGCTCTTTTTTACTCACAGTAGAAATAACTGGGAAGATACACAACGCACAACAGCTGCTTTTCAGACACAGTTGGAAGTTTTGCTTGCCGCACTCCTAAGATATCACTGATATTTTTAAACACCAGTCCAGCATATTTTAAAATATTTCATCTTAAAATTTCTTTCAGATTTTAAATGTTACAGGGCTGTAAATTATTTCTTGTGCAGTAGCAAAAACTGAAATCCTGCAACCTCTGTTCTATTCATTCCGCAATAAACCTCCTGTCTCACATCAGTGGGGTTTGCAGCTGCCAGCAAGCGGGACCCAGCTACTGCTGCTTACAGGCAAACACAATCCAAAGCGGGTTCATATTCCCTGCCCCAGAGAGCAAGTAAACCCATGTGCTAAGTGGAGCATTGCTCTGCCAACAAGTCCGGAAGCTTGTTTTGGTCACCAGAAACAAGTGTCCTGTCCCCAAGCCCTCCAGCCAAGCCACCAGCCTTGTGCTGCTGTGGCCCCCGGGCGCTTGGCAGGTGTGACATCCTTGTCCTGTCACTGGGTGATCCTTGGGGTGAGCCCAGTGCTGCAGTGTCTGAAGGACAAATGGGACGGGATTTACTCCTCTGTCGATCCACCCCACGGCACAGGTCCCCCGCACTGGGGACTCTCTCTGCAGGCCGTTGTCTTGCCTTGCCCACAGCACCCACTGTGTCAGTCCCTCACTTAAAACAACCAAATTTCCTAAATTCCATTTCTGATTAGCCAGCCACGGTGGCCCAGTAGCCATCACTCAGGAGGAGGAGCAGGTGAACAACCACCTCTGGCCTTATTTTGTCCATCCTGAACACCTGCTTAACACCGCAACCATTCAGGGCCTGGGTTCCCCCCTTTCCAAGGCCACCAGTGTGACCCTGTCCTAGACAAAGCCACATTTTCGGTGCCACCCGAGGTTGCCAGAGCAGGCAGTGCCATGGGGCTGGTGAGTCTGGCAGTGCCTGACCTCCACTGAAAAGTTCCCAAGTTCTCTTTCTCCTCCAAGACCCAGGCAGGAGCCTGAGATGCTGCATGGCCAGAGCACGGGTGTTTCATAATGACACAAGAGTTTATCAAATTAGAGGAAACAAAAATAAAAATCTCCTTAACTCTGAAAATGAACGTAAGCAATGTCATTGAAAGAGCAACCATTTACAAATAAATCCCTGCTAAGGAAAAAAAACCCTGCCACAGGAAAAGGGGTTCAGTTTGGCGGCCTTGGCTGTGCTGGGGTATCGCTGTGTGTGTCTCTGAGTGTGGCTGAACTGCCCCAGAAACCCCCTCATGGCAACATCGAGGCAACCTGACAGTCCCAAAATACCAAATTTTATTTAGTGACTTTTAAACACACACAGTCATTACCTCCTCAGCCTGAACATCAGGACTGACTAGAGTTGCCACAATCCATTCATTTTAAAGCAGCACTTAGACTTTTCTTCCCTTGCATTTTGTTGGAATTGCACAGGTCCCAACAAAATGATGTGCAAGAATTAGCTTTTTACGAACAATACAATTCTGATTTTAAATCAGCACATGAGACAATTAATTTTGTAGGATAAGGAATCTGTTGCAAATATACAGCAGTACACCCACACATCACCATCTGCTGTGGAGAATTAAATGTACAACTCACAAATTAAATCCTGCAAAGTTGGTGCAAAAAGGTCCTTGCTTGAATTTAAACAAGGCTGTGGAAACCTGCAAACACATTGCAAAAGATCATGAAAACAATAACAAATTTGTCCATCTGTGAGTCAGTTCTAAGAGTGTTGGGGTTTTGTTTTGTTTTTTATATCGGTGCATTTGCAGTAACTGTTGCAGCTTACCATGCAAGTTGTGTAAACTGTATTTGAGCTCCCCTGGCCCAGAAAAGTCACTCTTGGAGGTGCTCCCTACAGACTCCATAACTTTACCCCAGGTCTTCTATTCTTACAGGGAGGAAAAACTAAACAAAACAAAACAGAAAACACAAATACCTTTTTTTTTTCATACTCAGTTTATTGAAGAAAAAAAAATTGGCAAATCTGGAAATTGTTGTGGATGTTTTATTATTAGATTTATTAACAAACACTGTTCCACTGAAGTGAGGAAAAATAAATATCAACAATTACTGCTGCCACGAAAAAACTCTGACATGCACAAATATGTGCATCCCTTTGACTCCCCTGGAGCCAAGCCTTCATTCTCTGATTTTGCCTCCTGTGTTCTTCTAACACACTGCTCGTAATTTTTTTTACACCTGGCAGAACCACCTGAGACTAAGTCACATTTCCTGGTCTCCTGCACTGAGGAAATGGCTCCAAAACCTTGATAGCCAAAAAGGCGGTGAAGCCTTTGAACCTGAACACACCAGTAAAACACGGGGTTGGGTGTGAGGAGGAGGCTGGAGCAGCCTGGAAGCCCAAACTCTTTGCTCCCCTGCCTTTTCCATGCTTGGCTTTGACCCCCAGGTCTGCTGGGCGCTCGCTGGCAGCCGTGGGCTGTAAATGAGCCTGGGACCTGCTTCTCACGCTCTCACCAGCTGTGCACCCTCAAAACAGCTGTCTTTTGCAGCATTAGGATGACCAAAACTATGCCAGTGATCTCTGAAATGCAGGTGCCCTTCTCTTTTCTTTTTTAATAGGAGGCCAGGCAAACATACTGGCGTTTTCCCTGGTTGCTACTTGATTGTATCAATAAAAGAGCTATAAACACACTGTCTCAAAGCACACACTTACACCACCACGCCCATCAGCATCTGGCTACCTGCACATCCCCAAACCATGGGGTAGGAAATACAAGACACAGCATTCCCCTGCTACCGACAAAAATTGCTCTGGGTTGCTGTTCTCAGGGATATTAGCAGGGTGGGTTTTTTTGAAAATGAAAAGATTTCCTAAACCTTTTCTGAGATGCACGCGCTGCTTTAACACGCACTTATCCTCTCACACACCTGGGGAAGCGCTCTCAGTACACACACCCCGAGTATAATTTATGCTGAGGGGCCTGCTACATGTTTAACTCAGATAAAGTGTATCCGTAATTAAGAAATGCAGCATCAGAGGTACAACGTGCATGGAAATTTGCGGAAAGGGTTCTATCAACGGAACGAATGCTGCTGAAGACTATAAAACCACAAACTAATCAGAAAACTACGCCTCTCTATATATTTATATCAATATCACCAGCCCTTTGACATCCCCAGCACTGCTAACACGCTGCCTGGAAGCCGACTTATCGCAGCTGCCTTGGGCACACTCGCATGCATAAAAAATCGAGTGACTTGATTAATCAGTGGAAGTTGCTGAATCATGGGCTTGCAGCCGTGCCTGCGTAGCCCTGGCTATCGATGGGAAACCGGCAGCCTGGGATTGAGATTAATCCCTATCAGCTGGTCCACAGACCTGTGTGGCCCATTTTTATGAGAAATAGAATCTTAAAAATTTCAGACCTGAAAAATAGCCGTGTCAAAGGGGTGGGAGGGTGCGTGTGAGAAGAGACTCCAACCACGAGTGTCAGAGGGGACGTGGAGCTCAGAAGAAGAGAGGGGAAAGCTGTGGGCGAGAAAATCCTGACTCCACCTGGAAGCTGCCTCCATCAAGAGGCAGCAGCTGCAGGTGTATCCCAGCTTGAGCAAACCCTGTCTGAAATTCGGCAGCCCCACCAAGGGAAGAGCAGGAGGAAATGGAGGGACGTGTGATATGGCTGGGGATGGAAAGCAAAAGTAGCCAGGCTGTAGCACCGATGCAGCCATAGCAGGAAAATGGGAGCGCTGCTGGGTCTCCTGGGCATGAGCTACCTTGCCTTGGGTTTTCAGAAGTCAGAGAGGCTGGGGAAAAAAAATGTTTTTCCTTAACACATAAAGAGCACTTTGTCCAGAAGAAAAAAAGATAAATGTCTAGGGGATATGTTTTATTTGACACTCCCTGTGGAGGCTCCTTGCAAGGCTTACCCTGCCCAGTGTCTGGCAAGCTTCACCTGCTCTCAGGAGGGCTGAAGGCTTTGGGAGAAGGAGCTTCCTTTCTGTGCCAGCCTGTGTCTGGGAAAAAAAAACAAACCTTGGAAACAATTCACCGAGCCCTACAGGGACCATGTGCAGCAGCCCTGCTGTCTGGCCATGTGCCCCAGATGGGAATGGTGCTTTTTGTCGTGGAGTTCAACCCCTCCCGTCCAAACATGTTATCCTTGGGTTGGATCTTCAGGTGAGACAAACAGCCACTGCTCCTCTGAAGGACCCTGCCCCAGCTGCTTTCTGCTAGGAAATCAAGAAACTTTTTGTTTAAAGAAACGCATTTGCCAAATCTTTACTGCCAGGCAGCTGGTCGAGGCTTTTGCTTTGCTTTTTCAGAGGGTGAGTTAAGTGTCCTTGAATGAGTGTCTGGAATAAAAGGAAAAGGAGGGCAAGCACCCTTTGTGCCAAACCTCTTACGCTTCCTCCAGTGTGACTCTGCTGCACTTGTGAATAATCATATTAACATATATTAGAGGCGTTGTGTGCCAGTAATGGAAGAGATTGTGAAACACCAGTAGCTTATCTATTTAAATAGCCAGAGCAATAATATCGTGTCAGCTAAAATAAAAAGCAGAGAAGGCACCAATCGGGTTGATCACTGCCTAAACCCAGTGTATCTTTGGCTACACATACATAGATGTTTCAGTGTGAACTGACGCTGTGTGTATTTTCAATATTAAGAGATAAAATACTGTTCTTTGCCATGTTATAAACTAAGTTTGTTCAATGGAACAGGTTTTTAAAGCTAAGTTAAAACCTCTTGAGAATAAAGGGTTTATAATGGAAATGCTGACAGACTCTTAACTGGAGCCCTGGGATCTCTCTTGCTATTATGACCAGATAAACCAACAAGGTAATTCAATGTAGTGTTCCAGCTCCAAGACACAAACACACTCCTTCTGGTCCCAGGTGCTGAGGGGAAGTTAAATATAAAACTTAATGAAACTGCAGTGACTGACTACAGGGCTGGCTGGTTGCCCCTGCACCAGGGAAAGGTGAATTTCCCTCCTGGGTAGGTGTCTGAAAAGCAGGCAGTGACCGGCTGGTTCAAGTGCGAGCTCTGGCTGGAGCCTTCTAAACTTCTCAGAAGTCAAATGGCTTTCTAAAGTCTAATGGGTGGCTAAAGTCTAATGGTTGGAAAGCTGTGAGAATCAAACTCGGTCTCTGCACACACACCCGGCCAAGAATTGACTAGAAATGCAGAGCAGGTCCAACACTCCCACCACACACCACACACCGGTGCTGGGGGCAGGTCTGTGTTCACAGGGGCTGAGGGACACAGACCTGCCCTCCCTCCCAGAAGCCTTCAGTTTAGCAGCTCAAATGCCAGGGAGGCTAACTCCGCTCACAAAGCAGCAGCTACAGAGAAGCTGAGCCACGGATGGGTGTTCAGTCCTTGCTCTGTTTCCAGAACTTTCCCCTGGCCCCAGAGGCAGGAGGTAGCAGTGGGGTTGTGCTAAGCTGGCACAGCAGTTCTCCAGCTTCTGTCCAAATAGATGGCAAAGCTGCCAGCAGCAGGAATGCCGTTCATGCCGTGCTTTGACACCCCGAAAAGTTTGCTACTCCTTTTTGTGCCACTTCTAATATTACCAAGACTACTAGGAGGTGCACACGCTGCCTCTACCTACACATGAAATCCTGAGCAAACTTCCCGAGGTTGGTGGGCTGGTAGCACTGCCTACTGTCAAGACCGTCTGACATTTCCAATTACAAGACTCTATTTTCAGCTGCTTATAACTGTCATATTTTGACCAGTAACTTGTCATTTTTCCATCCTGGGCATCTGCCGCAGGCTGAATTTTTTTGGAAAGCTTCAGCCAAAACAATATAGCTATTCCCAAGGGCAAGGCCAGGCAACAATGCACTGTTTTGTAATGGTAAAAGAGAAAAAGAACTGACATCCTCTTCTTTAAGATGCACCACGACTCCTCACAGTTTGGATAGGGGAGTAGAAATTTAGTCGATCTGTGACCTTTGTGTTAAGGATGTGCCTTTTTGTTACTGCCGTGAAAATCTATGCAAGTGTGGCCAAGGGAAAGCATTTGGAAAAATTCCAACCTGACTTCTTCAGCAAAGACTTTTCTTTCATTGAGAATCCTAAAAGCTCTAAGGATCCTGTCCTGCTGGACTCGTCTTGCCCTCCAGCTTGTGCAGAAGAGAGTAGCCCCATCCCAAAGGCAAAGAGATGGGGAGAGAAAAGGCAGAACTGGCACGAGGGGGAGATGGAGGGGAACAGGCAGAGTGATTTGCACCCACCAGAGTTGCCGGCTTTCCAGGGCTGGGAATGGGATCCAGGATCCTGAGTCTCACCATCAGGAGGCTGCCAGGAAGTGCTGCGAGATCCCACTGTGCCCGGTCGGCAGCGGCAGGTTTTACAGCTCCGAGCTCGGCGTGGCTTTTCCTGGGTTCACAGCCCACCAGCAGGAACTGCAGCTGGAAGTGCTCCACACGCTGGAAATCAGGTGCCAAAATGAGCAGCAAACGTTTAGCAACCCCATGCAAAATGCTGGGTTAAACGCCCTTCCCAGGCCCACAGAGCTTCTGGCAGGACCATCCAGGCGGCTGAACTGGGACAGCCTCCTGTGCCCAGCTGCATTCCCACGGCCCTCCCAACCTCCCCAGCAAACAAAGCAGGGACCTGTGGGAAAAGCATCCCTGACTCACCTGTGCTCCCAAACCCATCCCGAGCACCAGCCTCTCCTGTGCCTGGGGTGGCAGAGGGAACGTGCGACACCAAAGCCACAGCGTGGTTCGCACGTGCAAGTGGTGCAGGCGGCTTCTGTTCGTGGATTCCCTAAATTTTGACTACAGGAATACAATCCTTCATTATGCCCTTTGAATATGGAAATCCAGGAGAGAGAAAATGGAGGGTGCTTTCCTTCTTGACAGTTGTCTTTGACTGGCCCATCCTTCCTTCCTTTACAGAAAGCTGCTGTTTACTACTGCGATACATTTATTTTGAAACCCAGTTCATCTGCTGTAAGAAATTACTCAGACCATTAATTTTGGAAGCCAATGCTGAGAGATCACGAATGTTAAGAATTCTAATTATGTTGGGTCTGGAAAATTTAATGAATAAAAGAGACTTTTCATAAGCATCTCAAGCCATAATATTTTAATGCTATTGGCATTAATTAAAATATCTGGAATTTTTAAAGGAGCCCTCTCCTTCTCCCTTTAAATATTTCACTTCTACCATTAGAACAGAAACAGAATTTTGCTAAAGCCACAAAAAAAAATGTTCTCTGTGGCTGATCATCTCATTTATAATCGTGTCATGGTGGGAACAACCTTTCGCTGAAATTTTGTTTATGCTTCAAAAATTTTCTCCTAATAACTTCTTCCCCACCCCCCTTCCCAAGCACTAGCAGGCCTGGATTTGTCTTCTGTGCAGGGCTAGGAAGATAAAAGTCCAGATGATTTGGCATCGTACAAGGGACTGAACTCTCAGTGCCTGATTAATGATACTATCCATCTCAGAAGGTAGTGATTCCCTCCTTTAGAGCTTAGGGGGAAAAAATAGCCTAACCTTTGAATTCATGCTTCATCATCTTCCTCTGGCATTTGTGGCTTTCCGCAGGACACAGAGCTCAGTGCTGCCCTGCTTCCCACACCAACCAGCCCAGCAAACACCCTGGGAAAGAGGGGGGCACCTGCTCCTCTGCCTCTGCTTTGGGGGCACATGGGGTTCCCATGGATTTGGCACCATGTCCTGGGTGCCTGGCAAAAGCAGGAGCTTTTCTAGGGGACACCCTTGCACTGCAGGGTGGGCAGATCGTGGCTGCCAAGGTCTCTGGTGCTTGTGCTGTGACCAGTGGCAGCGATGCTGAATGCAGAGGTTAGAGACAGCTCTGGCTCTGAGGTCTTGGGAAGTGGGCTCATTCCCTGACTTGAGAGCTCAAATGAGCTCCGAAAGATAAAAGGGGTTTTTTTGTCTCTGATCTTAAGCTCACGGGTTTTAACTTGGATTTTTCTAAGTATCTAAATATACAGTCACTTGCTAGTTAGTAATAGTGGGACCTCACCTTGTTTGATGGTGTTCTCGCTTTTTAGAGTGTCTAATTAAAGGAGGGACACAGGA
The DNA here is from genome assembly GCA_013398855.1 of Mohoua ochrocephala. Taxonomy (NCBI): domain Eukaryota; kingdom Metazoa; phylum Chordata; class Aves; order Passeriformes; family Acanthizidae; genus Mohoua; species Mohoua ochrocephala. The sequence continues at coordinate 72,370 of VZTA01025688.1, forward strand.
ACTGTCAGTGCTCAGCCATTGAGAAAATGGAGCCAGTGGGTTTTCCAGGCACTGAACGGGCCAGGAACTGCCTCAGATGGAACCAGCACTGACATTGCCTGGGCAAGACAGGGGCAGGTGAATGGAAGAAGCTGCCATGCCCTCAGACACATTTTAAATGGCATTTTCTCTTGAGAAGGCCACAACTGCAGTTGTGAAATTTGAAAAGTGAAAACAGCATTTTGCAGTGCGTTGGGGCAAGCAGAGTTTCCACAAGAACAGCAAATAACAGAAGGAAGAGGTTAAGCTTTATTTCTACCAAATTGGGCACAGCCTCCTCTGTCTCAGAGGTGCCTGGCACACAACAAAGCTGCTCCTGTTGGGACGCTGCACATCATCATTGCAGAGAGGCAGGTCACTGCTTCCTGGCAGCACTTTCTCCTCCAGCACAAATATGCGGATTCAGCAGGCTGCCAAGCCTGCCTGTGCTTATTTCTGTGCTGGGCACAGCCAGGTGTCACACAGGTGAGGTTGCACATAGACACACAGGAGGCCCAGAGGGCTTTTATCTATTTTCTCCATGTGGCTGAGAGAGCACTCAAAGGCACCTGCTGATTTTGTATGTTCGGTGCCGCGGAGAGGAAAATCGATGTGGGAACTACAGATGGCTTCAGTGGTACAGGGTATTCCAGGCTGCTTTCTGATGGAAACAGAGCTGATTTACTCTTAGTGGCTTAACTTCACTGACCATTATATTTTGTTTCATTATTCAAAGGCAAACACTGAAGAAACATGTTGTGAACATGCCCGGTTCTTTCAGGTGGAAGGAGGTGAGAACCATTTGTGTAGCATTTCAGAGACTTGTTTTAGTGACTTCACATGGTTTCAGGAAGCTTTTCTTCTAATATTGAGCTGCCTTTAGCAGGTCTTTTTTTTTCCTACGCCTTGGGATCCAGTATCATTTCCTTGTTTTTTCTGCACTCCAGTGCTATCAGCCATCCTCAAGTGTTTGTCTCATCACTTTCAAGACTGCACCCCTACCCAGGAAAACAGTGAGGGACAAACTTTCTGCTCTCTGCAGGTTTTTCTCCCAATAAGCTGGAAAATAATGTTTGTTTGGCTCATATTCTTAGCTAGCTGCGGACTCCCCACTGATACCCCCTGCCCTGTCAATTGCTAACTAATCGTGCCTGCAGTAAAAGTAATCCGAACTGGAGAGTTATTCAGCAGCAGCAGAAGGATCCATTAAAACAGATTATGCTCTGTGCTCCGTTTCTGTCCTCATCCTCCGGGATCACCCTGCCTAGGCTCTGCCCCAGGGCACACGCACCCACGCGCTGCAAAGTCACCCCGGAGTGTCCCCTCAGAGGGCTCCGAGGCTCGTCTCAAGGGGACAGGCGAAATCCAGGCCAGGGGGGTCTGTCCCTGAGGGACCTGGCTGCGAGGTGATGTTAACAGGCAGGCTGTCCAGGAATGCTCACGGGCAGGAAGCTGTCCAGGAAGCTGCTGCGATGGTTTTTTAGCTTTCTTATCCTTGACACACAGGCAGCAAAGCAGCTCTGTATTTGGTTTGACTGAGGCTTCAAGGGGAGCAAACCCCTATAGTATTCAGGCCCTAGAGAGGCAAAAAAAATGCACAGTAGTGATGTCCTGGAGTTAACTCAGCCTTGAAACTCAGCGGCTGCTTGGCATCGGGAAAGACCCCGGCTTGGGGTGAGGAGCAGGGTTTCTGAAGGCCTTCGGAACAAGCCTGTGGTATTTCACAAAATCAGAAACTCACAGAATGGTTTGCAGTGGAAGGGACCTTAAAAATCACCTCATTCCAACCCCCGCCATTGGTATGGACACCTTCCACTGTCCCAGGCTGCTCAGAGCCGCATCCATCCTGGCCTTGAACACTTCCAGGGATGGGATGGCCACAGCTTCTCTGGGCAGCCTGGGCCAGGGCCTCACCGCCCTCACAGGGAACAATTCCTTCCTAATAGCTAATCTAAACCTGCTCTCTCTCCGTTTAAAGCCATTGCCCCTGTCCTGTTCCTACCTGCCCTTGTAAAAAACCTCTATCTGTATTTACCTCCCTTCCCCTCAGAGCAGATTAGTTACAAGGCCTTTATGTCCGTCCCTGTGGGTTTCGTTGCCCCTGTGAAGACCCCATCTCAGGCTCAGCACCTTGCTCCCAACATTGGCTTTCTGGAGGTCCTGCTGTACAGAGTAACAAATACAGTCCTGTTACACCCATGAGCTCAATTCAGCCGCCTCCAGCTGGGATGTAGCCACTGCTAACAACACTTGAGGTGCCCTGTGGGGTCAAAAGGCCCTGGAGCTGGATGATGAGGGACGCTGATAAAATGGAGTTACCTCAGCTGGGCAGTGAATCAGCCACCACTCCTGCTCCAGAGAGCACTGTGCACAGCTAGAGCCACATGGCCGGATCTTGCTGGGCTTCTTCTCCCCACTTTGTTTAATTGTGTGACATTAAAGCTACCCCTAAGCCAGTAGGACAGGCGTATGCAGAATGTACCTATTTACCTTGCAGGTTTTTAAATTCAAATGGGTTATGTAAAGCAGCACAGTCTACACAATTTAAATTGGCCTGACTTCTGAAAGCTGCAGGTTCCAGGACCTGAAAGAAAGCCTGCAGCTAGGCTGAGTATCCAAGGGAGGTCCTCTTGGCATACAAAGATCAAGCACAATCTGAAATTCAAACATACCTTTACGCTTAGTTTTTATCTTATTTCAGTTTCACGCAAAATAATGTTGCCCTAGAAATGAAATTTCCCCCTATGTCTGGCACAGCTCTACAATGGCCATTTAGTGGAGCAGTAAAGCAAAGCACCAGGTACTTGACAGCTCTTTTTGTGTCACTCGCAACATGCCTTCTAATTCTAGAGAGCTACTGCCATGTACTCCAACAGGGTTTCTTTGCTTTCCTGAAGCAGTTACATGACTTAAGAGTTTGGTCATCTTTTCTGCTAATAGGAATTGAGGAATTGTCCATGGGAGGAGCACATAGGTAGAAAGCCCCGCACATTAAAATCGAGCTTGCGCAGGACACCACTAATATGAGCCACGCAGCCCTGCAAAATGAATTTTTATTATTTTCCCAGCTTAACATGCTAGCATTAATATTTCATTACTAGATTTCACTATGATTTTGGTCCTGTTACTGTCTCAACCAATTTACTGCTTGAGAAGGTTATTTTTAATCTTCAGCAGTAACTGAGAATATACCCTCAGAAAACCTTTCCCAACGTGGAATTTCTTTGCTGTTTCATTATAATTGAGGTGATGCTGTATCCAGCAGCTCTTTATGGGAACAAAATATATACATCAATTTTAAGAGAGGAGGGAGGCTTATCAGTTTCTCGCTGAAAGTCTGTGTTGCCCACTTGTCTTAATTTGTAATTATAGAATTTCAGACATTACAAATGGGAAGAATGAGCTAAAAAGATGTGATCTGATACAGAAAGGCTGGGTTTAGCACTGAGCACTCAGGCAACTGGCTCCTGAGGTGCTACAGCACTGGTGCTCCAGCAGTTTTCCTTTGAAAAATGAAGGTGTTTATTTGGGTTCTGATTCAAAGAAGGTGGAGGGTGTAAAAGCGCAGGCAGCGTTTGGCCAGGTTTGTTCCTCTCTAGGTTTGTGATTTAGGGCCGTGTCTCAGAGACAGTCCTGGCAGCCAGAGAATGAGAAAGGGCCAAAGCCTGCACAGAGAGTCTGGTCTTGACCCCATCTCCCACCAGCCTCAGGGCACCACAACAGGATTTAGCACACAGGCTGTGCGCTAACTGTAAGAGGAAAAAAACAGGTCTCAAAAAAAGGTCTCTCAAAATGTGCTTCAGAGTTACAAAATGTTTCTCAGTGTCAAACACAAGCAATTAGTGTTATTTATTCATCCCCTTAAAACATCTCACTCCCCAGTTCCAATTCCCTCCAGCCAGGTACTGCCAGTGATATTGCACCTCCCCTTAATTCCAGCCTGATGGATTTAGGACAGGATGTGCCATTTTGGTCCCTTATCCTACCCTGGGGAGTCTGCTCTCTTTGCTTTGTGGACAACTTCCTTGTCCTAAGAGCAGGGTTATTTTCCCCACTGTTGTGGGGATGGGGCAGGGATGCAGGCAGTTCCCGACCAACCACAGACATGAGGCAGAACTGACCCTTCCCCAGCCAGGAAATTCAGACTGTTCCCAAAGGTGCAGAGAAAGGCACAGGGACACTGGCCTAGACACGCAGATGATTTTCCTGTTTGTCCCCTTGGATATAAACCCAAAATGTGCCCTTGTATGTTGTCACATCTCCTGAGAGACTCTTCCTTCCTCAGCTGCACAAACCCTCCCCTAAATTCTACTTGGAGTAACACCACCCACCCCTATGCACCAAAACACCAGTGCAGGGGTTCCTCTGGGCTGCCTTGTACCTCTCCAGAGTGTATCCCAGCAGTTCAATCCAAAGAAAAACATGGATCTGTGCCTGGCTGTGCAGCCTGGCACAGCGGTACGTTCATAGGCACCTGGAAGGATCACTGGGGTACAAATCCCCACACCAGCCCCACGTCCCCGTGCAGGCTGTTTAATGACAGTCACACATGTCAGCAGCTCTCCAGCAGACCTCAGGTACCTCCATTTTGAGGGGTTTTACTGTTCAAGTGCTTCTTCTAAAACCTCTTCTGGGGTAATCATGGCACAATCATCTAATTTGGGGACTTAAAACCAATTCAGAGCACAACCAAAGGACACAAATTTTTCACTCTGACTTTTGATGATTCTCAAATCTCTCCCAGCCTGCTGGGGAGTGGCCTAAACAGAAGGGATTGAATGAGTTCATCAGTACTCGAGCAAGTACGTTTTGGGGAGAAAGCAGGAGGTGGGCTCACACTTCTCCCTTTCACGGACTCCAGGAATGATGCTAATCCAAATCAAATGGTCTGCCTTTGACACAGCATCAGACAACTCACAAAATCCTTCCTGGATTCTGAATATTGGCTACATTCTTCACAGGGAAGATGAGCAGCAGAGCAGGTTTTCCATTGAAAACATTTTATCCTGTAATTTTTCCTGATCTGAGAATTGTAACAAGTGCATGGAAATTACAAGCTGCTATAAAAATTACAGAGACTAAAACTACAATTTTATCCTGCGTTAGAACAATTTTAACATTGTTAGAGGAATATATCTCTGCAATTTTAAAATTATTTGAGTCATGACAGAAAGACTCACAGCTGCAATATTTATCTTTCAGATTCATCTTAGGATGTTCCTGAAGACTTGTGAGATGTCACATTATATAGCATTTTGTGGGGACTGGAGAAAGTCACTTTGACAAGCAACACATGTAAATTGGAGCCATTGATTATGGGGAATTTAATTTTATCTATTCTGTATTCGTGGTACAATAAATAAAAATACTTCAGTGGTCACTGTAGGACTGCAACAACTTCTACAGAAATGCATTTTATAGTTGCATATTTTTAACAGCGAGCTTTGGCATACATTTGATTAAATTCTGCTTTCCAGTGCACTTAATGAGAATTCTAATTCTCTAGAGATTTCTATAGGCATGCCAGGTAAAGAGGAGTCTATCAAGTCAGAGCTGTGGTTGTTAGTACAAGGAGCTGGTTCCTTTGAAGAGAAATAAAATTCATAAGCATGCATGCATATATTTTAATATTGCCAAGATACATATTGGCAGAGCAATAAATAGTAAGAAGATTTATTACCCGCTCTATTTCCCAATGTATACAAATGCAAGTGATGGTTGGGAGGTATAACATCTTTCAGGCGTGTGTTTGAACTGAGTGGCTGGAGCAAAGCTTATTTATTTTGGGTTCTCAGAAAATTTGAGGTTGATTCAGTCTCTAAATTTCTTCAAGTTATCCCATTGATTTCTCTGCCTGCCTGTCAAGGAAGGTGAAGGACTTCCTCTAAGGGATGCCATGTCAACACCTGACTGAGGGCCATCCACTTCTCTAAACAAACAGGGTCAAAAAATAAAATCACTTTTTTTACCTGCTCCTTTTTGGTATCTCTCTGCTCCAGCTCTCAGATTACAACAATTTTTGTAAGGACTATCTCACTACCACAATCATCTTCTTGCTGCAACTTGGAAAATAAATTCATCCTTCCTGGTAGGAATATTGGGGGTGTCCAGACGGGACAGCTCCTTCCTATATCAGTCTGTAGCCACAACCTCACCTCAGGAAAATTCTACAAGAGATAGTTTAGTTTTGGCAAGTGTTTTTCCCTTGGCTGCAGAGCTGGGAGAAGGACAAACCCTGCTGAACATGGGGGCAAGTTTGCCTTGTTCCAGACTGCCTTGTTCAAGCCTGGGTGTTGGAAGGTGTGAGCGAAACCCTGGACGTGTTCATCTCAGTGGCAAAATCCCTTTTACAGGAATGGGACCAGCATTTCTTCCATGCAGGGATAGGTGTATCTGCCAGGTCTGTAAAAATTAGGATGACTGTTTGTCTCCAAACTTGTTCTGGTTTCACTGCAGAGTTTATTGATTACTGGGTGTTTAAGTCATTTTTTTGGTGTGAAAGCATGAACAAGATTATCTAGTCTTATATCACTTTTTAATCTGCAAATTTCAAATCAGCTGAGGAGTTCAGTACATTTGCACCCACCTTTCTGATGGGGACCCATCAGAGTGAGAGTTGCTGTTCAGGATAGCAGAAGGGGACACTGGCGAGACAAGGGAGAGAGCAGAGGGTGTGAAGCTGTGCCCCACACTGCAGTCATCAGGTCCCAGTGTTATTCTTCAGGTGACTTTTCTTGCTGTCACTATTATTAGTCCTGGAATTAAACTAAAATCAGTCTCTTCTAAATAATATAAAAGAACATAATAAGCCTTACTTTTTGTCCTCTCAGCTGTTACACTCTGAACCAGTGGGTTATTTTCATACTGACCAATGCTCCATTTCTAATTCTTACACTGGAATTTAAAAAAAAACACATTGGGGAAAAAAAAAAAACCAACACAACCAAAAAACAACCAAACCCAAAGCACAAGAAAAGAACAAATTAAATATAGCTTGTGCTTATGCTGATTTTCAGAAATAGGTTAATAAACATTGCTTAGATGAAAGGAGCCTCAAGCGTTAAAGAAAGAAATCAGAAGGTCTCACTTAAGTGATTTTTTGGCAGGAATCAAATTAACGAATATAATATGGATTGCTGACAAGGTGCTTGATCATTCTCCGCAGCGAGGAATTTTTTTATGTATATATTATATTTATTTTTATAGAGAGAGAGAGAGAGAGAGATATGCATGAGTTTGTGTTTGAGTTGATTCCATTAACACTTCATTTGATAATGATAAATAGCATTTTTATTGAAAAGGAAAATATCAGGAAGTCCTGATTTGCAAGAGCAAGTTAGAATGTATGACATTATTATGTCCTAGTGCATTTTCTTCTCCTTTAAAAAACACAAGCCTTCAGTGCTGGTACAAAAGAATGCAAACATTTTATTTAGTCCATAGACAATTTTCCTCTAATTCAATCTGCACATAACACAAAGTACTTTTTTGTAAGAGGGTGGAGGATAAAATAGAAAAGGAGACATAAAAGAGACTTAATTAGATCATGGAACTCTTTCTTAAGCAGTTCAGCATCTTAATTTCTGGTAAATTCAAGCAACATCCATCTGGGGGTTGATTCTGTCAGTCTGTATCTATGTCTGTCTGCCTTTATCCATCTCTCTAGGCATCCATGGCTGTGGCTTCAGAGCAGCACCGAAGGATCCCGAGCTCTGCATGCAGCGAGCTGCAGAATCCAGCCCCTCTTTGACAATGATTGGGGCTGACATTGACAAGCACTTACACCCCATTCTCTGGCTCTTTTTGTTTGGCCTTAGATTCACGTGTTGTCTGGCAAAAGTTAAAAATAAAACATTTAGGGCTAGGCTGTGGTCAGTTTTTCCTGTGCCTCCGCAGTGCGAGGGGGAGGAAGGGGAGGGGGAGGCAGCCGCGGCTCCGCGTTCTGCACCACTCGCATCAAGGTCAGCCAGAACTGCTGCGAGAGCAGAGCCGGAGCCACCCAGAGCACGTGGTGTGCTAGAAAAGAGCTTTTCCTCCGAGAGCTAATCACCTGGAGGTCCGGAGCGGCTGAGAGATGCTCAGGCATTGCCCCCACTGATTCAGGCAGCAGATTTAGCTGGCCACACCCCGATGCAACCAGCTCCTGAGCCTCAGGGCTCTTGGAAAATTTTCCATCAAAACTTTCAGAGGAAGTATCTGATTTCCTTGAAAATGTCAGCATGTTTTTATTTCATTCTGCCAGACAAATTAAATATGGAAAGTGGAAAAGATATTAGCAGAAACCCAGAAACCCTAATGGCAGGGGAAGGGGACAGAATTCATTTTTTCAATGAGAAGCTGATATTTTTCAGCTGAACATCTTGGATTAAAACAGTGATGGCCAGACTAGGCAAAATAATAACCGGACAAACCCACCTCTTATTTATGAGGAGCTCTATTTCGGATATTTATGCAGTAAAGTGGACTGCTTCCCACCCCCCTACCCCCCATTTCTCACTGCCAAAGAGGTGGATACAGGCAAAACATTTCCCTTTCCCCGGTTTCCTAAGGCTGGAGAATCTCCTTGCTACCCCTGTCTGCCAGAGCTGCAGAACTGTTGTAACCGTGCTCTGTATCAGGGGTGCTGGGGGCTCACCTGAGGGGACTTCAGGGGTTAAAGCTGGGTTGGATTTATGTGAATATGAGACCAGAATGAAGGAGAACAGGAGGATGGGACAGAGTCCAGTGGTCACAGAGCCCCGTGTGCTGCTACAGCAGGCAGACATCTGCTGCATCCCTCAGACTCGTACCCATCTCCATCACAGAAATACTGACAGGGCTTCTCCCCACTGCTGCTGTGGAAGGCTGTTCCAGAAACTCCCATCTTTCATTAGAAACCTTCTTCTAAAATACAGGGTAACTTACTGATGACTAACTTACAGTTATTTATGTAACAGTATTGTCTAATCTTAAAACAACCCCCTTCATTCCTATCATGTTTATGGATGATTCTCTGCAGGCTTCGGTATGCGAGGACACAATCCCTCTTCTCCCACTGAACTATTCACCATTCTCTGCTCCTGCTCTAGGTTGAATTTCTTTCTTTCAAACACAGGTGGCTACAACTGGTCACTACATTCCTGAAAAAGTCTGACTATGGCAGTCCAAAGGGCATTAATTTTCTCCCGGCTTGACTGGAAATGCTTCTTTTGATATAGTGCCAAATATATGCCCCGTTCTCCTGTATCTGTCCAACCAACAAGCCTTACCTTATATTAGAAATTGTCATTAGTTCCCAGCTACCTGACCTTGCTACTTGAACTGTTCCGTGTAATCCCATTTATATCTTCCCAGTCCCTGAGGATATTCTGTTTTTCTGTATGCTGTCAGCCTCCTTGCTATTGACAAACCCTCCCACCTCCAGCCATCAGCACATTTCTCTAGCAGGTTCTTTTTGTGCCTAGTTGATTAATGAAAATATTAAGTGATATTGGTCCCCAGACTGTGCCTTTCCAGAAACTCTCCAGCCTGATATTTCCTCTTTCAGCATCATCCGTTATTATCTCCTTTAGCCAGTTTCTATTTATTTTACAATCCTGGGCCTAATCTCCATCATTCCCAATCAAACAATTCTCCATGTAGCTCTGTGTCAGATGTTTCTCTCACAGTGTATACACATCATATCTATTGCCGTTTTCTTTGTCTAAAAAGATCAGGATAATCTAAAGATTATCAAGTTAATCTCGTAAATCTGCTTTCGGTAAACCTATTCTGTGTGTTATCCTACTTCTTCCATTTGCTATGCTCTCTATTCCTCTGCTTTCCAAAAGCACTCTAATGCCTTGTGTACTACTGATGTCATGTTAATGCGCCTACATTTCACTAGAACAGTTTTTTCCTGTTTTAAATACAGGAATCATATTTGAAATTTCTCTTGCCACTCCTACTTTAACATAGTCCTAAATACCCTTCAAGCAGAAGTGCAGTTTCGAATGCCAATTCCTTCAGACAGCTGGGACACAGATGCTTGGAAACCACTCCTTGAATTTTACTTCTACCTTGAAGGCATCATTTTCACCCTTCCAAACTCACTCCCATAAAGCCAGTTTTCTCCCAGCCAAGTTCAGAGCCATTGTCCAAATTGAACATGGAGCCACAAAATCATCTCAGTTTTGAAAAGCAATTATGCCAATCTTAAACCCATCCTCCCTCAAGCCAACCTCACTGTTACTTTCCTTACTGTCATCTAATCTTGATGGCTGAAAACCCCACTGCCTGTTTTAATTTCTTTTGCTGCTTCTGAGTTGACTTCAATTCTTGTTTTACCTCCGTGATTCTGGATCTCACGCTTCCTGTTGATCACTGTTTCCATTCCTGGGAGACTTTACCATTTTGAAATTTCATAATTTCCTCTCAGTAAAAATACCTGCAATGGAACAATATCAGAAGAACATTATATTCTAAGGCATTGCCAAAATTTGTTATTATCCTTTTCCCAGTATAACGCAATTTCTTTATATTTATTGACTTCAATAATGTCTTATATTTGAAAAGCATTGCTCCCCATTCAGATTCAGAATTCAGAACAGCAGATTCACTGAAGCTGAACACCCAGGTCTGATTGGAAAGCGAACTTCTGGTGCTGTGAGCAGCTGGACCAGGGTTCTGTATGGCCCATCCACCGTGCATCTCGAGTCAGCTAAAACCCACCCATGCGAGCTGTCACTGAAGCTGGAAATGTCCCCCCGTCAAAACAAGGCTCCCGGATTTAATCTTTCTCTGACTCTGTGTCAAGTTTGCAAGTCAAAAGGGGGGGTTCTCTAATGTCACCTTTGAAAGCTCACGTTCAGATCCGCAGTCAAACCCTGCCTTTGTTTCCTCCTCCCTTTGTTTCCTCCTCCCTAACCACCAGCACCAGGCTGCATGATTAGCGAGTGAATGACAGTTCGGGACCCACTGCAAAGCCCAAAGTGTGAGCTCGTTTGATGATCAGACCCTTAAATTGAAACTGCAGAAGGGATATGGCAATCCATCCACTTCTCCACAGTACTTTTGACTTTGAAGGGCTTTGAGCTTAAAACTGTATTGTGGAGTCTAATGGGGATTGTGCTGACAGAGGGAAAAACAACTTTCTAGAAGATACACTTGTCAGACTTCCAGGTTAAACACAAGGCTCCACATTTGCAGAGCCCTTCCTCTGGACATAGGCACCCCTAGCAAGGTGCACAGTTCAGGACCTTTACAGGTTTGGGGAGTGGAAATGTCTCTGCAGTGCACAAAGAAGAACCACGCCGTTGTTTCCACCATGAAGTTTAGTCTCCAAAGCAATCCCATGAATCCATAGTTTATTTCTATCAAATCAAAATCTAGAACAAAAAATTTCAAGTTGTCTTTGCTGCAGCAGTGATCTTGTTTCATAGAGAAGCAGATGTATTTCAAACGTATCAATTCAGTCCACTCCTAATATTTGCTGTATTAGATATGCTTTGAGATGCTCGATTGTAACTGTTAGGACCTTATGGAAGGTTTCATATATAGGAATTGAAACATACAGATTCACTGATTTATCTAATGACAGGACTGAAATAGAGCTGCCAATTCAAAACTGAATTCACCATTTCAGCCTCATGCACACGGTCAGCTCACTTTAATGTGAGATATGTCTGTAACTCGTTTAAAAACTAACTGAAATCCTACCCTGCTTCATAAATCAGATTATAGTTTCTCTGTGAAGTAGGAATTAATTATTAAACATGGCTCCAATCTTAATTTTAAGTATCTCTCTATTAGTACACAGCTATATCCTGGACTTGGTACCACTGAAAAGGCTATTCTTGTCTTAACATCTAGAAGAGATTATTAATGTCCTATACCTCTGGTCCTGTGGTATTGATTTGCTGCCCCACTTAACAGGAATATGTTGCTAAGGTAGATAACTTATTTCTATCCCTTTATTGAATTGTCCTCTAAGTGAAGAAAGCTGGCTCCCCTATACTGAAAATTATCTTGCTTCCATTAACAAGATGGCCAAAAAAAAATATTATTTCATGCTTCAACGTTTCAAGTAAACCTTTCCATTTTGTTCATTGGCACACAAAGAAGAATATTTATTCAGATAACCACAAGGCCATATATAATAAATGGATAATGTGACTTTTAGCAGTAACTTTTTTCTATCATGAATTTTGCTTTGATACTTGTCTTCTGTTTCATTTAGAATTCCCAGCCCTTCATTATTAAATTATAGCCTACAAACTATTAAAATTTACCAATTAGAACTGACAGATACTTTTTTCAAAGTGAAGATTTAAGTGTTGATTTATTGCAAAAAATATTCACATCCTTCATGCACAAGCGGCATCTGCCCAGATTGCTCGCAGTAGCTGCTGGATTTACCAGCCCAGGCTCCCCCATGACTGCAGGTGCTGTGAGGTGTCAGTATAATGCACTTGTCAAAAAGACAAATTCAACTTTAGGATGTACCCAGGAAGGTATTTCCAAATGCAAAGAGCTGACACCGCTGCACGAGGAACTCGTGTCATCGCCTCCTTTGAAACCGTCTGAATATTCCCCCTCCTCAGAATCGAGAACAAAAAACTCAAACAGGTGCAAAGAAGGACAACTGAGACAGGAGAGATGAGGGGTGAAAGCAAGAGAAAGAAGGATGAACAGTTTAACATGGAAAAAACCTTAGAGAGACAAAATTTCTCAGCTACAGATGGTTGTGGGCACTAAAGCAAAAAGCATAAATGGGATCACTTAAGTAGAAGGTTTCTAATCATAGGAGCAAAGTCGTTCTAGAAGAGGCTTCCATAAGAGTGGTGCAGCAAGAGAAAGTCCAACTACCTGCAAGATGGAACTCAATATAAAGGTACAGGATTATGTGATTTGATCCCGAGTAACAACTGGGGATTTGACTTCCTGCATGTTTCCATTGTGAATTAACAATGCGACAATCAGACTTTTACTTGAACTGTATTTTCAGTAACAATGTGTAATTTTATGGTTTGTGTATTGCTAGAGCTCGGGTCATCTTCCAAACTCCTCAAAGGAAATGCAGTGAGTGCAAAAGCAGCTAACAAGCTGGTGAGTTTGAAAATGTGGTTGAAGTGGAATGTGTTAAAAAGGAATGAGGTGGAAAGTGACTGGATCACAGCTTAGTCCAGGTCCAGGTCCAAACTTGTCTGGAAAAGCAAAGGTGTCAAACCACAGCAAAGCAAAATTCTGAGATGGCTCCTCATGTAAAGAGAGCAAAGAAAAAAATCCTCACACATAGCCAAGAAGGAAGACAGAGAGCCTTCCAGAGGAACCATCCCAGAACTGGGCTGAGAAGGAGGGAGGTCCCTGGTCACAAAACACTCATCTGCAGGTGAAGCCTACAAGTGAAGTCAGGTACCTGAGAGGGAGAAAGTGAGGTAAAGGAATTGTGAAATTAGGTTTGCTTCTACAAATTCGTACGGTCTACAGGTTTGCAGTCTACAGGTTTGCAGTCTGAAGGGGAATGGAAACAAGAGTTTTAACATCTAGATCATTGCTGGTGGCTCTGTATCTTGGGTAACAGCACAGTCACCTAAACACAAGTGGAACTTTGAAGAATAAGCACGAGATAACTCTGAAAAGGAATCAGCACCTGTGCTTACCTTCCAAATTTACAGCTGAATATTTTGAAATCCTGAAAGTGACCCATTAAGATCCTTCTAGTTCTAGCCTTGTTTCTATGATAAGATTCTTTTGACATGTTCTGAAACCTAGAGGCAAGTGACTAAATATATTTCCATACAATTTAACACCTGGTTGCATTAATCTACAGTCCCACCTATAGTATACTTATTATTTTAAATAATAACTTTTCAACAATTTAAAAAATATAATTTCTAAGTGAAAGGTGGCACAAATCAATTTTTTTTTTTCAGTGTGACACAGAAGGCTGCAGCTGCCTAAATCCATGTTCAAAGCAGAGATGGAAAAGACACTGCTTCTCCTATTGTATAGGTATGAAAAATGAGGAAGTTCGTCCCTGAGATCATGGTGTGTTTCAGCCACTGCAATGTGGTAGCAGGATAATTAGGAGGGGTGTATTGGTGTGACAGCCTCATGGTTGAGATCACCATCATCTGACACTGTGGATCACACCAAAAGTTCAAAAGTGAATTGGAAAGGAGGTGCTTCTGGCTCCTTATTCCTGTGATCAAGCTTCATATCCATCCTGGCATCAAATTAAAGGAGTCAGTTTTTTAGGTCTATCACGTATTCATAGCATTTTGTTTTCCCTAGAAAACTCTATCTGATGTCAATCTCTGCAGCCAGTGTAAATGAAAAGCCATTTTCTAGAGGAAGGTCGCTTCTGCAGACATGTCCATGCAGGAATTAAAGGTTTCCTCTTGTTTCAGAGAGATATTGCAGTCCGCCCAACTACAGTCAGAGCAACCTTCTAGGTCAGTCAAATCTTGGCAAAATTTCCAGCTATAAGCTTGTTGGTAATTAATTATTTTGAGAAAGTTTATTAGGAAAAATTAGAATCCATATATAAAATCTTCTTCTTATGCCAGGCGTGAATTTTGTAACTAAAAGTGACAATCCTCATACTCCACAAAATGTGCACAGAGGTAATAAATCCAGTATTAAATAATAATTTCAGTATATGCCTTTGGCTATACAGTGGTTTCTACTGCCTTTCTTTTCCACATTATGATCGGTCACTGATATGTGTTCTTTAGATCCATAATGATGGCAAGGAGTTAAATTTGGGAAATAAAAGGAGTAGTTCCTCATGACATTTTTTTTGACCAGAAGAACACCATAAGGAAACTTATCTTGCGTTTCACTGTGACAGTGTTTTCCTATCATTTCACTCAAATTATCATTCGTGTACAGTATTTATTTTTAATTTAAAATTAAAACGCTGAATAATTAAGTACCATAGAGAATACTGATGTGTGGAACAAAGTGGGACAAATAGACTCTGTCTACAAGATTTCTATGATCCTCTCTCCATTAACATAAGCATGAGTTCTACTGGGTATTTACATATTAGATTTGGCAAGCAATAATACAATGAGAAGTAATTTCTGCATTAATATTTTTCTTTCAAATAAGACAAGTTCCTGAACTTGTCAAACATAAATGCAAAATTATGAAAAACAATCCTAACCAAAAACTCTTGTTATTAAAATGCATGGCAACTAATTATTGATCTGATGCTATTCTGCATAAAGAAGACATGCTTGACTGAACAGAAATATTTTAAAATCATTAATATACATGTGTTTATTTTACTGAGTCTAAATTGGAAGTGGTAGATTATTCTTATTGTCTAACGAATTAGGAAGTGTGACAATACCGCTGTACGGCGCTGATGTATGATATCTTTCTCCTTTAACTTATTAATTTCTGTCAAATTAAAACTAAAACACTACTGGAAACCTTGAACAGCCACAGTATGAAAATCAAATGTGAATTGCTATTAGAAAAGCCGTAGTACCTTAGATTGCTCCAGGCAAACACACAGAGATACAATACTAAACACTGTCTTTGTATAAGAAAGGAAAGGAAAAAATCTCTTATGGGACGTGCTGCCAGTTGAAGCTGAAGCCCTGTCAAAACTGCAGTTCTTCTGTGGGAACATGGTGAAATCGAAAATCTTTGTGCAGCTGGGGTTTCTCTTCCCTCCAGTTTTCCACTTAAAACAAAAACCTAAGTGAAATTCAGTTCACTGCAGATTTGCCAATGCATCATTTCACTCTAAGGACAGATTAATAATTTCTGAACTTATTTCAACTGAATTTCATGGCCAAGATATCCCGTAATTTTACACCTCCCCACAATGACCTTTATACTGTACTTATTTTACAAAATATCACTGGTAACGTTTTTTCCATTCCAACAAGCTTCAGGATACATATATCTTGATATTACTTTGGAATTACTATGGTGTGGAGTGCTCTGTAAATAATCAATGACATGTAGCTCGTTCACTATAAAATTCTAAGGAGCATAGTACTGAAGATTGTTCATCTTTAATGCATTTTTACAAGTCAAAGTTAACCTGGAAGGTACAAGCTCGTTTCGATGAATTCCTAAATCAGCCCTGCTAATCTAACTCGGGATAATCAGAAGTGTGTAATGTAACAATAACAACATACCTGCTGCACAATGTGACTTCCCCACAGAAAGTGCTGCCACAGAACAACTCATCTCCATAGCCTGAACACCCCAGAAGTTCTTTGATAATGTCTCTAAAAGCAGGTTCTGACACCCTTGGCACATTTCCTGACAGTTATTCATGGAGGCAAAGTAGCAAATGCTGCTGTCACAGCTGAAAGTTTTTCTGAGTTTATATCCCACTGCCAGAACACACAAAGCACCCAAATGGTACGTGATGCACCCAGAGGCATCAAGTAGTTAAACAAATCCCCCAGAGCCTTCTCTTCCAGAGAATATTAACACATTGATACACTGCCTGCATATAGATATCCTATCTGAAAGTGCAGTATTACATTACTGGAAAAAGATCCCAACGTTCAGACTCCTGTACATCCCTGATTTTAGGAAGAGCTGGTTACCCCCTAGGAGCAGTTGTTGTATAGCACTGCTGAGGAAAATTAGGAAAGTTCTTCTAGGAGGTGACACATACTCTTAGTTCTGCTGGTGATCCAGGGGCCAGCGGGGTGAAGGACTGTCCATTGTGTCCATGAGCCCTTGACTTCCAGGCCTTGCCTTTGCCAGCGTAAGGCGCTGCCCTGGAGAGCACGAGCAATGAGTACCCTACAGGAAACACACAGTTTATGTCATTCATTAACTCCTGGTTTAACACCTCTTTTGGCAAGGCATTTATTGCTCTAGACCTGTCTCCTCTTTGCAGTCTTACCCCTCGCTGTGTTCCTGCTCTGTCACTGCTGGGTGTGGGACATTGTGCTGCTGTGATCCACCGCTCCTCACCAAGCTTCCTGTTGCCCAGGGCTCTCCTGGCTGGGGCAAATTGCTCTTGAATTGCTCTTGCTGTCCTTCTGCTGAGGTGTTTTATTGCTTTTGTAGATACTGATCTGCTTTTGGAAATGTTGGAACCAAACATCTCTTTCCGTGAAAATGTCCAAGAGAAGAATTTCTTCGGGAATTATAAACTCCAAAACTCTTCTCTGACAAGCTCCCTATAAGCCGTGGTTTTCAGAAGCAGAGGAATGATTCATATGAAACAGGCTACCAATAAAGACTGGAACAGGCCATTGTTGCTCACTCTAACATGCTATGAAAAGGGATATTCAGAGTTCTAAACCAATATCTTCACAGCCTGGAGCCTCTAGGCTATCTCTGGGACTGGTATCTCCCATCTGCTCTCTGACAGGAAAGCTCTATTAGAGTAGAGGTGTGACAGGCAGTACAGGGATTCTGTTATTTTGGTGAAGTCACTTTGCCATGTCAAATGTAAAATCAGATTTCCCTGAAAACTCCTCACTAGATCTGAGCACAATTTTCTAACTTTCAGTTTAACAGGAGGCTCAATGCAATAGGAAACACCATTTCAGAGGGAATTGCTTCGTTTCATTTACAAAACAAGGCTATACTAAGATTTTCCTGCTGTTTACTCGGTAGAATATGCTTTTGATTTTGGCAAATACAGTTCCTTCAAACTACATCAAAACTCCATTACAAATACAAAGTAATCAACAAAAAAGGGCTGATGCAAACACATCACCACAGTACTGAGGACTTGGGTAAACAATTGCCCAAACCCTTTGCTTGCCTTCTCCCCTGTACAGTCATTCTTTCACCTTTATTACCTGCCACTGCTAGATGAGAAAAGCAAGGGTTTTATTTGTGTTGTGGTGGCACATAAGAGCTCATCTCATAAATGGACCCCACTGTTTTATGTTATATAAACCTCGCAGTAGCACAACATTATTTCTACAAATGAACACAGTAAAAATTTTAACAATTGGTCTCACATTGATCTACTCCTTCATCTCAACCTTTCCCATCACCGAAAATTGACTAGGATATAAACATGCAAAAGCAGAAATAAAGATTTTTAATAGGTCAGATCTCTATGAACTGCAGTAGCTTGGAGGAGGTCAATAGAGCTGTACTGATTTACAGCAGCTGAATATGCATCTGCCGTGGCATACTGGCCCCGTATGTATGTATGGGAAGGAAAATTGCTACAGAAAAAAAAAAAGGAAAAGAATCAGCAATACTTTTATAATGTTTTACATGAATCCCTAATGTAAGCAGCTCAATAAATGTTTTGAGTCTCTACTGTAAGAATATAATGAATAGTGAAAATTGTGATGTTCTTTTGATGTATTAAGTTGAGAGCTCTTAGTGAATCAACTTTATAATGAATTCTTTCAGATACTGATGAAAATGGTTCACTTACTAAGGAACTTAGCTTGATTTTGAAATTAATGTGGTAATTTAAAACTACTTTGGTAAAAAAAGTTTAATGACAGCTGAAACCTGAAAAGTAGAAAAGATGGAGGTTCAACGAATAAAGCATTTGCTCCTTCTGCTTTCCAGGTTCAGCTGATGGCCAAACAAGTGCTGTTTTCCAGGACTATTAGTTATTATCCCATAACAAATCGGTCAAGTTCGGCTCCTCATATGGTGGACAGAAAAACTACATAAAAACCCCCAAATAAACTCTGGCTGCGACGAAAGTGGTGGCAGGGCTCCATTATTTCCCATGTTCTCAGCTTGCTTCCAATCTTCATAAACTAACTATAATGGCAAAAATTGAGCAACAGAAATGGTGGTAAACCGTGGACTGCCAATTCTCTGTTACCTCATATCCTAGAGTCACACAAAACTGCAGTGTTCACTCTTGATGTCTAAAATTATCAGCAGTAAGGACACATTCCTGATACAATGTGAGAGATGAGGACAAGCAAAGGATTATTTTCAGAGGTTTGGATTTGGTCATCAGTGAAAAACCGTTCACATGACCACCAACCACCTAATCTTATTTTCTCAACGCGTGAGGAAATGATTCATTATCTAATCTTATTTACATCATGGGCATCCAAGTCATTCTCTTACTCTCTTTTTTAATCCTTAAATCCCAGCTAAATGGATTATGCCAGTACAATTTGTGTTTCGAAATCCTACCTCTGATTGCCTTCTGGGCAGAAATAAATACCATCATATGTATTCAGTCTAAACACTGGAGTCAAGTCCTCATGTGAGCTAAATTAGCAGGGCTTTGTCAGATGTATAGCAAGTTGCATCCATTTTAATTGTTTACAGCTATTGAAATATTGGCTGCTACTATGAGCAGAGAAAAATTCAGGACTCCTCAGATATTTTCTTTACCCCCTAAATGTATTTAAGCATCATATTCCAACAATTTGTCCATAACTATTAAATATCTATAACTATTAAAAATCTAGAATTATTAAATACACATTAAAAATAGCTCTCAATAACACCCTGTTGGTACCCAAGTTGAAATAAAGGCAGAATGTGAAGTCTGAACAGCCGAAAGGAGGAAGAATCCAGATGGTTAATGAACAACTTATACATGTATATCTTCTCTGTTTTTTTTTAAGTGACCAAGTTATCTAAACAACCTGGAATATTTCCAGTCAAAAGGCATACTTCTTCCTGAAAATCTTTATGGTACCTTTGTTCTCAGAGGACACAGAATATTTTTTCAGAATACAATGTCTAGTTACAATGCAACCTCCTGGGAATTCTGGCCCCCTGTTTTTAGCCCTTGCAAATCCTCTTCATACCTTTCTGGCTGCACTTGTTTACAAGGATTCATGAGAAATGTGGAAGTCACATTTTTTGACCGGTAAGTGCAGGAGGCAAACTGGTTTAATAATGTGTGGCTGCTCCAGAAACCACCTCTGTCCTTCCCTCCAGCTTATTGAAACCCCGGCAGGACTCTTGGCCACGTCTCAGGATTTGGTCATCAGCAACTTAAGTCTAATTGCTGCATAAAAGCATTGCCCTTGCTTCCAGTAAAATGGGATTAAAATGAGCTTGTCATTTGAGCCCTTTATTTGGTTATATGGTCTCTATGACCGTGGTATCCAGTGCACTCAGCATTTACAGGGAGCCTGTCATCAGTGAGAAACTGAGGCAAAGATAAATTACATGACTTGCCCTGAAACTGAACTCAATTGAACTCGAACTGAACTCAAATTTCCTAAGTCCCAACCTGACAACTACTGGAATCATCTGTCACTAAAATAATAAGGAATTTAGAAGAAAATGTTATGCTCTCCCCATCCTCCTCTCTCCTTATGGTGTTTGATTCTGTTGCTTTACTCTGGATCAGTGTCTTATGCATTTTTAAGAACAAAGTGTCTTGATTTATGATAAGGTTCATAATTCTGAGTCTGTCTAAATCCTAGGAAGATTACATGACAAAATGTTTGAGGGAAGAAAATTAGGCTTGGCTTTGTCCAGAAAATAGGATCATCCATATTTACCTGGACAGAAACTTTGTCCACTTTACACATGAATTGTGGGGGTGGTTGGTTGGTTGGTTGGTTGTAGGAGTATTTTCTTTGGGGTATTTTAGGAAAAATATGAGAAAATCAGACCAGCAATTTAGTCGGGATTTTTAACATTCTGTGTATCCCTGCTCTGCCATCCTCAGACTGTCCCTTTTAAGAATTTTCTCTACATTTATTAAATAATACAAATGATGCTAAAATGGGGCTGATCATTGGAACTCCGAGAGATTTATGTTTATAGAACAGCTTTGATAGCACTAATGTAAATGTGAAGGGTATAAAGGAAACATGAAATATAAAGCAGAAGAGAAGACAAATTCCAAAGAAATCATCTGGGTTTTCAAGAAAAAATTCACTTATTAGTTTCAATATCCTCACTTCCTATTGCAATATTCCTCACTTCCTCTTCTTTTCTCTTCACAAAAAACTAGTGCATACACAGTAAATAATGTTGGTATCAACAGAGATGCACTAAACTAAAAAAAAGATGAGTTGGTAATGAAGTAGTTAACATGAAGAGGAAAAAGCCCTGGGTGTATTTGACTGATCCAGCTCATGCTCTCAGTTCAACAGGCAGCAGCAGTGAAGAAGGTGGGTAAGATGCTAGTACACATTAGGAAAGAGGTATATCTGTAG
Organism: Mohoua ochrocephala; assembly: GCA_013398855.1. Classification (NCBI taxonomy): domain Eukaryota; kingdom Metazoa; phylum Chordata; class Aves; order Passeriformes; family Acanthizidae; genus Mohoua; species Mohoua ochrocephala. The sequence continues at coordinate 93,462 of VZTA01025688.1, forward strand.
CAAGGCCAATAAAATCACATTTTTACTATGTAAGACCCTGTGGTGGTAGACCAAATCTGGAATATAATGTCCAATTTTGGTCATGAGAGTGGAAGACAGATGTAAATAAAATGGAGAAAGTACAGCAGAGGGCAACCAACATGATTAATGTACTGGAGAATGCTGGCACAGTAGCTGAGAGAATGATGAAATGGGAATTATTTAGCCTCAAGGAAAGGTGATTAGGAGGTGAACTGACTGAAATATTTAAACTACCTATGGGTTATTATAAAATTAAGCTTGGAGATGAATTTGAAGTTTTTTGACAGACCCGAAATAAGGGAGGCATGATTAAACACACATTAAATAAGTGACCTCACAGGTCACTGGGGTACACAAGTTGGCTGCATGAGATGCCAACATCTGGAAACTGCAGTACAGGCTTTGTGCTACATCGTGTGGGTACACAGGGTCTTTGAACAACCTGGCATAACTGGTAGGAGCTGAAGGCTCAATCAGTGACAGCATCAGCAGCAAACTCCCTTCTGGGCAGTGAGATTGCTCAGTCCAGGTCGTATCCATGTGGAGTGGGGCTGCCTGCTTCTTTCCACACCTGCATAGTGGCTACATGCCTGGATCCCAAATGGACCACTCAGTTCCTTGCCAACAGGACTGATTTATGAGGTAGCATGTTCAGCAGCATCTTGGGATGCCGTGCTCTGAACCTGAGGGTGGGATTCATCACAAGGCAAGGCACTAACTTTGAGCTGGTCACCTGAACTCCCACTGCAGGCACTGGAGAGAGGAAGAGAAACCACCCATGCAGAGCTTCATGCCTGTCCTACAGCACGTGCCAAAGACAGGTAACATGAATTGCTCTCTGGAGGTGTATTTCTCTTTCCATCATCTCTACTGGCAGCCTCACATGGAACCAGGCTGGAATCCCAGTGCTGGGCATCTTTTTGGCAACCACTGCCATGATGCCTCTGAGCTGACATGAAGAGTAGAGTCCATGAGCACACAGAAAAAACAGAGGCTACCGAGAAGTGGGGGCCAGAATTTAGACCAGGTAGATGGCTTTGGAAAGAAGATTTAAGTCCCCACGGTGAAGTGAGGGAGATGATGAGGAGAGGTAAAGAGTTCAAGCTCACTTATAGTCATTCAGGAATCTGGGAGTTAAGCAAAAATTTTTGATGAACAAACAGTTCAGTTTGTCACTGATGGATGAAGGCTCTGAATCTGCATTGAGGCAGTCCTGACATGGTACTTAAACAATGCAGACTAAGAAAAATAAACTGTACGTGAACAAAGAAACGAAGAGGACACAGTGGCTATTAACAGTGAAATATGATGTTTTTAATTAGCAAATGCTAATTGTAGGACTGGATATACAGTGGAATGGAAACATTGAATCTCAGGTGAAAGTAGGTGATAGCAAAATACTATTAATCTGAAAAGGTATAATGAGAAAAACAAAGTAAGAGAAAATTGAAAGGCTGATTGTTCCTTCCAGCAAGAAAATGTTATTATCAATAAAAAAATTAAGTGAAGCCTATTTTTTCTGTATTGGAACAAATTTTATACAGTATATATAATGCTCGAATTATATTTTTTGCATTAAGAAGCCTAAAAATGGATAATATTAATTTCCAAAATAAAATAGACTTGAGTAAATCATGGAAATCCAGTAATATAGCAAAAAACCCTGTAGATTTCACAGCAGTGATATAAGCAGGAGAAGGGGAACATGGGAAGGAAGAAGTAGGAAAAGAGTTATATGTATAAGTAAATCTTCAAAACAGAATATAAATATGTAGATAGATTTAAAGATAACAAAAAAAAAGTATCAAACAGGATTACCAATTTTCACAATTTGAAACTACATTAGCAATAATTGGGGGGAAAAAAACAGTAGTGAAACCATATTTTCTGATGGACTCTTTCTATTTCAGTCTGTTGGGTTTATACCCCACCTGCGTGGAGATGCAAGAGGATCATAATTGCCCGGGACTTTGTTTCCAAAAAATGAACAAAGCTGAGCAATAAAACACACAATTACAATTCAGCGATCATACCATTAGATCAGAAATATTTGTAAGGAAAAGGCAGTGACATCCTGTAACGCTGTTATTACAGTCAGACTCAAAAAGAACAGAAAACAAATTTTAAAAAAAAGTCTTGAACAAAGTGTTTGACAGAAGAGAGATTATGGTGTGCTGGTAAATATTTAAGAGCAGATAAAGATGATAAAATCAAAATTAATTCCATCAGAGCCCACCAGATTGCAGCTGAAGAGTTTGGAAGCTGCATACAGTTTTACTGAAGCATAAAATCACAGATAAACAGGAGTAGTCACAAATACTGGGAAAAAACATTAACATTAGTGTCTGCACCATACCCAATCTATTGATTTTTTTTTTTTTTAAGGTAACATAAAATGGTTTGATTTTACTGGGTGGAAACATAAACGGAATGTGAAGAGAAATTGCAGATATTGGGACTATTTACACTAAAAAAAAAAGATTGAGAGGTTATGATAAAAGTCAAAAAGGCAGTTTAACAGCCCTGCTCAGTTCTCTGTGATTGTGTTTGTCCTTCCAGAAGTACAAGGAAAACACAATGAGACTGAACAGTTGCAAATTCAAAAACATTAACTTGATAACTCTGGTACTGCTACCTCACCGAGACTGAAGATGCACTGCAGTAAATAGGCAGTATACACGAGGTAATTCTATTTTTTCCTTCTTTTAAATGGCTTTGAAGCACTTTGCTTCAGAGTCTGCACCGAGCTGCACCTGTCAGTAGGAAAGGATGACTGGCCACAGTTATCCCATAACTGCACCTTTGCCTGCAGGAACTGGCATCGACTCTTGTTAAAGGATTGGACAATGCAAATCCTCGTGAGTCAAATGGGGCAGTCAGATTTTCTCCTTTGTGTGTTTTTAGGAGAGAATAAAGGACAGCTTAGAGAAGAATGAAAGAGTCCATCCACATTGCAAGTACTGAAATTGCACAAGTGTGTGTGTTTGTGCAATGCCTGTACATTTAACAAACACGTGGGTTTTGCGGTGGAAACGTAATTATTGTGAACTTAAATACAGAAAGATATGACTCCTACCCTTACTTTCACCTTCCTATCAGAGAAGAAGGATGATGAACTGGCTCCTTTTAATAGCTCCAGAAAAATGGCAGCATGTTTCTGCTCACATTCTGACAGGGAAGGACTTGACTGCTTGAAAAAATAGTGGTTGCCAGCTGTGCTCTGAGTAAAACTAGGGTTGGTCTGATAAAACTGGCAGTCCAAGTGTGAGATAGGAAATGAAGCCTTGGCAATATCATGTAAGGAGAGGCTGAAAATTATTTCACGTATTTTATCTGTGAACTCTGAGTGCGGTAGGTGTCTGCAAAGAGTGGAGGCTAATAAAGGGGTGCTTCAAAAACACAGACTCGTGGCTGGGTGGCCCCTGGGACAGTCTCTCTCTTTCACCTTTCACAGGACCAGACGTGAACAAGGTGTTGATGTAGCAATAATTTTCTTTTCCTCAGCCCATTTGCTCCGTGCCTTCTGGAGGAGCATGGAAGGGAAGGGTCGATGCTGGAGACATCACAGGAAACGCTGCTGTGACCTGCAAGGCTGTGCAGCTCATTCACACAGACAGTGATGCAGGGAGGGATGGAGACCCTGGGGTCAAAGGGCCGAGTTTTGGAGAGTCTCCACCCTCCTATGCCATTAACCTACAGCACGATGGGAAGGATGCCAGCTGAACACCGTGCCTCAGTTTCCCTCCTACAAATGAGGACAGCAAAGCACTGCTGTTGTGTAGGGTAGGATAACCCTCATCATTACAGCCTAGAGCGTGTTCTGATGTCTCAGGTAGGTAAACACAGATGAACTGCACAGCACTATCAATCTTAAAATGGCAAGGAAGAATTTAGGCTGTTACAAGGCCTTAACTTTTTCTCCCACTTTGCCTTCCGCTCAGAATGCCCCAAACACGTGCTGAGGAAATAACACTGTGATGGCAGCTAAGGAAGGGCCAGTGGGTACTGAAGTGTGGCTTTGTCAGTTTAATAAGCTGCTGCTCTTGCAAAAATGGCTGCAGTCTCTAAACTTAACCCCTGAGAACTTCAATTATTTTATCTACCAATCTTTTGGATTACTGACACCCTCTAAGGGAAAAGCTGTTGTCTTAGATTAACCAAAGCAGCTACAATGCTGTCTTCCTTAGAGACGGAGGATGACTTAGCTGTCTTATCCTTGGAAAATCTCTATAATCCAAAGATTAATCCAGAAGACCCTGATCTCTTTGCAGCAAAAGGCCATCCCTAACAAACTGCTTTCTCTCTAGCAAAGCTAGCTCTTCACTTTCTCTTTCAGCCTAGAGTAAAAAGAGCTGTAATTGTCCTAATAAAAGCATTTTAGTGTCATGGATAGCAACTGTCATAATACAATTTCTTGCCTAGATAAAATTTATCCGGAGAATAAAATGGTTCCTACATTCCTTGCTATGAAAAAAAAAGAGAGAGAGTTAATTGCTATCAGTTAAAGGAAAGCACGGAGGAAACAGGATGAACAGCTTTTCCTTGGATCTCCTACAGGTATCTTAGGCTACAAAACACTTGGTACTGTATGTGTGTTGACTTTGAAATCATTGTGGGATACAAAAATAATGCACATTGCCTCTCTGAGCTGCTTCATTAGCCTGATTTACCTCCAAGGTTCCTGTTTCAGGCAAGTCTGCTAGTCTTGCATACAAAAGGATCAGCCACAGAAGTCTGCAGCGTGAGCCGAGCCTTTTGTCCTCCCGGTAAGAGGGAATAAAGTACAAAACAAAAACAAACCTTCCCTGCAAAAGTAGCCTGTCAAATTAGCAGGGCATTTCAAATACAGAGATCTTCAAATCCTCACTTCTGCTCTATTTTAGAGACAGAGGAGAAAAGCCTCATTTAGCAACAAAACACAGTCCTTGACACACGGCTTTTAAAATAACTAATCGATCAATCTCTCCCTCCCTCTGTCCATCTTTTAAGAGAGAAGATTGAATGTAGTTTGAAAAGAAATGTCCAAGGAAGCTCATCCGTGTGACAAAGCAAAAGCCAGACCTAAAGCAAACAGTAAAAGCTGAAAATGTCCCTGCTCCTCTGAAAAATGTAGGAAAAGAGGCAGAGTCCTGGGGCAGGGTGTGGGAGCTCCACGGGTTGTCGAGGTCCACTGCAAATGAAGCCACATAAGGAATCTCACCTGCTCCTACCAGTGACTGTGGGACATTTCGGAGTGTGACCTTTTGAAATGTACATAAAATACTGTGGATCGTCTCCTCTCCTGAGGGCATCTGTAGCATGAAACTGAAGGTGGCCTCACAGTTGGCAGAAAGTGTGCGGGGCTTTCTGTTTACATTTATTTGTGTACAGACACTGGCTTGTTTGCTGCTTTTTCTAAATTACTGCCCTCTGCATTTCCTTCATTTTACATGCACTGCTGCTAAATCACTTTTTCTGATAAATATGGAAAACTTGATGAGTTGAAAAAATCCTTCCATGTCAATTCTGCAGTTCATATTCATGCTGAGATTGTATCTAATTTTGAAAATCTTCACACTTGTGCCCTGCCATCATGTGTAATCTTTTATGCATGGCTACCTCCACTGCTGCTGAAGCAGTTGCTATGCGACAGATGAACCTGCTCCGTGGGGCCCTGACATTAGTAAAAGCAAATTGACCACAGGAGCACTAATCTAGCATGAAAAGCAGTTGGTGCCGTGCATTTCCTAGAGAAGGATTACCTAATCAACAAGCAAAACCTCCTTTTAAACGTGAGCTGAATTACCTGGGTCTGGATTTCCCCGGTTTGCACCTTTTTGCTACACCAAATCATCCTGAAGAGTGAAGCCTGCAAAGGTGCATTACTCGAGAGGGACAGGGACTCACCTCGGATCAGTTTCTTCAGCTCTCACCCTGGCCTGCTGGCAAATTTGTCATCTGGGCTGATAGTTCCTGTAACTCCTTTCTCCAAGGTTACCAAAAACTGGTAATGAAGACAAATAAAGACAAAAGATGGTCAGACTACAGTGAACGTCACCCTCTTGTCACCTCACCGATAAGCCACATGAACTTTAAGTGTCAAAAAGGGGTTAGATGAGAAAGTGGCCACCTAATCCACATGGAACGCAGGGTATAATGCCTTCTGCTCAAAAAGCACCACAGCACACTGCTGCCTTTCTTGGAGAAAGTGATCTCAGGGGAATTATACTTTGCCAGCCAGATCACTACTAACATCATTATTAGTGATTTAACCCTGCAAGTACTGGGCAATTTTCTTTGAATCCATCACCAAACATATGATTATATTAGAGAAAATGAGTCCTGACTCACATAAAGGTTCAGCTGACCTCTATCTGGATGTTTCTGAGGAGGATAAGGCTGATAATCTACTGTTTTCTCCTGGAGGTAGAAAGGCTTTTTAACCCTTATCTTGCCACGGGGGAACAGAGTTGTTGGGAAAAGTGACTTCAAAAGCCACTCTTGAAGAGGAAAAGGTTTTATCATGTGAAACATTTTCAGGACGATTACAGGCGCTCCTGGAGGATCCTCCAGCTTTGGGGGATCCGAATTTTCCAAACTGAGGTGTCTGCAACTTCATCACATCCCTGTGAGGTATGGTGTTTTGCATAAAAGAGTTTCCCCCTGCCATCCTGTTTCTATTGTGGTGCACCACAAAGAAATCCAACAATCCAGTGTGCAACGTTCCGACCTGTTGGAATCACGTACCTGGATATTACAGAAACAGCACCTCAGGTAGAAGACCTGGGAATGCCACAGCCAAGGTTAAAGTCATATCTTGACTTTAACATTTTGACTACAGCCCAGTGGATGCCAACAGCTCAACATGCTTAGCTCTCAGTGTAGAAAAGGTGAGAATTTGATGACATCTTCACGGGGGTAATACTGAAAACTGTTGCATCATAAGCCGCAGAAAAGGATCTCAGGAAAACAGAAATCACCTCTTACAAAATCTTAATCTCTTCCTTAACTCTTTGTTTTCCTCAGCTTCTGAAACACAGCAGCAACTACAACAAAACTTGTTGTTCTTAAATTAATAATTTCATTTAGCTCATCGGATGATTTTATTTCCAGTGCTGCTGCTGCTTATGACTAACTCTTGTTAAGGCTCACGGTACAAGGGTTACTGCCTATTCACTGAGTGACGCGAAGGGACTCGGTGGTACAACTTCCATTAACCTTAATGGGATCCACAGCTAAATCCCCACCCTGAATATTTAACCTCCACGGTCTCTGTCTCTTCTGGTCTGTATAAATTGCCTTGAAGAGGGTCATAAATAAATGCATCTCTGCTGCCTTTGGCGCAGTGCTTCAGCACACGGAGCAGAGATTCACCTGCGCTCGGGTGGGTGCTGCCCCACAGCCCATCACTGCCCCACAAACACCAGCACAGAAGAATTCTCCCTACCAGCTGAGCTTCTCTTCTGTGCAATGCTACACTGACAGCCTTCTGTGCAGGACCGTCTCCTGCCACAGGCTGGGAGCCATCATGTTCTCTGCTTGTAGGAGTTTTATTTAGACCCATCACAAACAAACCAAGATCACGCGTAGGACCAGTGAGAGCCTGGGAGGTGGGAGTTCAGTTCACATTCATACAAGAGTTATTTAGTTCATACCAAACCAGTGCTCCAGCACAGATCTCAGGGCATCAGCAGGCATCAACCAGAGGCAGCATCATGCACTGGGTAAGTTCAGCAAAGAATTTCACGCTGTACTTCTTGCCGTATACATTGCCTGTGAAGCAACCTCTGTACCACAGAACCCCAACCTGACTGGAACTTGGTCTCCAAAACACTCTGTAGTTTTAGGCAAATCTTCACTTCCCATGTCCAGACTTTGCAGAGGTTGCCATGTGCTGTAAATCACAACCGAGTTCTGATCCAGAAGGGGCTGAACAACTTTAGCTGGTAATACTGTGGTGTCTTTTAACTTTCTAGTGAAGGCAACAAACATCTCCTACGAACCAGATTCAATATTCCTAATGCAAAGCCACCGCAAAACTGCTCCTCTGCCAGCTGGAGCTCCTATTGTTTTCATGATCAATTTAAGTACGTCTTTTCTTGCCTCAGGTTTAACTAGTTCTTCTTTTCCTCCTTCACTCACCCTTCCCACCGTACGCATGCACACAATTCAGTGTATATCCTTATGAAGAGAGAAGTTAAACTCATTTGGTCGTGACTTGAGTAGGGTCAGCAAATTTTTAGGATGGTTTATGGCCGAAGGAGAAGAGCTGTGCAAGCCAACTCCAGTTCTGGAAAGCCATAAAGGTGCTTCAGCACATCATTCCACCTGAGCAAAGAAGTATTGCTGCATTGCAGGGTGCTTCAGCGGAGGTTCAGGGCTACACTGAGGCTGCTATTTGCAGGTTTGAGTGCACCATCTGGATGCAGGAGCTTGGGCAGGTGCTAGCTCAAGGTTTTCTTTGCTGCACTTCAATACACAGAATAGACACATACCCACTTGTCAGGCAGGCTCTCCAGTTCCCCCTTGTCACCCCACTGTCCTTTCAAGCACCTGTTTCAGCTTGACTTTGTTTTCCTTGAAGGAAAATGATGAGAATTATACTGATGAGATTGTTCTGAACTCATCAGTGTTTTGTACAATGGTCCTAATACTTCCCTCTTTCTCCTGGAAATACCTCTCTTAATGGATCCTGCGACCACATATGGGGCTTCTGCCCATTCATGTTAATTTAATCTCTCCCATTGTTCATCAGAGCTTTTTTTCTGCCCTAACAGCCACTTCTTTTTTTGGAGCAGTGACACAAATTATCATTAAGCAGGGCAATGCTCAAACCCTCAAGGGCTACAATTAGGTTTCAGGGTTCCGTGTGGGAGGACTGCACCAGAATACTATAATCCTTTCTTTATTCTTTAATGATCATTACACTCTCAATGCATTAATAAAACTCATTTCCTATCCTTCTGGATATGCAAGACAAAAGTAATTAAAACAAAAATTAAGAAGCTCTTGTTGTATGTAATAACAACAAGGGTCCAAATTCAGTTTTCAGCAAAGCTCCAACAGCTTGATTCTGTGCCCAAAAATGTGATTGAAAAATCTCATAGAATCACAGGATGGTCTGGGTTGGAAGGGACCTTAAAGATAATTTGGTTCCAACCCCTCTGCCGCAGGTAGGGACACGTGCCACAAGACCAGGTTGCTGAAAGCCCCATCCAACCTGGCAGTGAATATTTCCAGGGATGGGACATCCACAACTTCTCTGGACAACCCGTGCCAGGGCCTCGCCATCCTCACAGGGAAGAATTTCTTCCCAACGTAAGTCTACCATTTTCAATTTAAAGCCATTGCCACTTGTCCTACCGCTCCAGGCCCTTGTCCAAAGTCCCTCTCCAGCTCTCTTGTAGCCACTTTAGGCACTGGAAAGGGCTCTAAAATCTCCCGGGAGCCTTCTCTTCTCCAGACTGAGCTATCCCAACTCAGCCTGTCTCCATAGGAGAGGTGCTCCAGCCATCTGATGATCTTTGTGGCCTCCTCTGGACTCACTCCAGCAGGTCCATGTCCTTCTGTGACCTTCTCTCATATTTTGGTGCCTCTGAGGGTTAACTTTCTGTCCCTTTCTACACGGCTCACCAAGGACTGGAAACCAGGCTGGGAACAGAAATGCATGAACTTCAAAGTCAAAGATGGGAGGAGAGGAGTGTACTAAAAAATTTGAAGCCCAAACTTATATGTTTCCCGTGATGAAAACTAATTATAAAATCAGAATGCATTACCATAACTGTTTATATCTGTGTTTTAAGGAATTTGCTGTCTTCTGAATCTAATAAACGAAGGAACTGAAGCTTGACTGCTACAACAGTTTTTAATCTGTTTGGAAATTAGTCCAAACAATGAAGAAATGCTTTCCAGTACTACAAGAAAACGATACAGTAAGGAAAGAAAATGGAAGGGAAAGAGAAACCTTTAAAGAAAGAAAAAAAAAAAAAGAAACTAACAAACATTTAATTATTAATTGGGGATAATTAGAGGCAGAGCGTACCTGCTTCACCTGGAGTGCCGGATGAGAAACAAGGACGTAGGAAGCACTGCCTTTGGCTCTCTGACCCCACTCATCCCTGGCAGATGCCGCACGTTGCTCCCCAAGGAAGCTGGGAGCCAGGGCCCTTTGTGCACTGGCCAGGAGGGGTTGGCAGGTTACAGACAGGGCATTGTGATCCCACCCCTCATAAAGACTTGTGAGCTCCACGGTCTCCCCAAGGTTCAGCTGCAAATGAATGTGGTACACTCCTGGCAAGCTAAATGTGAAATACCTGTCAAATATCACCATCTCTGTGTTTCCAGCCTTCTCAGCAAGGTAGTCTTCAAGCATCTGCTCATACCTCTGCAGCTGAGGCAGATTAATTCAAAGGATAAAACATCAGAAAGAGAATAATTGCTTAAGAGCAGCCAAAGCAGACAGAGGTTTAGGATAACTATGTTTAGAATTAGCACAGATCCTTCATCCTATTCTTGGCCATAAAAGAGAAATTAGTCTATTTCCCATATCTCTCACTTCTACAGCTGTTCACCTCATCACATTGTGCACAGAGCTGTTAGAGCTGCCGAAGATTAAACAAGTTTTTGGCAAAGATTGCAAGGTAGGCAGTTTTCTGTCAGATGGGGAGGACTGTGTAGGAGGTTAATAATATCAGGCACACCCAATGAGAGCAGTCATGGCACAGAGGCCAATAAAAGCCCTAAAATCAACAGCACTTTTGAAATTCATCTCAACCCAATTTTTCACAGACATGGTCAGGAGGCTTTCGTTTGCTTCCTCATGAGAACATGTTCGTATCACCTGAGCTCAGCTAATTTTTGTAGCTCAGGGTCAGCAAAGTCTCCAAGATCTGAATGAGCAAGGAGGGTAAATAAGTGGTGTTTTTATCCTATTCACGACCTTCCAGGTGCAGGCACAAATGCAGCAGTGGGGAGAAGCAGACCGGTTGTTACTGTTGTTACCTGTGTTACACCTGTACAGGGCATCAAAACACGGCTTTGCTTCCAATCTTTCCAACCATGCACAGCTTCCAGCAGGAACAAGCCTGCTAATTTCATGGTGCATCTCCTCTGCCTAAAGCTGAGTGTCACTGATCCCATGCATGGATGCTGTGGCTCTCAATCCAATAGTTAGGACCCGCTTAATTACCAGCCCAGAACAGTAAACTCAGTAACTCCACGCTAATATTTCAGGGAGTGCTGCAGAAACTCTCTAAACAGAAGTTCTATCTCTGACTCAGAAACAAATCCTCTGACATTTTGTCTGCAGAAGCCAGCCAGCTAAAAATATCCTTTTAATCATGATTTGGCCAAAATAATCCTTTGCAAGGCTGAAACAGTGAGTGTCCAAGCCTTGCTGTAGAATGAATATGCCAGAAGTCCTGCTGGGTGCCCAGCTGAGGCCGCGGTGGGTGCTGGAGGCAGAGGTCAGCTGGTTATCCACAAGGGAAGCTACAGTGGGGTGAATTTCTCACACTTCTCAGCCAATGTAAAGTTCTCTCCCTCTTTTCTTTTTGAGGATGAAAGTAGTATTTGTGGCTTGCTGGAAAAATAAAAAAGAAAGAAAGAAAGAAAGGAAACAAAGCTTGCTAGAGGACATTCTGTTTCTCATCCAGCTTGTGTGCATCTCCCACATGTTCCTGAAATTTCTGCGGCAATAGGTGTTTGTCGTACCCCTGTATGGAATCTCAAATAGCTTTATAACAGCGTCTCCTTGGATGTCTCATTACTCCTAAAAACAATGCTGTGTTAGAAGTGTTTGCTTTCTTTCCTTTTTGTTTCAAGATTTTAAAAAGGCAGCTGCTAGAGATCGATTTTCAGTTTTTAAAATACTCCACTCCTAAATAATACAGCATCATGTGCCTCTCAGATGGAGATCACAGTTTGGCTGTATGCTTAACCGAGCTGCTTTCCTTGGGAAAATATCACAGCTGGGATGTGACCTGCTTCTAGACTTTGATTTCATTTCTGCAGGAAAGCGGTCCACCACAGCTTGTTAGCCCTTTGAGCAGGATTTACGTATTACTGACTCGGGCCAAGCACAGTGTTAGCCCTCAATAATAATAATGAGTCGTGAAAGGAGTTCATAACTGGATGTGTGAGATAAAGAATATTTGAAGAGCAAAGGTTGACAATATTCTGGGGGATAATGGCATTATTTCCGGGGAATCTCTCTAAGCAGCATGTATGAGAGGAATTTGTCCCCGACAGACCACAGTGCCAGCCTGCACCTACTTTAGTTTCCCAGCCGTTATCCAAACAGCATTTCTCCTTCAAACCCTTTGGAGCCACAGGCTTTTTGAAAACACAGACTCCCAGGAGGAGTTTAGCACACCAAATAAAATAAAGGTATTAAATACCATAAAATAAAATACGAAGGTAACAAAGCCAGAGACTGATTAGTAATACTTATGCAAACTTTGCTGGTTGAAAAGTGCTACAGATTTTGTTGTACATTCTTCCTGCTAGGACAAGTACTTTGTAAGTAATCACAGTTTTGCTGCCTCAGAGAACGTGATTTCAGCTGCTTCCTGCTCAATATAGCGAACATCCGAATCACAGTGGAAAAAAATTTCAATCAGAAATCTCTCCATTTTCACAAATTTCTTCCAGGTGCTCTGCTTAGCTGCTCACACAGTGTATTCTGCCTGCTTTAATGAACTGTTTGTTGTTGGTACAACAGGAAGCACTGGTGTGAGGATACGAACTCCCTGGCAATACCTCATGCATGGGAAGCAGTACTCTTCTGACCTCTTTCAGCCTCTCCATTTTTGTATTCTTCTCATCAAAAGATTTGTACGCTGAAATCAACGTGCACAAACTCAACGTTTTTGCATTTGAATCATACGTAGACATCAGCTTTCTTTCCTCCCCCCCATTTTCTTTTGTACATCTTCCTGTGCCTGTAAATGCCCAGAAAAAGCTGTAGAGTATATCCTTTTGGGTCCCAATTAAGATTCTGAACTGCTGTTCTCTGTATGATAACAACCTGAAGTGCTGACAACACGCTACCTGTCAACAGGCAAATGAAGGCCAACCATCTGTTCTACTATAAATTGTCTCCATTACTCTCAACTTGAAAATCTGCTTTAAAGACTCCCCAATTATCTAGTAACCTGAGCCAAAGGATGCAGTGTTATTTTAACTAAAATTGTCATTGTATACCAGAAAAATAAACATAAAAAGCTCTGAACAAAGAAAGATTTTTGAAAAGTTGGTTTATGTCTGATTTTGTGTGTACAGCTCTGATGTTTGCGCTGGGGCAGCTCAGAGTTACAGAAGCAAAGAGTATCAGATTACTGCTGGTTGAAAACCTGGATTTCAATGGACAGAGAGCTGGCTGTACTCTCCTACTCAGAAGCTTTTTTCTCAAACAGGTTTGATTTTATTTCAGTTAAGCTGGGCTTGCATCTAGTCCCAGAATCATCATGTCCAAAAGTAAAAATCAACAAAACTGGCCACTAAAGCAAGGGTTCAGCTTCTGCCTGATTTCCTGTCCCTAGAACATTCCCTATTCTTCAGGCTATCTTCAAGCCCTTGTATTTCTTTCTACCTGGCTTTTCTCTTTTGTGCATTCCCTGCTTGTTGCATCCCTGACACCTCTATGGAGAGTTTAAAATGAGACCCAGTACAGAATTTATATGGATATAAATGAACACATACACTGGGCTGATAATCTAACCCAGATTTCCCCTGTTCAGTAACCAAACACTTGCATCAGCAGCTGGGTCAAGCAGGCAGGCCAGTCTTAAAAGCTGCTCAGAGGATCACATCCATTGAACTACACGTAACAGCACTCAGATTTTGAACACAGGACTCATTACACCTCTGTTTTACTCACAGAGCCAGAAAGCTCAGTAGCCTTCCTATGTACAGAGAAAATAGATTTAAAAACTATCTACACTTTTTAATGTCTAAAGATTACAGATAGCAAAGATATCATTGACTAAAGGAAAAATAGTAGAAAAGTACTCGGGCTTAGCTTTGCAGATGCAAGAATTAGGATATGGGCTTCCACTGGAAAACCTGCAGGCATCTTCAGAACCTTCTTCAGGTGCAGGTGGTAAATCAAACTTTCAAAGACAGCAAAGAAGAGAATCCGAAACAGGGAGGCACAGGCATGTAAATGTTTTTGTCACGGTGCTGATGTTTACAAGGCCATTCACCTGCATAAGGCCCTATTGACAAGACAGTGGTTGCAATTTGCAGTACTTAAATGACACAGAAGCACTCCAAAATACTTAGCAACGAAACAACAGTACTTGATCCCATGCTATGGATCCAGAAACATGAAATCACTGCTTTTTATGCAGCCTTGTGTTGGAATAACAGTTTGTGCTCCGTGGTATTTACTAGGGAAGTTAAACACAAAGAAGAATAAGATAACACAGTTGCCTTCGTTATGAATGCCTTTTTGAAGGTTCATATTTCTTCTTTCATACAAAAGAAAAGATATTTCTTCTTTCATACAGGAACTTATAGACTGTACTAGATATTTCCAAGAAATTCAGAAAATGAGGCAAAGGTAAAAAACTGATTTAATGACTCAGAGTCATATCAGTGCAACCATTATAATCTATAAACGAATCAGATCATTGCCCTTCAACGCAAGGTGCAGCCTTCAACAGTGGTAGAAGTTTGTGTTTGTCATGACCCTTGAGATATTGTTTTCCATTTATGGACTTTATTTTTCCTCCTACAGATTTCTGTGCAAAGGAAAGTCTGCCTCCTGTTTTGATATACTAAATTATTTGGGGTTTTGCTGGCCGGCTGACCTGATGGGAGTTTTGGTTTCTGGTTAGGTTTGCCATTCTCCTTTGTGAAATCTGCAGCCAAGATTTTGGTCCATTGCGGTTGTGGTTGCCTTTGCACCAGCACCACCAGTCTGCACTTGCTGCTGGCATTTACAACTTTCCACTGGTGCAAGTAATCCTAGGAATTAACACACCCAAGTATTTCCAAAGAGTAAAACACAGAACTGTTTGCATTTCTGCCAGCTTCCTGTGGTATATAATCTGAAAATATGCAGATTGCTTAAATTTAGTTACCCGCTCTGGCAGCTACACCCCGGATGTATTCCATGAGCTTTATATTACTCAGTGCAATATAGGATCCATCCACACACGCTTCGGCCTCTGACCACCCCCCTTTTCGTCAGGAAATCCTCAGTGAATGGTCAAAGTTAGTACAAGCTCATTAAGTAGGTGACTCATCCAAGAGCTGGTCCATCTCCAAATAAACACTGCTACTAACTTGAGCCAAATTGGAACAATATCACATTATCTTAAATTTAGAATTACATCTGAAACAAATCTGGAGAGAATATAGGAAATCTATTTTGTTAAATCTGTACCAAAGTCCCAAACCGAGGACTATTTTACATTTTCGAAGAGACGGCGTGTGAAGAGCACCATTTCTGTGTCTCAAACCAAAACAAGGCTAAATCAGGCACCAAATGTAGCCCAGGTTAGATCTCACCTCCAGACACCCAGACCTGTGTGCTACTTCACACCTGCATTTTATACTCACATCTCTAGTCATCAACTATTTGGAGATTTGGGGCAGGGGGAGGATCTCCAAGGATAAAAATCTAAACAAATAAAGCCAAGAACTTGTTTGCATCACACAACTGCTTACTCAGTGAACTACAACTACCTCATTTCTCGTTGCTTCAGTCAGGAACAGTTCAAAAAGGACCTGGGTGTCATCTTCTAAACAAATATGTCAAAACAGCAATCCAGCAAAAAGTGAAATACATGATATATAAATTCATATTAACTGATGTAATGTACAGTAGGGGAAGGAGGAAATGTATATTCAACTATGTGACAGGTATTTCAAAGCACCACATAATTAGCTTTGTTTAGTTATTTTAATTTTGTTTTTATTGGCAAGATGCAGCATGAAAAAATCTACTAATTAGATAGGAAGTTCCCCTAAAGACATCTATCAACTGTTTCTATTAATACAGGCAACTGTGAGTAAGTAGGTAGGATGGAAAAATATTCAAAAACAACTTTTAGTTAATTAAATTGAGGTCTGGATGCAAAATTCTTTTCCCCCATCAACAAATGTTCAGTCACATTTCTCAGAAAATTGGAGTGAAAAATAATCCTAAATCTAAGGAACCTGTCAGAATTTTGATTTCCATCTACTTTATTTCTCATAACTACAACACAGTAACACCAACTATGTGTTATCTCTATGGTTTGCTGGGCTCCACGGAGAAAGCCACTGTCACCAGCAGCAAGAGCTGTGTGTTCACTGTTACAGGCATTACAAATGTGTAGGATGGTAGAACTTTTTTTAACACTTACACTCCTTGGCCTTACATAGTTACAGATTAATAGTAATGGAAGTACCACCAACTTCCAAGTCTGACTTCTCCCAGACAGAAAACCAAGATTTTTTTTTTGTTGTTCACTCAACTCTGAAATTTTAAAAGACCTTTTGCGATACTCAGGCTGGCCAGCTGGCAATTGGCCGTGTTGCCATCCAAGGGCTGTTGGTCAGTTGAGGTTAAATGGTGCAGGAATGCATCAACAGCTTCCAGGGAAAGATTTCGGTGTGGTGGGTTTCAGTAATACATGGCCATAACTTAAAGACAGCGTCCTCTGGTTCTCATGGTGCTGCGGAGTAGCAGGAAAGGAAGCAGGGCAGTACCATACGACTTAATACGCATTCACTGAATATTTCGAGTCTGTGGGCTCTTCTGCCTGGGCAGTCCAGAAAGGGCAGAAAACAGCCACATCCTCTTCTCTGTGTAGGCTGGAGCAATCCTCAGTGGGCCCTTTGTGTGGAGCCTATGTAGACACCTGGCATGGCATAAGCACCACAATTAGAGTGAACACTGCAATTTAATCCCCGCTGAGCTTAGCTGGGATGTTTGCCTGTGTGTGCTGGGTGTAGGAAGCTGCTGGGTCTGGAGAGAGCAGACAGGATGGGCAACACCTGTCAAGAGAAGAGGCAACAAGGAAAAGCACCTAAGCAGCAGAGGTGGTTGAGGATCCCAAGAGTCTCCCAAGAGTCTCTACAGCCTTGTGACTGAGCTCTGGGTGAGCAGGCAGCCCAGCATGGGGTCTGGATCCATGTGGAAATCTGGGGGAGTGTCTCCTTCACACACGGTGTGGGGACGCCTGCGAGCCAGGCGGAGTCCGGCTGCGTGGGAAGGGAAGGATGCAGAGCCAGTTACGGGAGATTGACAAGGCAAGGTCTGCTGAAGGACAATCAGACAGAGCCTGTTCTCCCTACAGATCCGGCACTGAGAGGGGCAGGTGAATGTCCGAGACTGAGAAGAAACCCTGCTTTAATTCCTGCTGTACACATACATAATGCAGGTAGCAGGAAAGGAACAGCTGAAGAGTGAATTTGCTAAACAGATACAGCACACGGTGCTCTGTGTAGCATTTCTCCTCACATTTAGAAAATAACCAGATCTCATGCTTATTTTGCTTCCCTTCTCTATATCTAAATTCATATTCTTTACCACCTGCGTGTGCAGAATGGAATAAATAATGATTACCACTGTGATAGAGAACTACTGCTAAAATCCCAGTAAGTCATCAAATGGTTGTTACGTACAAAGATAATGCAGTCAATAGTGAGGCTTTTTCAGCAGGGTTAGGCAGCAACACTATATGTGCATGTTTTATTAGTTACAAAAATGGGTATTTCGGTATAAGCACCACATGTAGATCAAACTGACAGACTCCTTTGGGATTAAGCCCCATCGCCTTCTGAATGCAAGACAAGCATAAAACCACTGCAGCAACGGGGAAAAAAAATCAGCTTGAAAATAATTAAACAGCAAGGCAGCCACCCATAATGATATTCAGCAGAACACATTAGGGACAGTTTGCTGGGAATGCACAAGAGCACTCCAGTTGTTTAATTAACATTGAAACGGCGGTTCCACAAGAACTAAAAATCCTGTTAATTTATGTGTCTCTTAATGATGCTCATTTAAATACTGTCAACTTTTCTCCAGTTTAATATTCATGATTTTTAGTCATTAAAACACCACTCTCAGCTTGTGGATTCACTGAGAAACACAAATTGTTTGATGATGATGTCAGTTCTTAAAAAAGTTTTTTTCCCCTTAAAGTGTAAATCTCTCAATGCTCATCACGAGGGTCATTGTAGTCTGGTCTATAAATACCATTCTTATCATTCGTATAATGTAATAAACCACAATGTTCCCTCTCACCTTCAAAGACGAGCCCTGCTTGCATAGTCAGGAGTTATTTATGTAAAGGTAGTTATCTTTTTATGACGGAGCATCTCAGCTGGTTAATGTAATGGCTTTATATATTGGGATACTGGGCTCAAGTCCCACTTTAGATTATAAAAACTATTTTCATCCAGGGTAGGAAACATTACATTAAAGATAATTTTAGTGCTGGAAAGACGCTTGCAGCTGGATATTAAAAAGATACTGCCAATGTAGGCAGAAGTCAAATTTTGACCTCCCCAGGATCAGTATATCCATGGTCTGAAGGAGTGCTTGGTTCCACGGAGCCTTAGTTTACCCTGTCCTTACCCTGTGTTGGCAACTTTAGACAGCCCCCGATGCTGCCTCTTTGGCAGAACTATGATGGAGCCTCCTGTGACTGAGACTTGTTCAGAAAAATATTATGTATTGATCTTGTACTGTCAGAGAAAATCCATTAAGGTTTTTATAAATTAAAAAAATATGGCTTAATTGTACAGTTCATCTTTTCATTGTATAATGAGAGTTTAGATTTCAAGGAAAAGCTGAACTTTTTCAGCAAGACAGAGAGCAGGACATTTGGAACAGAAGTATGGACAGCTACAGAGCATTTAAATGATCTTCCCTTACAAGGGCATTTCTTCCTACTATTTTTCTTCTAAGCACCAGCCCTTAGCACCTTCTTAATTCCTTCCTCTGATGATACCGTGTTTTCCTGGGTGAGATATATTATTACTTTTATTCTTCTTTTTAATACCCAAGCAATTGGAAGTGTCTCTTATTAGACACTTTATTTTTTTTCTCTAAGTGGATTGTAAAAAATATTAATAAAAGACACAGGTTTGGGCTTAAAAGAGGTCATATACAAAGAGCAGATGAAATCTTGTTAGCACTCCAATTCCCACTGCATACTTTTAAGATCTAGCTGAGTTCCCCGTCTCAGGGTTTATTATTCCTGTCAGATTTCCAGTACACATTGAAATGCAACAGTGCCATATAATTTTTCTGAAAGACAGTTTGTTTGGCATTTTAGACAGACATCCAACACAACAAAATGTACTTTATTATACAGAGAGAAAAATATTCTGTGAACCAGGCAGCACAGAACTTACACTACCTGATTAGTAGCAAAGCCAATATTTATCACCTACTTCTGCTCATTTCAGTTTTTGCATTTTATTCTTTCCCTGTTGTTTCATATTTACAATCTGCACTTCATAACTAAATATCTTAATGTGGCTTACCTCTGAAAAAAACAGTCATAACTAGATGGTCTAGACATAATCTTAATTACCAAAATGCTATCCCATGTCTGAAGTGCTTTTATGCAGTTGCTGTTGCTATTTTCTTCCAGAAGTGTTTCAATTAAGCAGGTAATCTGTATGAACTTATTGTGTACACATTTTAATGTAATATACCTTATTTTCGGCATCATTCATCCCTGAAGAGATCTTTCTATTTATTTTAGTAGTCTAAATGTTCTTTTTTTCAGCAAAGGATTCTTTTTCCATTATACCTTATGGTGGCCTAATTATTAAATGCAATTTCTTGGGACCATAATTTTGGAATAAAGCCTGATACATAGTTCTAGCATGAAATATATGACCATCTTTATTCTGCTTTAATCCATAATAGATTTTCTCCAGTAAAAATGCATTATAGCTCCAGATTGATCTATGAATGCTCTATGCAATTCCAATGTCCCTATTGTTTTTCATGTTGATCACAGAAAAAAACAATTATTAGCCTCCTAATTTTTACCTTTTTTTTTTTTTNCTAGAAAAGGATGCAAGTCTTAAGGCAAAAGATATTCATTCTCTCTACGGCAACATCCGTCTGTTTACATCATTACAGAGAAATTTGAGAACATAAACCTTATATGATAACTTCCACAGCTCTTCCATTTTGGTATTTATGCTTCCATATCCAACCCTTTTGACATTGCTTTCAGGAGGCGGTTGAAACTCAGGCATTGCCTGCAAACTGGTTCCCAAGTGAAAGTTTCCATTACAATAAATTGGTATTTTGTATAGCCGGCGTGAAGTAATCAGCATATGATATCTATTCCCAGTACATTTATTTACTAAACTTCTTCAGTGTCCCTAATCTTTGGCACTAATGGTTCAATAATTAAACAAATTATAATGAACAGTCTTCTCTTGTTCCTTGTTTTTGAAGCACTTGAACCCAATGCACAAGGAAAGTCGTTTCACATGCTAATTCAATTCTGAAAGCATTTTTCATGTTTCTCCAACA
Organism: Mohoua ochrocephala; assembly: GCA_013398855.1. Lineage (NCBI taxonomy): Eukaryota > Metazoa > Chordata > Aves > Passeriformes > Acanthizidae > Mohoua > Mohoua ochrocephala. The sequence goes on from VZTA01025688.1 coordinate 113,965, forward strand.
TCCCAATTAAACACAGAGATCCTACCAAGAAAAACAGAACACTTTCTCTGTACCTATACATTGTGAAAAAGCCTCGTTTTCAGAATCTGTGATGTGCTAAATGTTGCAGAAGAATTTCTTGCAGTTACCTAAGGGAATTCTTTTCCTAAAAACAGATTGGTTTGCATCAGCATAAGCTTTCTTTTCTCTATCTCCACCAAGACTTAGTGGAGAACACTTGGCTCAGGAGGGAGGTTGATTAGGTTCATCCTGATTTGGAAGGAGTTTCAAAACTATTTGTAAGGGTGGAAGGTTGTCAGCTGAGTATTCAATTTCCATCGAGGAAAGAGCTTTCCGTAAGGAGGAATGTACTTGTGGCCCAAGTATTTCAGAGGCATCCAGAAGATCATGACTCTTCCCTATTTTTAACGTACCTATATCACATTTTTCAGATGTTTTGAAACCCTGCAGTATATCAGCAGACCCTCCATGTTTCCATATTTATTAATATGCATTTGTGCAGAGTTTTGACACTTCCGTTTTACAAATCTCTTTATTTTGCTTGACTTTGTTTCTGAGCACTCCTTGTTCTTGTGGCTGTCTCAGATAATCTGTTGAAATTAAATCTGGCTGCTAATGTGTCTAGCTCCTTCCCTATGGAGAAGAAAAAATGCCAAAGACCACTAGTTTGCAAATAGAAGTTCTTTCTGGGTTTCAGCTCTTGTTTATGTCAGTAGTGGCTCTGTCTGAGAATGGATGCTTCACTTTTCTCCTCTCACCAAAGTCTGTCTCATTATGGCTCCTCCAAAGTGCAAACTTGTTGCTCCAAGTCTACATGTTTGTGTCTATGTCATGTTTTTCCTAAATCCACTATGCAAGCAAACATATATCCCTTTATAATTGCTTTAAAGGCTCCTTCCTAGGATTCTGAAGATAAATTCTGCAAGAGATTGCCCAGCATATAATTATTGTGTGATTTTCTGTTTCATTCACACTTTCTTTCAGTGCTACTTAATCTCCCTCTTTTCCTCTGACACGGACTTTATTTTTATGAATACCAATGCACAGTCAGAGATACTGCTGTTCTTATTCTGAGAATCTCACATAATAGACTTTTTGATATCAAAATTAAATCACCTGGAGTATGTATTTTGAGAGATTCAGAGAAATAAATATATTCTGTTAAGTCATAGAAATCTTCTAAAGTCCATCAACTCTGGTTTATAAACTGATTCCAACATTTAAGCTTTCTCAGTGAAGCTGCTGGAACATTTGTTTATGTATCCTGGGCTGGGCTGATGCATCAACAATTATCTGTGAATCCAGAGCTGCTGCAGGCACTAATCAAACACTAAAATTTTATAGGGGTAAACATCAGCGACAAAGTCATCTTCCTTCTGCATCTGGTTTAAAACTTTTACAGTCCAGCGCTACTTGTACGGGCATTAATAAAAACACGGTTTTTAACAGCAGCAAAACACTCCTATGGCGAGCTCCCAATGGCCTTTTGGTGCCATTAATTCTTTCCTTCAGGTGAGCTTCCTGATGAGTCACTACCCACATTTCCCTTTTTTACTGCTTTTGATTTGTGCTTTGGTGAGGTTTGGTTTTGTTTGGGTTTTTTTCTTTTTAATAAAGGGTATCTTTCAATAGCTTGCTTTTGTTCCGTATTTAAAATCCGGTGTGCCAATTTCTGTTTTTACTCTTTCCGTATTTAACAGCAATATTAAGCTTTATCTTTACTTAGTAGTATCTCCTCATTATCCTTGTAGGGGGTTTTTTGTATCTCCGTATCTCCTAATCAGACTTCTGATTATATTCAACATTGTACCAAATTATAGCATAACTTTAAACTATAGGTTAGCCCTCTGCTACATTTTTGCTTTGTTCTTTGTTTTCTGGTATCCGTGTTAGTAATGGCAAACTTTCTTAATGCTAGCTCTTGTAGTTGTTACTTGTTATTTGTTGGAAATTTGTTTCTTAAACTGTATCTTTATAATTTTAGCACAAAACTCATTATATACATTTTTTGCCATCAAGGCAGTATTTTTTCACAGCACAAGCACTGTATTTTATTACATTCAAAAGGCATCCCAATTCCCTTTCTCCTATAGTTAATGAGCCCTCAGGTGAAATACACTTAACTTGAGTCTAATCAGTGCCTATTTGTTCTTGCTTCCAGCAATGAGGTCAGGAACTTTTGGACTTCCCCTGGCACAGAGAAAGCATGGGTTTGACTTACCTGATACATATTTAGGGTTGTTGAGAACTCTGGAGCATAGTGCTCCTATGGAGATGTTTGCAGATTTGTGTTAATAAAGTCCCCTTGGTTGCGCTCCACTGTTGTCTCTTTTGATGTCCAGAAAACTAATCACTGTAATAACTCTGCTATGCCTGGATGACTTCATTTGCTGCATCCTCAAACCCTAAAACTTTTTGAATTTCATTTGACTATAATAATGCAAACTTTTAGGCATCTGCTTGTCGAGTGGCAAACGAGTTGTGTGTCTGTGGCCACCTTTTCAGGCACCGCTATTGTCCTCACGCTCTTGTTTTTCAGCTCTATCCATTAGGTCACAGACTTCCCCTTGCTTGTTCCCTCTCTGTCCCCATGACTCTTGCATAATTGGTTTTACATTGGCCCACTTTCAGTTGGAGATGTAGAAGGTATCCCTTGCTAGCACTGTAAAATAGCCAATTTGCAGATAGGAAGAATGTTCTCATTGGAGGTTGGAGGTGGATGTTTGAATCTCCTCAGCTGGAGCAAAATTTAACCTAAATTCCTTCATTCTGAGAACATTCTCATCACAAGCTTTTGCCGCTTTGTCCTGTTCTTTCCCATGCCCCTTGTGCATTTTAAGCATAGGAAGTATTACTGTCTTTGTACCTTGTTCAGAGAGTTCACTGACTACAGACCTCAAAGAACTCCTCAAACACAAAAGAGCCAGAGTTTTGGATGTTTCCACTGGCACTGCCTATCGCCTGGTTTAAGTTCCCTCCCATTGCTATGTTTGTTGGCTTAACTCTCTTTAGCCCAGGTACAGAAATCTCAAGCACATGACTTTTACTTTTTGTCTCTAACCCCACAACCGAGAACCCAGATTTTAGTCCAACACTAAGCGCCAAGAGCCCTTTGGGATCGACACCATAAGTCTGGCACGTTGTCGTCCCGGATTCCTGAATCTGCAGCCTAAGAACCATCTCTTTCCTACCCCAGCCATACCTCTAGTCCCAAAGAAGCAGGTCCCTGCCTAGTTCACCTGGGGACACCTTGACCTCTAGAAAAAAATTGACAGAATAGTGTTATGAATTTTTCTTTCACAAAACAGCCAGGAAAAAAAGACATCTTTTCTTCAAAACAGTAATTAAATAACCATATTTCCTTCCCCCTAACAGCCTATAGAAAGGACATTTAAATAGGACAAGGCAAAATCTTAATCCATCACAGCATTATAATGACATTTTTTGGCATGGGCAGAGAATGGTGCTACAGGACAGTGAATAAAGTGTCCATTTATAAAAATTATTTCAATTAGCGCATGAGTAAATGTTAAGTGAAAATTCAGCAAAGTGCTTAAGCACGTGTTTAAATCACACAGCCTGTGTGGTGCACACATTCTTCTTGTCTACAGTTCAACTGTAGTTGAACATTTTGTAATTCTTGGCATTAGTTTGTTTTAGCGGGTCAGAAACACAGAAGGAGATGAAGTGAACCTAAAAAGATACAGTGCACAGTAGATTGGCAGTTATCTTTTGCCAGTTACCTTTTTCTTTTTTTATTTCCCCTAAGTAAAAATCAAACTAAGATTCTAGATTCATAGGCATGGAGGAAAGGAGAGCACAGGCTTTCATCTTCTGGACCAGCAACCAACTTCACTAGAATTTCCTCGCAAGAATGAACAATTATTTGGTCAGCAAGGACTGAACGGACGTCACGTACTGCCCTGTGCTGAGTTGAACTGGATCTTTGTGCTCGTCCTGTTACAGTGCAAAGCATGTTTTGGCTAAAAACAGGTTTAGAACGAAGTCATAACTCTGTGTATGAAGTGTCTTGGAAGAAGCCTCAGTACAACCCCCTCCACCCCTTGTGAGGAGCTGGGCTCTCACATTTTCAGATGTGCTGCTCCTGCTGACAGCCAGTCAATGCCAAACTGACTGTCAAGAAAATTTCAGTGCAGACCCAGTGAAGATTCAGAGATCAGGTTTGATAAGGTTTTCCCCATCTCCCTCCTGCCCTTCGTGTAACAGCAATACTCTTTTCAAAAGTAGGATTTGAGCGAGAGGTGCGGCCTTGCAGTAATTTACAAACAGCACAGCAATTTACAAACATATTTCATTACAGTTATCTATTTAGAAAAATTAAAGTAAAATGTTTACCCTCCTAATTGACCATAGGGAACCAAATACTTTATGAATGTAAATTATAACTGTGATTAAAATATAAGCTGCACTTTCTTAATATTCATGGTGATGGCTGGTACAAGCAGCTTTAACATAAATTCATGTATTTTCTTATCTCTCCAAACCCATACTTTTATTCAAATGAAAAGTTTATCATTTATTATTATCTTGGTGGGAGTTGGGGTTTATGCCTCTATAAAGAATCTAAGCTGTCATCTTTTCTTTAGTCCATATTTGCCAGGTTGCTTTGTGGCTCATTTATTTGTTAAATGTATTGATCTGCTCCAGCCATTATGCACTTTATAAACAACTGTGAGCTAATTGGTATTCATGTGTTGGGAGTATTTTCTTATAGTAGTGAAGCGATACAGTGAAGTTTATAACCAAATGATAGTTCAGTGCCCTGTTTTGGAAGTTCAAATACTGAAAAAGCCCAAGTTTAAAAATGTTGTAAGAAATATTAAGCTAATTTTATAAAGGATTTCTTTCTGTTCTCTGAAAATACAGGCAAAAGAACATGAGAGCAAAGCATTGCTGATCAAACCAGTCATTCACAAACTACATAATCCTGTCTCTAGCTGTGTGTATGCAAACAGCTTCACCCTTCTTGAACTCCCTGCAACGCCTCAAAACAGCTTAAAACAACTTCTACTCATAGATAACACTGCCTACCTCACTTAAAACTCAACTCCAGCTTTATCTCTTGTCCCTGGAAGGATGCTTAAAGCCAGTCCTGATGCTTAATAGATCCATGCAGACCAAAACCGTAGCTGAGATTCAGGTTCTCAACAAGAGCAGTCTCTTGTTCCAGTGATTTTATATTAAAGTGTTTTCAAGCAGCAGTTTAGTAGTCCTTGCCTGAGCCTGTGACTTTGACCAGCACAGGCAGCGAGCTAAATACTTGAATATTCTGAGAGATCCAATTTACATTCTTTTATGAATTTACTCCTTGCCTGGGGCCTGGCAGCATCAGCTGGCAGCAGGAGCTATCAGGAGCAAACAGTCTCACTTCAGTGAAGCCACTTTATTTTGATCCTACCTCGTGCCCTTCTAAGTTGCTCACGAGACCGTCCAGCCTCAACTCCTCTGCTGCCAGAGGAGTTTTATTCTTCCTCATCCAAAGAACAAAACCACACCACCCACTTCCAACGTGTTGGGTGCAGGGCTGGGTGGTGGCTCACGGCAGCCACCACCCTCCCCCCCAGCCTGACCATTTGAGCAAAGGTAAATGTGTTTGAAATGTCAAGATGAAGTCCAGAGACTTCTTGAATCACTTCTCAGCAGCAAGGAGAGGGTTTCCATTAAGGAACAGGTCACCCTTCTTTCCGGGGTCAAGAGATGAGTTTCCTGAGTGTATCCACGCTGACATTTGCTGTTACCCACAGAAAGCAGCAACACAGAACAGAGTCATAAATTGTCTGTTGGCTGGGTTCGGTTTTATTCCTTGTCAGCTGTGTGGCTTCAGCTGGTAGAAATTAGGACTGACGGCTTTTGAGCAAATATTAAATAGCAACAAGTTTCCTGGTGTATAAATAAACCTTGTAGCTACGTGGGAAATATTATATCTGTGTTCACTTCTGCTTTAAAGGCTTCTTCACTAAAATTTGGGAATGAAAAGTTGTCACCTCACTTTGCTAACATGATAGAGCATGTAGTGATCCTCCTGTATTGTGTACACTGTCCTGTATGAGGAATAGATTAATGTTATTATTTAAATTGTCATCATATACAACAGCTTCAATCGTTACAGCTGTAATTACATTACATTGTGGTTTTGCCACACGTGCACAGGAAAAAATTCTCTCTGTTCAACAAATGGTAGAACAGCCATAGAAAAACAGAGGGAGCAAGTTAAAAGTGATGTATTTATTTTTACATCAAATCAGTTATGCATAAAATTTTGATCATAAAAATAAAATATTAACATATTAACTGTCTTCTTTTTGTTTTTCTTTTAGCTTCAAAACAGAGCTCATTAGACAGGTTCACCTTTGCTTGTACATGGGTTCCAGTCAGTACCACTTTCAGGTTTTCACAAGCCAAAATGATGTCTGACATGTCCTTTACTATTAAGGGAATGTTTCCTCATCTGAGGGATTCCACAGAGATTTAAACCAAAGCCAACAATCACACTAATGTTACTTTCATTTTAGGCCTGTACATACCTTATTAAAACTGATGTAGTATCTGGAGTTTAAGAAAAGGTGAATGCTTTTGAAATCTGAGAGTTTACCTGATTTCTAGGCCCTGTTCTGAGCCTAGAGAGGAGAATACATTTCACTATTTTCCTAGGCTTGCAAGAAAATCACACAAAAATGGTGTCACCCTGTAGACTTAATTACTTCTCATCACCACTAATAGAAATAGGGATGTTTCTCCACGTGACAGGCCCTGCAGTACAGAAGAAATCACTTCTGTTATTGTAAGAGGACTGAAACAAGACACAAGTGGATTTTAGAGACACTGCACATGAAGAAAAGCATTGGTTTTGACCCAGAAGAGGTGTTTTGTTCATAACCAAAACCACCATAATCATCTGATTCACAACTGACTAGAAGTTCTGCAGCTGAAATCCATTAACTGAAGGAACTATGACTCAGAGTCTCAAAAGTGTTGAGCCACCTAACTCCCACAGAAGCCAAGGCACCAAAATACCTACAGGGGTGATGGCCGTGTCACCTCTCGATAAGAGAAAGGCTCACAAGGCTGCTACAGGTTAAGTACAACCAGAAGTTGCAGAAGCCACAGTCAGCTGATTAACTGCTGTTTTGTGCAGATATATCAGTGCTCCTCACACCTTTGCTCCCAGATCTGCTCCAGCTGGTAGTTTCAATCATCAGTGTGCTCACACTAAGGCTGCATTAGCCAAAGGCAACTTGCAGCTGGATCTTGGGTTCTGGACTCATTCCAGAGCGTTAATGTGTTCTGGGTGTCTTTCATTTATCAGAAGGGCAAGAGCCCCGCTTTTACCCACTACAAAAACTTTGCAATCGAGGCTGCAGAAAGGTCTGCAGTGTAACTCCATGAATTTCCAGATGTGTCCACATAGAGACCAAGGCCACATGCCTTTCACCAGAGGTTGTTCCTGTGCTTTGCATGCCTGAGACTTGTCTTGTATGACTTCAGAAAGCCATCCATTCCTCCATTTAGGGAGGACCTAATTTATCTTGGTACCTCTCCTGCGCCTCGAGTTAGAAGACAGACACATTCATAATGCATGGCTTTGTGATGTGTGCTCCATGACAGCTACAATCTGTGAACCACACACCAAAACTCCTTGAGAAAAGCACTTGCTGAGAGCTGAGGCTGGTCACACGTAACACCCCTCTCCTTCACGCCACACTTTACAGTGGTGAGGGTACTGTTTTCTACCCTCCATCTCAAAGGTTTCACCGCTGGAAAACTCTTCAGCATCTGCGTATTGAGAAACGATACAAACACACATCTGTCCCCAGTTCATCACGTCTCACCCTCTGAAACAACACATTCGGTTTAAAGGTACATTTAAACAAGGGAGATTTGGGAAATTGCATATCAGCTTCGGAGCCAGAAAAATTTAACTGGCAACTACACTACAAATACATTTAATCCATTAGTCTGTCTCATATAACTGAGATTAATAAATGCAAGGCTTAGATTTGTTCCTTCAGTATCCAGCAGTACATGTTTTCTGACGAGTCATCTTGCTTTTCTGATTGCTCTCATTACAGGCTCAGGGAAGAGCTCAAGCCACTTTTTAAAATGTACCCACTTCCTGAGCCTGCTTTCAGAATAGCCAGAACAGCAATCCTCTTGTGTTAGCAAGCTGTGGCTCTCCCGGAACGTGGATCTCCAGCTGGCTCGGGAGCACACGCCATCCAACCCTTTGTCCCCTGCCTCAAAGGCGCTCCCGCACGGAAGCAGAGCTGTCCACCCGCCCGGCTCGGGTGCGCTAATGGGATCATTTTAGGTGAACGATCTGTCTTCCTCACCAGCTCTGTGTCCCTTGCCAGCCTGCTTGGAGGTTACAGCTGTGTTTAAAACCTTGAGCGGGGTGTTCTTCCCAGCAGATCACAATGGCTGAAATCAATGGGAAATTTTACGGTAATGCGGTAATGGTCCATATAATGAGGCCCAGGCTGGAAAATTTCTAGTGAAGAAGGCCTGTGCCTGAGAAATTCTGTACATCTGGTTTAAAAAAGAGGAGGGGGATGAGGTTTCGTATTTTTACCATGGCTCAGTGTAAAATGTTTCTCTTAATTTTCACATTCCTTACATGCAGTGGCTGTGGAATTTATGAATATTGTCATTCATGGAGGCAAATGCTCTAAATAACCCACCTAAGAATGTGACTTTAAAAAAGGAGGAATATGAAGCCCTTTTGGGTAGAAGAGATGTCCTTCTGGATTATGCATGTGACACTCCAGTGTTAAAATTAGGGACTACTCGAACTACATTTCTCTCAGATCTTTCTCCTTCTCTCTGCCAAGGCTTTCAGAGAGGGTTTTATTTTTTTCTTTATGATACCCTGAGGAAATACCTCTCATGTTGGGTCAGCATCTTGAGCTGTCTACAGCATTTTCAAGACTAGCTTCCGAGGTTTTGCCCTCTGAGAAAATCAGTAAAAAGGAAGGCATGATGTGATCATACATTAGCTGGCCACAATCTCCCTCTATGGCTGCTCTTAGTGCACTGAGTGGCTCCAGTGGAGCTGCCCTTCCTGAGCAACAGGAAAACTCACTACAGCGTGAGTGATGCACTACAGTCTACCTCCCCTGTCCAAATTAATGCAATTATTGTATTAATTTAAAATTTCAGTGCCTCAGAACCATAGTTCTCTTTCTCCAATTTCCCCTGAATGTTTCTTTACTGCTGGCCTGTAGCAGTTTAAGCTCCTGATCGCTGGACAAGGGCCTCAGCTGGGAAGAGGTTTCAACCCAGGTCCCCTCTTGTCCTCCAAGGTGTGTCTGAACAGCCCGTGTCATTCCCAGATGTTGGTGTACCCATACTCCATGCAGAGGTGTAAGATGGGTTCTGGTTCATACCTGTTCCCTTGACCAGGGATAAAGTCTGGACCACAGCGTTGCCCTTAGTTAGTTTTTAGAAAACTAACACAGGTGAGATTTTCTCACCTCCTTTCACTAATTTTTCGCTAGTGAGATCTCCAGAGTATTGTTTGTCATGACTCCCCTGAAGAGATGAGTCCGGGACTTGGTAATCACCACTGAGTGGTCTGTGAAATAAATTAAAACTAAACCAAGCAAGCACTTTCCATGGTGCACCTCACCCACTAAGTGCAGGGATGGAAAACTTCCTTCCCAATGTCCACGAATGATCAGTTTCTGCCTTGAAGCACTGAGCTGGATTCGATTACACTAACCATTATTTCAGTTCATGTAACTCCAGACTACTAGTGATACCCAATGACTTTGGCACACTGGGAATTCAATCAAACGTTTATACTAAGGGGGACTATTTACTTCAGCCCCTAGAGGTACCACTTTTAAAAAATCCCCTGAATATCGCTGAAATTAATATTAAGACTTTATACCCTCATGTATTTTTGAGGATTTATATATGTTGAGAAATCATTTTTCCTACCACTTATCCTCTTACATACTCCCACAATATCTCATCTGTGGCATTTTCCCAGATGGGGCCCACAGCAACGTTCTTGTAGCTTTTGGCTCACTCAACACTCCCGCTTAACAAAATCCTTGATTTGAGGAGGTCTTCTCCGCTGCAACACCCAGCTCCACAGAACCCCAGGCACTGCCTTTTGGTAACACACCTCTCTGTTTGCTGCGTGGCATCCTCTGTGCACACCCCAAAAGTGGCCACGGGCCTCACTCTCCTCTGTCCCGCAGTCTCCTAAGAAAAAGGAAGCTCTGGGAGCACCCACGCAAGCCACTGCCAGAGAAACAGCAGAAATTTGGCATTCTGCATCTGTGTAGGCAACAAGACAAAGTGAAAGGCATCAGATAACTGAGCTCTTTATTGCTTCCCTACCATAATTTTCCCGTTTTCAAAGGCGTTCCAAATGGAACGACGGGGCTGACAGCCTGTGCACTGGCTTCGATGGGCTCTGCCTTAGATTTCTATTTCTGGGTGTGAAGACCTAATTTTCAGAGGCAGATAATTTTTGAAACTGAGCCTGTATCCCTTTCGCTGCTCTTGATTTACATGCCATTTGTCAAACAATTAAAATGTGCATATTGTCATCACAAGGCCAAAACATCTCTTCATCTCTTCTTCATTTTCATTTCCCCACAGCATGGTTTTCAACAAGTGAACTTGGCACTGAACAAAGCCTCCTTGCCACTCCTGACTGAATGGGGCTTCAGTCACCCTGCAAATGTTCACATGTGGCATTTCATCTGATTTCATCTTTGTGTATTCAAGCACACCCTCACATTTTCTTCTTCCATTTCTTCCTCCCATCGTGGAACTGCTTTTATTCCTTAACAGCCCCTTAACTTGTGCAGACTCTTCTACCTGAGCCATTTTCACATTTGTCTTTGAATTGAACACTAGTTGAGTAGTCTGTGACATACAGATTTTTTACAGGTATCTCACAAATTCTCAGCATTTCTTGAATTTCTAAAGTCAGCAAACAGGGCAAAACACCTGCCAATTATTTCCCCGAACTAAGCCAGCTTTCCTAAGTCAATCAGTGTGTTCCCATTCAGATATTTAATCATCCTCTGCTTCTCTCAACCTGCCAATTCATGCTGCACTTCTGGCAGACCAAACTGATATTTAGAGACTGTTGAGCATCAATTCACACGATTGTTTGCACACAGGTGTGCCGTGAGGTTCCTGCCACTTGCTGAAAACGTTTCAGAAACCTCAGCCACACATCTTATCCAGAACCTTTGCACGGTGGAGATAACAATTCTGCCACTATCCCGGGAGGGCCTACAAAAGATGGCCACAAGGGGAAGATTTGTATTTTTTGTGCTGTCACAGATGCCATAAACTCTGTACCATGCAAGTATTTTAAACGGTGTTTTTAAGAAAAATAAAAAAGTGTGAAGAACGATTGGGCACTGGGAGAATCAGCTGAAATTCTGGAGAATCACAAATAATTTTCTGTATTTTAGACAATGTTCCTTTTATACTGTATCCAACTGATTTTTCTAGGAAATGTCAACATACAAGTGATTGCCATGTGTTCCCTGAAAATTGATACTATACTTAGGAACATAAGAATTAAAAAAAAAAAAAATCTGCTAATTAATGAAGAGTTTCCACTGCCAATTACTACAGCTGAGTTCTTCACCTATGAAAATCTTCTAGGTTTCTTTATTAAAAAAATGTATTAGTAATAATCCTAAATAGTGTCAGAATTTTGTGATGTAAGTAAACTAGGCTTTCTCAGATGTGCAAAGCAGGTTTGGTCCCAGACGTTATCTCAAAGGAAACAGCATTTCATGCAGTTTGTTCAAGACAAAGCTGGCTTCTCCTTCCTGAAAATTTTTCTGCAAGTCTATCTTCCATCTGTGCCTTGGCTTTGTCCTACAAATCATAGCAGCACAAGGCACTGATCTTCAAAACTGCAATGTTTTCTTATTTAGATGCTACACGTCTAATAAATAGCCCTTCCCTGTCCTTCAGTGATACCACGTGCATTCTCAGTGCAGGAGTGGATCACAGAGGACACTATCTAGACAGTGGCCTATCAATGCACTCACTTAACTGACGTGTATTTGGTGTTTACAGAATACTTCACTCAACATCTAGTTCAGGTTTCCTTCCTTAGAAGGAGAACACACTCACTGCCTGGGAGAGTTACAGCCATGGTCCCCAAAGCCAAGGTGACAGCTGCAAGTGACCATCCTGCACAGACAATGTCCCAGCAGACCTATAATACAGCCCGTACAGCTCACACATTGACAGAATTCAGTCTCTCCCCATTTTTTTATTTCATTAAAAATTACTGAGAACACACTTGCCCAGACGTTGTTTTCCAAATACGAGTATTATTAGCTACTGGCAAAGGTGTATCATCTTTATCTGTCCCTGGGTAGGGTGGGATTTGCTTACCCACTAAAAGATGTTTTGGATCCTGCGTTTCCACTGCAAAGTGAGCTACTCCTAGGTCAGACTGATGTAGAAAGGTCAAATCCCCAGAGTACATAACCAGACCCCAAGCAAACAGGCTCCCAGTCACCTCCATGGGCATTTGCACAAAGAAAAATCCTCTCATGGACAAGCAAAGCAACTGGAAATATGTGCCAGGATGTTTGTGTCCATCTTCTACATAAGGACAGAGCACCATTCTTATAACTGGAATACAGTTCCACAGAAATCAAACATGCTGGCTCCTTGCCATGCCATTGTGTTTCAAAGATCTCTACTGAAAATGAAGTTTACGCCCTTGGTTACTGCACAGCCACAGCTGAGGTGATGCAGCTGCCTCTCCAACTTCTCCAGCAGCTTATTCTGCACGGTCATTCTGAGGGCAGATGTCAGCCTTTTGGGGTGCCCAGTACCACACTGCACTACTTACCACTAAGGAAACATCAACAGCCTCATGCACTGACTACTGCCTAACATGTCTTTGTCAAACACTTAATGAAGCACATATTGGGTCTGCTGATCTGACTGTCAATTTATTCTAAATGAATCCACATGCCAAAGGATTTAGGTGCCAAAAGCTGGAAGAGCTTTCAAGATGATTTTTTTTAGCCCTGACCATGATAGCTGCACAGCAACGTGCCATCTGAAGCAATAGATGTTTGAAAACTTAGAATACCAGGTAGTTCAAAATCACAAATTTCTGTGACTTCCTCTGAAAAATCACTCTTTGGCTCTACCCCAACAAGCAGAAATGACAAGCCTATGAGGTCCCTTTTTATACTCCAGAGCAGAGGTATTAATTTTGTGTTGTAAGCATAACCTGTGACCAGCCTGGGAAAGTGGCAATTATGTTATTTTGTTTGGGTTTGTTTTGCTTCTGTCCCTGCTTTGCACAGCCCACATGCAGCTGAACTAGCAAAGCTTAAGAGGGAGTAAGAGCCCCAAAATGAACGTCACAAAGGAAAAAAGGTTGTCTTTCATTGGCAGCAGATCTATTTTAGGACCTTCCCACTCCACTCCTGATCTTCCACTCTTGTAGCTACTCAGTTATGTGGCACACCAAGCCTGCCTCCCTGACCCTGCTCCGACTGAAGGGCGGTAATGGGGAGAGGGCAGGGAAGGGCAGGAGTGAACAAAGGCTGCCAGGAACGTGGGAGGCCAGGCTTTCTTAAAACAGCAATGGAAAGATAAACTAATTACCAAGTGTGAAATTGATAAATGATAAAGCAGACATCAGTTAACAGTCCTAGTGTTGAGCACAGATGTTCTGTATGCATGTATGAAGTGCTGCTGCTGGGCTTTCTACTGCTGCTCCTGGCTTCTCATTTCTCCTCTGAGCAAGGGCAAGGCATTTATCCCAGCTCCTGGCCTTTCCTTTCTCATCGATTGAGGGAAGCAAGGTCAGCCACCCCAATCTGGCCTTTAAAGCAGAACTGCCCATCACTCAGAGCCTCCGGAATCAGAGAACAAAGGTTATTTAAAGTCTTCTCTAAAACAGTCAGGAAGGAATTTGCATATGGGAGGATTCAGGGTGAAACGAGGATCTCCAAGCACCTTAACTGATCCCAGCAACTCCACCCTTGAGAATGCTGTCAGAGGGCTTTGGCCCAACCAGATGTTTTGCAGTGGTGGATGAAAGATCTGCATCCTGCTTGGCTTTGGAGACACTGAACAGAGTGGGCTGCGAGGCATTTTCACAAGCTGAACACCAGAGAAGCTAATACTACATGAATTAAGCTCTGCACAATAAAGGAATCCTTCTAAAAATGTAATAAATACCCACTCAAAGGACAGTGGAACCCGAGCTGCATGTTTAACACTAGCCCGTGGTTATTCCAAATCTTTGTTGAAGTACTTCAGGGAAAGAACAGCACCTCTGTAGCACTTAGAGCTGGTCATCAGAACGACCCTGATAACCCAGACTCATAAATACATGGAAGTAATAAACATGCAAAATGAAAAGCTTGCAAACTCATATAAACAAACAAAAAAAAATCTCCAGAAGGGAGACTCAATTATAGGACAAACTTCCCAAAGTTTCATTAAAAGACTCATTTAAAGTGAAAGAAATCGGGAAAACTCCAAAGTTGGGCCAAAACATCATCCCTCACTTATCCTCTTGTACCTGCACGTCAGAGATAATAGTGCCTTCTCCGAGCAGTGGGTGACCTTATGTACCAAGTGTGCTGCAATAACTAAGTACAGCAGGGGTGAATTGAAGATGACATTTCAGCCTTTAACTGAATTTGCCACATTTCTTCAATTTACGCCAGACCCTTACATTATTTCAACTTATCTTTTCTCTGATAGCATACAAAGCCAGGGGTTGGGAGAGTGGCACTCCCACACACACAAACAGGCACATACACATCAAGCAATTATTGCATTGCAAAATTATCCGCACAATCTCTCATTAAATATTTGTCTTCCGAAAGACCTGCAAGAACTGCTCTTTTCCACGCACGGCCCCTCTGCAGCCCCTGACCAAGGAATCCTGGAAGCAAACATCCAGCCAAAGCACCTGAATTTGACTCATGCTGCGCCATTAAAATGAGTCAATAATTTCGTCAATCCAGCAAGAAATTGCAAGTCACTTCATTCATAAATAAGCCTTTGAGGTTTGTTTTTGGTTTTTTTTTAATAACAAAAGGAAAACCAGAAAGACTTTCTTTACAGAAAAATGCTGCAGGAAAAAAAAAGACAATTTTTACCGAAAATACAGCACTGTTAGCCTGTTGGTACAGTGTACACCTTGGCTGCACATCAGCTGTTATTGGATAGCAGAAGCTGTATCCATCTGTAACTTTCATTAAAATAGAATGCCACTGCATAATTATATCTGGATTTTTTAATTCAATTTTTTTTTTTTCACGGGATACCAGTAAATCTTCCTTTCTCTGTTGGAACACACACAATATGTGAAATCTGCCTTTACAGCTAAAAATGTGTGCACGGCATCAAAGCATAGCATGGAAATTAGGCATGATAAAACAAAGCAGCAAGAAACTGAAACATCAAATGGCTCTTACTTGAGATTTCTGCCACTCATAGCATCTCTGAATTAAAAAAAGAAAGATTGGAAGAGCCACGTCTGTTTCAGAAAAATAGACATATCAGATATTTCCATACGAAAACTATATACATATCTAATTCCAGAGCAAACAGGGATAATTCTGTCTTCCCCTTGTCACACAGAGCACAGACTTCTCAAATGAACAATCCAGCATAAAGCTCCCTACTTCAGGTGGTGCCTGGTTACCAACAGAATTGCCTTGATGCCTTAGCCTTGATGACCGAGGAGTAGCAGGCAGACAATACTTCACATTTCGAGCTTCAGTCAGTCTCGGAGCTGGCTCAGTTACAAGGAATAATTCTGATTCTCAGCAAGTTTAACACATTTGCATGAAAGAAATAATTTACTCTGTTGCACCCCCTAGTGGGATTATTTAGAGTAATCAGATCCTCGCGGTTTTGTTATTTTTCTATTCATAGTACACGTTAACTAAGGAGAGTCACAAAAGGACGTACCTAGGTTCCCAAATTAATTTACTTCAAGGTTAACTAACATTTCTGTCTTTTGGTGGTGGTTTCCAGTAAGGAATAGTCAGGCACGTAGCACCATGTGATACACAAACGTTTGATATAATCATGAATTTCGGGTTTGTGAGCTGGGTTCTGTTTCCAGTTTAAACCCAGAGTAGAAAGACTTTCTATTCCAGGGAAAAATTACTCATTCTCTTTTTAAGGTCAAGCAATACGTGTAATAAGGAGAGATCCAAAGAGAGGAGGAGAAAATGTGGGGTTGGTGCATTATTAATGCCAGCTCTCTTCAATGCGTTCAATAAGTTTTTGCAAATTGGCAAATGGCAAAAAGTCACAGTATTGTTAACGTCGTTATTTGACTTTGTGTCCATGTTGTTCCTACCCTGGTGAACTCACCTGGAACAAAACCAGACCCATAATAAATGAAGCAAAGGGTGAAGGAACGAAATTACCAGGACTCAAATCCTGGAAAAATTTAATTTACTTATTTTTTGCTGATGGGCTGATCGCGCTCTCGTTGCAAAGGGATGTTCGTCAGCCACATTAGCAGGAGCCAGCCACAGCTCACAGATTCAGCGTGGCCAGGGCTAACACCGCACATGAACCATGCACAGGAAGCTTTTGGGAAATTGGGCCCAAATGCTGTGTTCAGACCAGCAACGCCTGGATGGGACACGGGGCTGGTAACAACAGCTGGGAGCTCCATCCTTGATCCAGCTTCCTCGTGGCAGACACGGAAGCAGAGAGGCAGAAACGTCCTCAAAACCCCAGGTCTGGCCATTGTTCCAGAGCTGGAGCAGAGGAGCACAGACAATTTTCCCTTCACTGGAGGTGCCTGCCCTGGCCTACACAACACGTTAAGGGCAGATTAAGAGCCGCTGTAGGGAGTGACTGTGGACAGGTACCACAGGGCTGCTGAAAGGCATTTCCCCCTTCCCCCAGCACTTCTGTCCAGTCTTGCTGAAGCTCTCACCCTCTAAGGTTTTTAACTGCACTTATAAAGATGTTCAGACGATCCCAAATTGCCTTCCTGGCTGCATTATGATTTAAAATATCAAGGCACTTCCAGCAAGTCCTGACATCAGATGGCAAGAAGGAGCAAACAAAGAGGTCTAGCTTCTCTTTTGTGCTTAGATGTATTTTATACCAGAGTATAAAGGAAATCAATATTCCCATCATAAATCTTGCTTACTCTCCTTATAGGGGTGATGGCTGACTTCCATGTGAAAATGTCAAAATAAAAGCACTTTGCTCTCCAAGAGACTTTGGTTCAATCAGGCATAATACAGCACAAACAACCCTAATGTAAATAAATGCACTGAGAATGCAATTGTCCACAGGAGACCGGACTGTTAGAGCCCTCTTACTTCCACCAGGGATGTCTATCCACTGCCCAGGCAGACGTGGGAACATCTCCTGCTCGCTGCCCACCAGAACGAGCACGGCTTTGTAATCTGATGAGCCGCGATTTTCTCTCGTTCATTAACATTCAAAATGGTTTCTTTCTACTTCCTTGCAGTCCCTTAGATGGTTGACCAGAACATAAACAAGAAAGACCATTCATATTAGCCAGGGAAGGCTGACTCTGGCTCGCTGCCTGTGCAACTATGATAATAAGCCATTCTTAAAGCGTTATCAATGTAAACCGCCTTGAAATCCACCCGCGCTTTGGAAAACATGAATCTGTCCTGGCGAACCCTCGTGACGCAGCTACTGCTCTTCTGCTTCCCCATGGCTGACACAGATCACATCAAAGCCATTATGACCAAAGGGAAGACGAATAACTTTTGCAATTTTTACTATAAACGTTTTAACAGAGCTGCGTTTACGTATTTCGGATTAAAAAAGAATCAACGCTAACAAATAACCTGAGAAGGTCATTACCATTTCACATTAGTGAATTACCAATAAATTATTTTGAGGAAATTGCTTCATTGTGAAACCGGGACACTGGAAAGAACAATATTATGTGTATAAAATTAAATTCTAGCAAATCTATCTGACAGACAATAGGCACAGAAAGTATATATTTCCAATAATGGGCATTTGCAATTCACAGTAATTTTATCTGTGTGTGTATCTGAAACAAGCAGAAAACACAAGTGAAGATTTTGTGGGGAAGTGTTGCTAACAGAGGTAACAGGATGAAAAGAATAAAAATAAAATTGCTTCCAGTAACCTGGCGGCAAAAACTAAAGCAGAGTGCCATCAATATCCATGACATCTGTGAAGAGAGCCATCACAATGCTAAAAAAATCATATTTCATTTCCTCTGTTAAGGTTAGCCCTACGATCTGGCACCTCTGTTTCTCGTTATAATGCTGTCAGTAGGTGAAATTCACAGGAGAAGAGCCGTGTGTTACTTATGTCCTACTTAAGCCTACATTTACTCGGGGTGTGTACTATAATCTGTTACACCTAAATGCTTCTTTTGCTCATTGGTACTTTGTTAAAAATTATTTTGATCCAAATATTGGAGGCATTTTATCTCTTTGGTGACGCAGGTGTAAAAGTAAAACCTTACAACGCCACGAGTTTGGATTTAATTTTCCATACAGAAGGCTTCTTTTTAATTTCAGCGTTCCTCGTTTCCTTACGCTCATGCTGATACTAACACCTGTGCAAACTGAGTGTAAAACGCGATCAAATCACAATTCCCCAATCACATCAGCAGTGGTATTTTGCACCCGCTTGGCACAGATGCAATTTATTATATGAGATTAAACACAGTGGTGAATGAGGCCTTCTGTATTTAAAACAGCAGCACACATTTTCACCCATAGATACCATCACCAGATCTGGGCACGGGGGAAATAATGTTCTGAGTTCGCCTTAAATTCTCATGTAACCATCACCAAGTAGTGGCTGAAAGGCACCGCTCAGGAGCAGCCCAAGAAGGACAAAGTTGTTATAAACCAGGTTCAAAACGCACAGGCATGGCTGTGTCAGAAAGATGTCACAGAGCATAGCTGTTACAGACCTCTCGGGTTTGAAAATATTAAATACATGCAAAATGTGATGGCAAAATGGTCAAAATGTCATGATAGTGTAACAACAGTACTCCGTAAGGAAATACCGTAACCCAAATTTTACTGCCTCTTAAGGATTGCAAATTCAAAGGGGAAAAACAATCTGAGTTTCCATCTTTAAAAAATACCCTCCAAAAAAAGGTTCCCTACGTCACATCAACATTGTCTGTAATGTGGAAATTGTATAGCGGGAGAATAAATTATCAGCAAATTAATTGGATATAAATAGAATGCTCTTATGTGTTTGGCTTTAGCTGTCAGCAGCTCAGCGCTCAGAGCTGATCATGGGTGTTGTTTCATTCAATCAAATAAGACCCTTTATATTATAGTGTTCTATATTCTGTAACTAGAACTATTATAATTTGAGCTGAAGCAGTTATCTTTACTACCTTGTGAATACAATCTGAAAGAGTTACAGAAAATGCTGATATACTTAGGATGACCTTCTTTGGTTCAGTGGTGTTGCAGGCATACATTTTTTTCTTTTTTTGTTACTAGGAAGGAGAAAATTACATTGGGCTAAAATGAATACTAATGAAACTCCTTAGTTAGCTTTCTTTGTGATAAGAATAAAAAATTGGAGCTATGTTCCTCTAGAATCTCAAGCAATTTTTGTCCTTTATTCTGATAGAAAGATTACTGACAGTAGAGAAGGAGAGCAAAGTAATTTCATAAAATATCTGCATTTTTAAGAATGCTTTTGTTGCAAAAATGTTGGTGTGCAATTTCTTCAATCTACTTTTAAGGCTGTAAAGAAAAAGTACCTATTTGTTCTGCACTGCAACAATGCCAGCTGCATTCAATCAACTAAAAAGCTGCAAGCCATAAACCTTCCTCCACAGCTATAGAAGAAAAAAAGGCAGGGCCATAAAAATTCATCAGGATAATGTAGAGATGAGGCGTGTTTGAATCACCATCCCTGCAATCAACCAATCACTCATCCTGTGGCATTTACAGCACATCTCATTCCCCTGTTCCTTAAGGACAATTGATTTTCCTGATTCCATTAGCATAACGGCACGGAAAATGACTGCAGTGCAATATTTCTGGAAACTTCCAACAAGTATGCTGTGTGCTGGAGTGTGACCATAATAATAAGCTACCTAGCTAGCAACTGCGTGTGCTGCTGCTGCTGCTGCTGCTATGGTATCGCATCCAAGGGAAAAGGACACAGACTAAGCAATTTTGGGTTCATGCAAAGGGAGGGGGGAAAAAAAAATGTTTTCACAGAATATAAACCAAAAACTCACTTAAGCAAATAAACATAATTTCAAGGCGGGCTGATCAGTAGGCACCATCTAGCAGGCCTTGAGCATTATTGTGTTATGGTTAATAATTCCATTTTCTGAAACATTAGTAATACTTCTGCATTCCTCGATGGCTTTTATACTCCTGTTTCAGCTTAGGTTTGAAACAGGAGAAAATGAAACTTTAATACCAGAGTTTTGTTATAAATGTACGAGAAGAATGCATCAGTGGATTCCCCAAAGAATTTACAACCATTCACAGCACTGCACAGTCATCAGCACTAAGCAGGGGTCTCCACATTTTTCAGTTTTCCCTGTAAGTTCAATGATAATATCCACACTAGCTTAAATTATTCAAGATGATGAAACTTTATTGGTGAACATGCACTGCCTAAATTTAAAACTGTACATTATTATCTTCCCTTGTGAATGTATTTTAAGGATGTGTTAAGCTTTTTGAAGTGTAATTCAGAGACTACTGTATCTCAAACAACATAAAATACTTTTCATCTTGTGAAGGATCCTTTAGACTTCTAAGGTCCTATCTGTTGTACATTTTTAAGTCCCTTTATAGTTTCAAACCCAGTGGGTTACGCATGTTAAATTCAATCCCTAAATTGAATTCAAAGTTGATACGAGCCTGCCTGCAGAACTAAGGAAAGTCTTCCTATTATAAGAACCAAAAGTCAATATTTTTAACCCCTCATTGACATGTTTTTTTTCTTTATCCCTAGAAATGCTCCAGTATTCCTCCCAAAAAGCCAAAAAAAAAAAAAAAAAAAAAA
>VZTA01025688.1:135048-207027 GCA_013398855.1 Mohoua ochrocephala
AAAAAAAAAAAAAAAAAAAAAAAAAAAAAAAAGAAAAACTTAATTTCAATTGCATCTTATGGCAGGACTATCATCACGGCCCAGAATTTTTACCATTGTGGTTTTTATTATTTTTATTTTACATCCTATAATCTTTGTTCATAAATATGGATCCTTTCTTCCTAAGCGTGGTAAGAACACAGGCCTATTACAGACAACTTAAAACTTACATACAAAAAGAAAGATTGTAGTAAATACAAACAGGAGAAAATTAAGAGTTACATTGCAATATCTCCCTGTGGAAGCCCAGTGGTTCACCAGGATCAGACACAAACACTCCATAGCCCCACCTCAGGTCTTGGTAGGACTGAAAATTCATAGCAAGGACAAATACCCAACAGTGTTTCCTCTGTCAATCATCACCAATACAAAGTGATTTACAGAAATGCTGCCTTCTGCACAAAGGCACCCCATTAACCGAGTGCCAGGCAGGGTGCCCCTACTCAAGTACCCCATGGGGGATGTCAGGGACCCTCAGGGAACAACTCTGGGGCAAACAGGGAAGGGATCTGGCAGAGCCCATGTCTCAGGACTGGTCCCTTGTCCCTGCGATACTGATGGCAGCTGCTTCTGAGCAGAGTGAAATCTTGTGTGCTACTTCAGTCCCTGCCCAAAACTCCAGCAAATCCAGCGTGGGCAGAGCAGTGTGCCCCTGGAGCTCTGCGTGCTGCACCCAGAGCTTCCTGCTTCGCTGGCTTCCACCCTCTGATTAATAGCACAGGCAAAGCAAGCACAACTTTGGATATACTCGAAACAATTAGCTTTCAGGAAAGGCTTTTGTCATCAATTCTGTCTATCTTGCAAAGTTAGAAATTCCCTTGATAGGCTGTCTGTGTCACTATGCTAAATAATAGCAACTATTCTTAATTAAAAATGATCACTAGGTATAGCTTTCCATCTTCATGGCCGTCTGCAAAGAATCACAGTACAAGGATCACAACGACAGAAAGGACTAAGCCCAAATCTGTCTAAACTCTACAGACCTGGAGCTCTTCTCTTACATAAAAAGTCAGGGTCTCCAAAAACCAAGGGTTTGTTTTGATTGCTTGCAGCATCTAATTTTGCCCACACAGATTAGCCCATTTTGGCCCTGGGTGCATGGTTTTCATTTCTCTTGTTTACATCTCAGCCCAATGTTTTACATATTGCTTAATATCTGCCAGGAACCAAAGCATTTTGCAAGCTGAATGCAAATGTCAAATAACCTTTTCAACCGGAATAAAATGGTCTGAGGTAGGTCACGGGCTCCTGCTCTGGCAGATCCAAGTTTACACCCCTGGCTGACAAATGCTTAATGTACAGATTTAGACAAATGATATAGCTTCTCTCTGCCTCCATTTTCTCATGTACATAGTGAGGATAAGGATATACCATTGCTTTGGAGAAGTCTTACCAGATTAGCTGATATTTGGGCAGCAGCGTGACTGCTGTATGGTCCATCTCAGCACTGAAACAGCCATCCCAGAGTCTGCTTAACAGAGAACAGAAAAATGCTTACTTGATATAAAAAGAAAATGAAAAACATGTGATTTGAATCTCTGTCACCCACTGTCATCTTACCCCACAAAAATGTCTCCAGCTCATGGGTATCAACACCATGCAATGCTCCCTGTGACTGTCAGTCCAGGCCTTTCCTGGGTATATTCTGCAATTACAGAGTGTGGGGCCGGCCCCGCAGCCAGGATAAAGAGGCATCATTTGCTACAGGAGGACTGTCATGGAGAATGGAAGTAGCACAACTCCTCCCTTAAGGCAGATTGCTCCTCCTAAGGAGGATGAGGAGGTTCGTGTTCCATAGCTGCAAAGGGCAGTTGGCAGCCTGTGTAATTTAGAGCTGCCTGGACGGATGTTATGCAGGAGTCAACACTGTGCTGGTACCCCTGGACTGGGGCAGAGCACCACAAAAGCAGCTTAAAGCCAATCTTTCAACTTCCTCTTGATTTGTGATGTGCACTTGTTGATCTGCACCCGGGATCAGGGCCACGAGCACAAGGCAGATTCACTGGTTTAAAATTTAGACATCCCAAACACAATTTATATTCAAAGTAGAAGCAGGCCAATATAAAGAGGAAAGATTCTTTTGCGGGGTTTTATAGTTGGTCAGGAACTCATCTTTATAGCTCCTCTGAAAAACAGCACTATCAGCAAAGACACCCTACAGTGTGAGGGCATCAGCTCTAAACTAACTCAGAGGGAAATGCAAATCTATTAAGTCAACACCAGTTGTCTCTGACCTATTTAGTCCTTATCTGCCCACAAGCTTATTCTGATTTACTTAAAGCAGTTTATCCAGGATGAGCTAAGCCCCTGTTACTAATTGGTGAGCATCTTGTTTCACGTTGGCCTAAATGTCTTAAACTCAGCTAAAAAACTCTAGTTTAGAAAGATCAAAGTGTCTACACAGCTATCCACATTGCTTTAACTAAGGTCTTTTTAAATTGAATCCTAAATTAGTCTGCATTAATTGAATCCTTTTAATTAAGGTGCATGCTTGAGCCCAAGATAGTGCCTATTTGCGTGCTGACCAAAGACCTGGTTAACCGGCACAAACCAAAGAAAATCCATTGGGCAAAAGACACCTCACATCCCAAATGTTTCTTTTCTGTTTTGCTTCCAGGCATCAGAACCATAAAAGCCTCCAGGTCCACTGAAGTGTGCTGAACCTCGATCCTAGAAGTGCTGTCACACAGAGTGAAAATGAGGTACATGAGAGCATGAATAATATATATCACATTGCACTACATAGCTCCTTGGCATGCAAATGTCAAGAACTGGATCGTCAGCACAATATTCAGTCCAGTTCACAGGCTGAATATAGTATTAGGTGACGTTGTTTATTTTTTAAACTCAATATCAAAAATGTCCCTCAGGCAAGCTAACAGTTTAGGCCAAAATAGTAGGAAATGCCCACTACCTCGGGAGCCAAACCAGGGTCAGTCTCCGTTGGGTCAACGAATCCTGGCTCTGGTATAAAGCCCTCTGTCTCACCAAGAGTGATGTTGAGCAGACAAGTAGATTTACTTCTTTCTTTCTGACTCCTTGCTCCTGCTTCCCAAAGCTGCAGCTAACAGCTCCACAAACCTCAGCACTGGCTTTTCTGCTACAAACCAGACACTCGGAGATCCTTGCAAATCCCTCAGCACCTGCACTCCTGCCCACGTAAGGGCCTGAGTGGGGGCAGGGGAATAAACATCAGAGTGGAAATTTTCAGGGAAAAAATGTGCGAGATGGGTCAGGAGAGGTTCCACATTTTTACTGTTGCTTGTTTCTCTGATCTGATTTCTTCCAATTCCCAGCATGTCTTGTTCCTCATTCCAGCTCTCCCTATAACCATTGCTTATTCCGTGCTCACGTGAGCACTTCCAGCTCGCAGGGAAAACTGACATTAGGGGCAAACAATATTAAGCCTCACACCATGAGAAATCCCAAATTATACAGCTACACAAGCCACAACATGGCAGAGGAAGGAAAAAGGACCCACATCTTAGCCCTTGACCCCTGTGAGATAATGCTACCTTTGGCTGCCAAAAAAGGTCTTTTCTCTTTATGTCACCTCTCAGTCTCTCTGTGAACAGCTGTTTATATTTCTTCTTTCCTTGGACATGATCCTAAAAATCAGGTTCATATGCACAATGTTGATCTGCAGCTCCAGTGTTTACCACCTCCTTTCGGCTGTAGAACCGGATTCCATATTCAAGGAGAAATTCTTCCTGCCCCTCTGAGAGCACCAAGGGAATCCAGAGAGCAGCGCAAGTGGGGGACCCTTGTACGTGTGGGACACGATTTAAAAAAGAGCTGGGCAAACTCAGCAGACTCCATCCCTGCACCATGTGACAGTAGGGCTTATAAGGTCAGCGTAGAAAGAGGGGGACCAGAAGAGACCCTGTTAAGGTGACCAGGAGTCCATCGCTTTCTGCCTTGACTTAGGAAAAACTACTCTCTTCAGAAGGAGGTGTCTATCCCTGGAGAATAGACACAGTCTTCAAGACGAGGCCTCCTGTTTTCCACTTGTAATGTGCCTTTTAACAGCGTTAAATTGCTCTGCACATTAGTGAGGTGGGTAATTAATAAATAATAATAATAATTACTTGATGCCGGTTCCATCTGGCATCTGCCGGAGAGCTTAGCCCTCAGTGTGGCTTGGTAATGCTTTCAGCACTTACCAGTCAGACACCATCAGGCCACTCCAGGGCTGGTGGTAAGAGACAGTCTGGGCAGCACAGGGGAGGGGTTTGTTGTTCAGAAGGCTGCTAGATTTATTTAGTATCATATAAAAGCCCTTAGAAAAAAAACCTTCTTCCTTTCACTTAACTCCCTGCCAAGAAATTACTTGGGGGAATGGGGAAAATGCTCTTTTAAAGACTATTAAATGTTATTGCTAAAAGAAAAAGGTGCCCATAATGTAATGCCTTCCCCACAGCAGTTCTTTCCTCTCCCCAAAACAGCATCTCAGTTTTCTGTTTGTTTGCACTACCAAACTGAAGTTGACACTGTGGCTCCTGATGAATTGGTTCTTGGTGTCATTGTCGATGCTAATAGGTCTCCAGAAGGAGACTATTTGGTTTTATAATTGCAGCAGCAGCTACATTCAGGGACACACAAACCAAAAAATATTATTTGCCCTTTCATTACTAGATGATCTTCGAGGGCCCTTCTAACTCAAACCATTCTATGATTATCTCAGAGGAAGGCAACTCCCTCTTTCCTTCAAGTATTTGGGTGAGAAACTTGGTTAAATATCACCAAAGTGCTGTTCATTTATCACTGCATGTGCGAGGCCATTACCTCTCGGCAAGAGCTGACCCTATGAAGATGGAAGTTTCAGGGCTGCCCAAGGTCGTGAGCATTACAGGCTGCTCCACACCAAAACTTCAAAGCAAACTTCCAATACTACTGTTAATCACTGTCACCCTCCATCAGCACGTCCGAGGAAATCTGAGCCTGATCTGAGGCTTGCATTCCTGACCAAATCTATCAAGTAAACTACATATTAAGGAGATTATTCCAACTGCTACAGCACTGCTAAGCTCACCAGTAAGAGAGCAAGCCTGGAATCTGTAACCTTTGGCAGGTTTTGGCACTTGATATGCATGTGCATAAGCATGCAAATGGTACACAAAGGCTGGAAAGGGTTTTTTCCTTCCCAGCCCCAGATCTGATTGCCCATCCTACAGCAACTGGTGAGCTGGCACCTGCTCCAGCACCTGACTCAGACTGGATCTGAGTTTATTACACTGGTTTAAAGCAGGCCAGAAACAATAGCAAAGCAAACAAACAAACAAAAAAACCCAGGAGGCCCTAATTTCACATCCTTGGCATTGACTTGACAACAGGCAGACCTTTTTCAGCCCTGGTGTTGCTGTCTTACTGGCAGAAAAGTAAGAAGGAACTTATTTTTCAATTTTTTTCGGTTTCAAAAGCCTAGTAATGTTTAAGTCGGCACTTGCTATACATACAGCCCCCGGGTGACATCACAGCTTTGAGGTTCAATGTGGAATGTGAAGCTATTACAGTGGGAGGGGAAGAGGGAAGCAGTCATTTTAAAAATCAGACTGACAGCCAGCACTCTGGATGGCAGCTACCAGCAGCTGTCCTGGCTTTGAACTGTAACTGTTTTATTTTTAAAAGTTAGATCAGGAGCATAAACTCCCCATCCCACTTTAAGATTTTTTAATAAAAATTCAAAGTGAAGAGTTGTGATAGCCCTGAGTAAAAGCAATCGAAAGAGCTACAATTGGCTACGAATCTGGAGAAAGGAAATTTTCTCATTAGATTTCCAGCAGCAGTGGAAAGAAAATGAGAAAAAGGGAAGGAAAAAAAACCCAGAAAACCTGGAGTGGGGCAAAGGGTCAAGAAGAGAAAGAGAATTGTAGTTCAGTTTGTTGTTGTTAGAGGACAGAGAGAGTTACCAGCACGCTGAGTGCCACTTGTGTGTACAGCAGTACTGCTGACATCAGTACACTCAAGAGAGCAAATTCTGTCAGCCCTTGCACCCTCCCATGTTTTCAATGAATTGTCCCAACTCCACTGCCACAAGATAACCTCAGAGATAGCCTCTCTCAGCATTGCCATTGGGATGTCAGCTAAAAGAAAAAATTCCAGCCCCATCTCAGAAGTCAGTCTTGCTTTTGCCTTTCCCACCCCTCGCAGAGGCTCGTCCAGCACCGAGCAGTGTGAGTGACCTGTGCTGGGCACTGCAGATGCCTGTAGGACTGGATGGAATCACATATTCTGGGAGTCATGAAGTGGGAATGTGACGTTTAAATGGACCTAATATCTTCACTGTGAAATACTGTATGCTAAAAAAAGAGAAATAATGAAACCCTAGGGTTATCCCTGGAACAACTCTTATTTTTTATTTGAAAAACTTAATCAGGAATTCTTATTACTCCCAAATAGTGTTTTAAAATAAAAACCAATCCCTTCCATGCTGCCTTGGGCATGCAGTGCTGAAACTTGCAGATGGAAGTCACTCTTGCAGACAGTGCTTCCTAATCCTGCCAGGAGTTGGAGTGGGGACAAGGAAATCTTCAGGGTAAAATAACGGGAGCAGAGGTCCTGTAGGACAAGAAGATGATGAATTCCAAGGGAGCAAGAAGAGCAAAACATCAGAGGAAGAGATTCTGGGTTAAGGAAGCAGAACAGTGGTGAGGGAAAAGCCTTATGGGAAAACAGAGTAGCAAGAGAGGTGAGGCATAGCAGAGGAGAGCACAGAGTGGCAGAGCCACAGGGCCAAAACTGCAGATAGCTTTTGGAATGCTGGAACCAAAATTGCAGGAAGAGGAGAATAATATAAATACAGTGAATCAGAGGGGAGGTTATATCTAACAAATTACAAAATGAAGTTTACAATCAGGAACACTTTCTAGGACAAATTAGTTGAGATACTACTCATGGTGCTGCGAGTCACAGTCCACTCTGTCTAGGTATCCTCCAGTGTCTTTGTATGATACTGAACAGGTTCTTGTGCTATGTCCACCACAAGTTAGAGCTAAATTCAGAAGCCGCTCCTGGATCAGAGCAGGAAAATTTCCTCTTTTCATCTACCCAATTTTCTCAAACTTTACTCTTTAGAGCTGCTTTTTTCTAAGGTTGGGAAACTTCAGTGAAAATTATTCAAGTTCTTCTATGAAAGGGCAGAAGGAAATGTATGTGTCTACAAGAAGAAAAAAAAATCCAGCCTTTAGGGGTTCCTTAAACAGAGGTGGAACCAAACTAACCACCAAAGAAAGACAAATTCTGAACAGAAAATTGACCTTGCTGGTTCCCCACGGAGCCCAGCTCATGAGCTTTGACTCTCTTGGTTCCTACTCTGACTTGACTTTGAGTTCAAGTCAAAGATTAGGTGTGCAGTCATCTTTTGACCTTGTATTTTTGTCCAGTGTGAAACAATGAGTTCCAAAGATAAATTCTCTCTCTGTACCACATGTACAATTATATCAATGGTTGTCTATCCAGATACAGAGCTAGACAGGAAGCTAAGGCAGACACCAGCACAGAGATTATAGATAATCGCTGTTCATTTACTGATCCCTACCCCCCACAGAACTCTGTAAGTTAATGAGCTCTGAAATATGAGTTTCAAAAAAACTTTCATTTCAATAATATTCTACACCCTCGGGCTCCTATTAAACTTTTTTTGCAACAATAACACCATTCAAACTAACATTCATATGTGAATTACAGTGATACTGCACCCCATGAAAACGCAGAGAAAATGAAATGGAAAAGAAAGCACAGTGTTCAGTCCGCCAGCTATCTCAGCCACATTCAAACTAAACAGCAACAGCTCCCAAGGACAGGTGAATGGCCCCCAATAAAACCAGAAACTGCCCAGCCTTCCACCATGTACTTGAAAGGAGCAGCTAAGATCACAAGATTTATTTCTCAGAATTTCTGCCCTGCTCAAAGTGCAGCAAGCACCAGCCTTCTTGAGGGACTTTCTATCAGATTATTGATATCATCACTCTCCTAAAGAGATACACACACACTCCATGCTGCTCATCATCAGAATCTGCACCAGCAATCCCAAGGTTAACCCAGCCCCAAGCCTGTACGTGACCCACACAGCAGAGACTCATTCACTAAACTGTGCTGTTTCCAGCTTCACCTCACTTGCAGTGAGGCAGCTCCAGCGTTGCTACAAACACTGTGCAGATATCTCTCCCAGGAAATCCCACGCATAAGATTTGCAGAAAGATCTGACTCACAAATTTATGCCCAATACAGATGGGTGAAACTTGCCCTCCCAGCTCGAGCAGGGCCTGTGTTTGAAGTCCTCTAGCAACTTGAACAAGTCAGCTAACGCTTAATGAAATTCCAAAAGCTCAGTGGAAATCAGTCAGAAGAGAGTGGTCAGGCACTTCTGCAATTCTGGTTAGGCAGCTACTGACACACCAACACCATTCAAAATGTGCCTGTAGAGCTCTTTAGAAAACCTGCCTTTCATGTTTTGTACATCATTCATGTACATATTGATTTGGATGCCTGTCCAGGAAAGCTACAATCCAAAATGATGAGTTTCATGAGCAAGGAAGGCTAAACCCACAACGCAGGACCCTTACATGCCTCAGCCCCACAAAGTCTGAATTCTGATCCCAGTCCAAATATAATCTGAATTCACCTCTACACATCAACATCTGTGCTGGGATTACTGCTGAAGCCTAATGCCACAATGCTGTAAGAAGAATCCAAGATTTCCCAAAGCAATAAGGGTAAGCCAAGATCACAGGTGGAACTGAGATCTGGCCTCTAATTTGTTCCTTAAATTTTAAACCTTCAGGTTACAGGTCTGTTTTGCCTCTGAGCCAGTAAGGAGTTCTGTGTGGTGACGGGAATTTGAGCTGCCTGGTGCTCATCACAGGACCTGGATACTTCTTTCCTATTTTCATTATTTGGCCTTGGATCTCTCTGATTCATAGAATAAAGTAAATGAGACTGAAGCTAATTTTTTAAAGGCTCTGTTATTTCTGTCTCAGCTAATTGTGTAATCCAGTTCTGTGCAATAACAATCACATACGTTTTCTGTATGAGGTTCAGCCTTATACACAAAACCTTTTCAACACAGTTCTTTTAATATCCCTGTGCCTACACAATTCCAGTGCAATCCAACAGAGTGGGCTGGCCAACTCACAACTGGTGGCTGTTGATTTTTTTGTTTGTTTATTTGCAGATCATCAAGAGCATGTGAAGAGTGGGTATGTGTGAAAAGAACTGCAGACTGAGCAGCTTAAAATTGGATTGCTTGAGCAAAAAACACTCTTTTCCTGTTCAAAATTGTTCAGGACTGAATCCTGACCTCAAGGTAAAGCAGAGAAAACGGAACTTGAAAAGGATGGGATCTTCAACTACTTGAAAAAAGGAGCAGCTTCTATTTATAGGAGCAGGTTCTTCTCTCCCAAGGCAAAGGACACCAGAAACATCGTTCTGCACTGCAGCCCTATAGCTGTTGGGGTAACCTTTGTATCTGCACTGTCTGCAATCAGTCTGATCACCACTGTCTGCATGGCTTGCCCACCCTATTTCAGGAGTTCTGGTAAGGACTGTACAGAGAAATATCTCTGAAGTCAACAGCCCCACGCAGCCGATCCTGTCTGGTTCTGCTGGCTTCTGCAAATCCAGGGATTTGAAAGCCTCTCTTCTAATGCTTACCTAGAATAATGGGTGGCCAGAGAAGCACTGTGGCTTGGAGAGAAAAACATAAAGATGTTAAATGCTCCTTCTTCCCAGCAAAGCCTGTGTTAGCTTTGCAGTGAATAACAATTATGGTATCTCAGAAAAATTGCAAGCAAAGAACCTCAAACTGAAGCAAGAGGACATTTTTGGATAAGAAGTCCTGACCAGCCTCAGTGGGCTTCACCCCCACTGACAGGTGAAACAGCATGGAGAGCCCCCCGGGCAAAAACTCTGAACATCTCCTTTCCTGAGGGAGCAGAGCAAGCCAGAAGCTGCTGTGGAGGAAGAGCTGGAGAATTGTGAAGTTTCAGTCCACCCCGAAGCTCAGCTGTCTCCGGGCCCCCACTCTGGTGACGTGGGGTGAACTCAGTCCCACAGACCCAGCAAACAAGGTCGGGCTGTTCCCCACATCTCCAGCGCATCCTGGAGCCAGAGCTAAGGCAGGGTCTGCAGTGGAAGCGCAGAGATTTACAGCATGGCCAGTGGTGAGGCTGGAGAGTGGGCCCTGGCTGCAATTAACAGGGTGCCTGAGGGACTCTGTCTCAGCGAGAGCACGTTAATCCAATTCTAAAGTGCAGGAGTGCTCTAACAGTGCTCTTTAATCAGGTTGAGATGACCTATCAGAAAATGGGAGATGACTGTGGATAAATGGTCCATATGCTGAATACCAAGGCATTTAATGAAAAATTTTCCTAATAGAAAAATTTTCCATGCTCAATATTTTTCATTGACTACTTTTTTACAGTTTTACCCATTTAATAGCAACTGTCATTAAGTTATTTTCTATGTAATATCAACTGAAAATCATTTATTTCCTGCTCCAAACAGCAATTAATGCCAATTATTTTACACAGCACCATGAACTGCTACAGATTTTTCAATTTTCCACTCAGCTTCTCTACATAATTTTTTTTTTTACTTTCATTTCATATTTTTCAACTATTTGAAACGAGAGGCTGAAGTGGTGATTTGATCTTTTTTTGGCAAAAAATAATTGAAAAGGCCCAACTATTACAACAACAAGAATCTTTTTTAAAAAAGGAATAAGAAAGATGCACCATTGTCTTGCTGACTTTGATTTTAACTTAGGAAATGTCAATATTCGTAACAGAAAATCCAAGGCAGAGCTGTGTTGTACTGCAATGGACATTGGGCCTTTTTTTATGTTACAAATACAAGTTTCTTACACTGCACTGTTCCTGTGACAGGGTGGCAAACTCGAGGCCCCAGGACTGCTTTCTCTCTTGATGGTAGTGAATGTTACACCTTGAAGATTTCTTGATTGCAGGGTCAAGGTCAGTGCTCTGATGTGCAGTGGAGATTGGATCCAAGGAACGATCCCAGAAAGAATTAATTCTTTCCTTTGACTTAGCTCTGGTCTAACATGCTTAAGGTTGAAGAAGGACCAGCACCATCCGACAATTTCCTGAAAGTTTACTTTTTTTCCACGAAATTGATTCCACTGTAATAAGTAACGGAAAGGAACTTCTGGGTTTCGAACATTAACAAACGTTAGGTTTTAATTTAATGAAGACATTTTCACTTTTTTATCAACTTTAATTGTAGAGAAGAAAGTTATTTTCCTGGTTTGCCGCAGATGGATTTTGTGAATTCTGTTTCACAGCAGTTAATGCTTCCTTACACTTTACAATCACTAGGTCTGGCCTGATCTACTGCTGCCTCCTCGAAATCTGCCAGACTTACACAGGGACCAGAAGAAAATACTCCAGACAATGTCTTAGGCAGCAGAACCTTCGAACTCAACACCTTCTCCTCAATCCTCATATTTCTTGCAGAATTTCACCCTCAGAAACTAAAATAATAGAAAATCCCTCTCCAGAAAGTTTTTTTTTAATCCAATGAAATGATAGACCCATTTTTTGTTCTTGTGGCTAAAGTCCAAAAACACACACTCTGTCAATGGTGTTGAATTTAGCATTTTTGTGATAAAGCTCTTTGAGTTCCTTTTCAAATAAACATGTACAGCTTTAAATGAATAAATCATGCAAATACATGTTAATGTATACATAAATTAACACAACATAATAAGGAAAATGAAGAAACAAGATTACAAATTTTCTGCACCTCCAAAATATGAGAGTGATATTTGCTTTAGAAAGAACAAACTCATTTAGAGAAAAAGCTTATATAGATACAAACAAACCCAAATCGCCAATGAAAGCTAATTTTATGTTCAGCAAAGAAGGAAGATGTGCTTCCCACTACAATAGACAAAACCCAATTAAATTAGGCAAACGTAGAAACACAGAAACAAAATTTCACTTAGTAAATAAAATCTGAGAGTTGAATTCTGTTGTCCACTCCATGTTCACAGCCCTCACAAAATGAGTCAGAGATTCTGGGGAACAGCATTTTGGTCGTATTGAGAACGGGGGAAGTCAACAGGAGAATCTGCCTCAAAGATTCAAGTCCTCAGGTAGATTTTTCATGAAAAGTATTTATTTTCTTTTTCCTGACTTATCATTTCAGTTTCTCTTTTTCAGCCTTGAACGTCTTTAAATCAAGACCACAAAAATAGCATTTGGAGAACACTGCTCACAAAACACCACCTCAACATGAGTGCTCCACACACACGCCCTCTGCAATGGGATAAATTTTTCCAAGTACTTCCCCTTTGCCTAAGGACACATTTCAATGGATGTGGAATTACGCATTGCTGAGTGGTTTTTAAATTTCTGCACGGTCCTGGTTTCTGTTATCACTCTTACCAACAAGCTGCTGTTATTACTAGAGGTGTCATAAATCTGTGGTTTGCGAGGTTACAAAGAACTTCTCTTGTTGTCTAACAGCCACAGAGAGTAGTTTTCTAAGATAAACCCAAACTCCAGGACAATGCTGCCAAGTTTAGAAGAAAAACATTTCCTGATAGATAGCCTACATTGCTGCTTACTGCCACACATTTGGGGGTTAGTTTATTAATATCAAGTATATTTTGACAAATGACACTCGCTTAGCAAAGACCAGGTTTCTGCTGAATTCTCCTTTCCGTTCACGGGAATCAAACAGTATAACAAAGACACCTCGCAGCTCAGAAATGTTCCACAGAAACATTTGCTTAAATCGGATGTCTTTCACCCTGAGCAACCTTCCTGAGAAGAGCAGGAAATTCAGCCTAAGTCTCCCTGATAGTCATCTGAAGATGGAAGTTTTTATCACAGTCAAGCAGAGTATAAAGTAAGGACACTGATCCGATGCCTCTCATCTGTCTAATGCATTTACCAGACCCTTATCACTGCACCTGGATGCCACAACTGACTCCATTTACCAGTCAGTTTTGATACACGGACTCATAACATGATTCTCCACATTACCACTTTAAATATCTGATTGCTTATCTGGAATGACAGCCCTGTTAGAACCAATTCATTCTTCACAGTGTCCTGGACCTTGGCCCTTTACTTAAGCTAGAGCGAAGCACAGCAGATTTCTGTTTGCGGCAGCCCTGTGCCTGCTGGTCCTCTGCCCTTCCCAACATGTCAGCCTTTACACAAATGCATATTTATATTTTAGGATTCAATTCGGCATTCAAATAGAGCACATGGAAAAATTCTTACTACGTGAAATGCGAGTTGCTGAGATTCTGGGTCGTTTTTCCACGCAGTGCTTAAAAAACAAGCACAGCCGAGAGCATCCCGGTGCTCTGTCCTCCAAATCACCCGGCTTCCAACCATTTCTTCTGGTGAGTCCAAGGCTAATATTGACATGTCAGAAATGTTCAGATATATTTCTCCTTCAGTATAAAGAAAATGCGATTTTCTGACAGACTTCAGCACAGAACTGTCAACAAAAATATCAGTACAATAAAGCTGCAAAGTTAACAACCCATTCTGTGGTTTCTGGAGATGTCAGTAGTTATTATAAATGACTTTCCAGTTAATTACCTGTTTTGAAAATTAAGGAGATTGGGGGTTCACAGCTGCTCCAATAAGTAGCTTCAGTGCCCGCCTCATCCCATTGAGTATGATAAATAATATATTCTCTACCACCCAGACTGCCAGACAGTGGCTGTGTCAAACTCCTCAGAGAGCACACTTTGTCTGCCATGTGTTATAGGCAACATTTATGACAAAAGTAGAAATTAGATGGTGGTTAATCTTGCTTCTCTGTGTCCCATGTGGGGCACAAGCACAGTTGTAGTGTGGCTTGCTGGATGACAGTCAGAAAAAATGATCTCAGCAAATTGTGTGTACATCAGGATACAGCACAAAGAATGGGCTCAGGAAATTATTTTTGGTGAATTGGGCAATGAGGTAGTCTCTTAAAAGAGAAACAAGGTGACAGAAGAGCAAATTTTATTTCCCCTTAAAAAAAAAAAGCAAGCTTTACATTACAGTTAGATCACAGTGAAGGAGAATGAAATCATACTGCTCTGGGGTTTTTAATTTGCTTCTTATTGCTGCTTAGGCTATTTAGCTTGCAGATCATAATAAACTCTGTTATAATGACAGCACCAAAAGATGGATCCAGCTTATAAAAATACTACTAAAGTAATAGCAGTAAGTTCTGCATTTTAGTTCCTGTGAAATGCAAAAGGAACAATTCTTCTTTCAGTTACATGCTTATAAACAAGGTAAATGTGATAGTCACACTGACAAATTAAGGCAAGTGAGATCAGCCCTGGACTTACATGCAGGCTGTCATCACACTGTAACAACACAGGACAGGAATCAAAGTTTTGCCTGAAGAGAAACTCTGAGGGAGCCCTCAGTAAGACTTACCTACTTCTAAATGAGATTTGATGCGGCTCACGAAGTAACTTAAAGTCAACCCCCAGCTGTGACTTCCCTCTGAACGGTTTTTTAAATATATAATTTCAGCACGAAGATCATAAGTTAAGAGAATCATAATTTTCTAAAGGAACTTGCTGGCTGGAGTTAGAGATTCCTTGGATCAAAGCGCAAGGACGGGTAACACTGGTACAGTTTCATTCCTCAGCATCACCTGTCTAACACACATCACCCCAAAAAAAAACCCCGTGCACGACGAGCGATGCCATTTTTCATTTAGACTCCTGCTTCCAACAAAACCCTGCATTTGTATCGAGGAATTGGAAGCTGTGCCTACACTTCATAGTGGAACTGTCCAAACATCAATGTTTCTGCCCATGGTTGATGCATTTTACTGAAGCAAATAAACAGACTGATGGATCTGAACACCACGAGGAACAGCCTGCACATAACGTGTTCTGTCTGAGACTGAATTAAATGTACAATAATGCCCGGTCTGAGAGGTGTTAGCTCCTCTTGGGAGTTTCTGAGAGCTCCTGGGAATTCTTTTAGGAGAAGCAGAATTTTCACTTCACTTTGATGAATCTTTTATTTCCTCCCTGATTTTTAATGAAATGCAGGAACTTTAACTCCTAAAAGTTGATAACAGCTGGCATCCTTTTGCTTTCACGCTTCACATCTTTTCATTCTTAAGAGCCTTGCCAATCTTGTTTTGACCCCTCAACTCTGTATTTCTTTCTGTCTGTTGATGCAGTGACTGGTTTACCACCACGGAAGAATAGTCATATAGGAGATCACTTGCTGTATAATAAACTTAAAACTTAACATTTCTTTCCACTTCTGTATAGAATACAGTAATTCCCCAAACATTCAACTTCACATAGGCTAGGCTGGAATAAACAAACCAGCCTCCTGCATTCTCCTCTGAAGATTTTCAAAGGCTCTACAGCACTCGAATCAGGAATCACATTGATTTTCAGTAAATCCTTTCTCCTAATTCCTCTAAAGCATTTCAGAAAACCTCCTGCAAAAAGCTTCAGAAAACATATGTAGTGCAGTCTCAGGGACATGAAATGGAAGGTGATGTTAAAAAATTTTAATATTTGCCATACCAATAGCTTGCTGACGTAAATACCCAACACAAATTTCTCTGTAGAAAGATACAGGCTTACGGGGCTATAGCTTTACTAAAATGGCCTGCTCATTATCATGAAATCTATTGATCCATTTTCATTAGGTAGAGCTATCTTTGCCTTCACTGGAAAGATCTAGAAATCATAATCTTTTTTTCTTTAATTTCACAATACAAGGCCTTCAGCTAGGATGACAATTTTGGTCTGTAAAACTGTAAATATTTGTCTATTCAAAGGCAGCATTTATCTTACAAAGGCACACATAGCAGTTTTGCCTCTGACAAGTTCCTTGTTTATTTATTACTCTAATAACAAATAGACTGTCATCCCTGCTGGGCCTCAAAGATGAACTTAATCTGCTGACACAACTGATTGGGAGCGGCTGCAAATTATTTTATTAAAAACTGTGCAATAGCAGATTCATGGTGGGGAGAGTGTTTAAATCATAATTCTGTTATTGGTCTATATGTTCCGTAGTAGCAACATCCAAAGAAGCCAGAAACACTTTTGTAACCCTCATGTTTATACCGCAGAGTTTGATTTTCATTTTGTCCAAACAGGAGAGAGAGGCAGTGAAGGGAAGACAGATTTCTTTTGTGTTGAGTGCTCTGTGTGCACACACACCAAGAGCAAAGCGCAGCATCTTAATTAGATGGGTCCAGAGGCTCCGGCAGACAAGGGAGAGTGACAGTCACTGGACATGCTTGATGGCTCTCTCTAAAGCAGTGCAGAGACTTTCTGGGAAAAGCAAGACAGATCCATACATCTCCAATTTCGTAGAGCTGAGCCAACCAGAACGTGATGGGAGAGGACGAGAAGACGGCGAGCAAAGGATCCTCTGCGCAGTAGGGAACGGCAGTCCCGAGACACGTTATGCCTCACCAGGGCACCGGCAGTGCTGGCCTTGAGGCCCTTCAGCCTCTTGGACAGAACGGACACTGGGGAGAAACCACGTGCCTGACAGCAGTACTCGGCTCCAGAACCACGGGCCCGAGGCAGGGCAACCCAGCAGAGACCCACCCCGTGAGCCACCGAGCAGCAAGGCCCTGGCAATTAGATAACAGCAACAGTAAGGGGAAAATTGCCAAAGAATTACCACGTAATGGTTCTATTTAGCAGTATCATTCACAGACCCTTCAAAGGCGGGACGCAGATGTTTGCATATATGAACAGTCAGGCCTTAAGAAAGAGTTTGTGACACTCATTGTCTTGACTGCCTCCCAGGCTTAATGCCTTCTGGGCTCTTACAAAGGTCTCACCCAGAATGAGCTTTTGGAGCAGTGGAGATTTAGGAGAGGCACAAGAGAAAGGGAGCAGATTAGAAACACATAAAATTAACTCAGCCTTTTTTGTAAATCACATCCTTGTCCCACAGCTGTCACTGGAGCTCACAAAGCTGTGCACTAGAATGAAACCTCTCTCCCGACATGAGTGCCTAGGAGCTGCACAGCATTCTGGTCCTTAAACGAGGTGCATCCCCAGCTGGCTGCACACCCCTTCTACCTGGCTTTGTTCACAGGCCCTCCACACCCCCTGCCACACATTACTGCCTTCTCTAGCTTGTCAGCTTGGCTGGCTACAGTGAAAATCCAAAAAGCCAGGCTAGCAGAGACATGCTAATTGCTCCACTTCAGACAAGCTGGGCTGTACGGCAAAGGGAAATTTTTGAGACTGGCATCCCTTCAATGAGAAGAGCAAATGTGAGGACAGTGGGATTCTTGTACACCTGGATGGACAATTCAGGGCAGGAGGAACAAAATGCCATAAAAAGGCTGCTGTGCTGCTTAGCTCTGGTTGGGGGTGAGGGGCAGAGAGACTTGGAGCACCCCACTGAGCCAAGGGTGGCTGCCTGACACACCACCAGGACATTTCTGTGCAGAATGAATGAAGCAAGGAGAGGATTGTTCGTCAAAAGGGTCTTCTCTGACCACGTGGATTTCCTGGGATAAACCATTCACAATCAAGGAGGTGCTTAGCGGCACAGATAAATATTAACACCACTGAAAATGTTTTTCTATTCCAGATGTTTAGGTACTTGCAGAGAACTCACCTGGGAATGTCTGCATCCTTTAGTCTTCAATGTGTCGAGGTACTCCAACTTCATGGTGGACTCTGCTCAGAGAGGAATTAGGTGAGACCAACCTTCTGGGCACCTTCTCCCTCCCTGTAATTGGCTCCTAAGCTGGACAAGTTCTTACCCTGCACTCTGTAAGAGCTGTTGTAGTCATTTGGTCATGTGGTTTGAGGCATTTCCAAGGAAACCTCTCAGCAATTATTTCTGGAGATGGAAAGCAGTCTTTTAGTATGTCTTAGTATCTATTCCACATACTTTATATTATAACAATTTATTCTGCAGTGTGATTACATGTTGGCATAGACTCTGATTAGGGCTTTAAACAGGAACTAACAGCAGTTATGTTGAATATGTTTTTCATCTGATGATGCACAATACCATTGATTGGATGTAGATTATATTCAGCATTAACTCCAGTTATATAAAAATATCACAAAGAAAAGTCTATCTCATGGCACAGAATACTCTTTAATTGCATGGGTGCTCAGTACATGTTGTGACTTCTGCTTTTTTTAAAAAATCCTGTACACAAGAAGAGCCATGCCTGTTACAGAAACATTAGTCCAAGAAATTACCAAGCATTATTTACTTTTCCTCATAAACTCTGCAGTTTTTTGATTTTCACCCACGCAGTGTCATAAAGCTAAAGTGATGGGGGGGGGGAAAAAAAGCTGGATATGTCGTTGTCCAAAGATAAAAGTTTAAAGTTCATCATGTCAGGATTCAGGAAATGTATTAACTGTTTCTTGCTGACTGCAGATGCACTGCAAAGCTCTGATAATATTTTTTTTTTCTTCATAATACCCCTTGAAACTCATGTCTTCACTGAGCCTTATACTTTTGCCATCCTACAGACTCAGAGCATGTTTAACAGATCTGTACCCCTCGGAGATGAGAAATGTCACTAAGTGTCCAATTTATTTGCCCATGATCATGGGGCCTGCAGCAGAACAGAACTGAATGAGGACAGGTCTCTAAGTTACTTTCTTATCCCTGGAAACCTAACTGCTGTTGGCTTTCTAGGGCTGAGGAAGGAGGTTGAGAACAGATATTTCAGACTCTCTGACAGGATTTGATAGGATGTACATGACAAAAAAAGTGAAGAAGCTGACCGTGATATCACTACAAATTCAAGGAAGACTAAGCTGTGCAGAGACTTCCAGCTGAGTTCTCTACACAACCAAAAAAGGAGGAAAATGCTGGAAAAGGTAAGTATTAAAAGGCAGGGTCAGATTCAGTCCTTCCTCAGCACCATCAAAGACAATGAGCATTTGCAGCTGTGGAATGAAGAAAGTATAACCATGGCATGTCTTTGGGGAATTTTTGTAACAAATTCTGTTCTGTTCATTCCCTTACTGGACGATATATTCTTCATTCATTTGGGTGAAAATGAAGGAGGCAGAAAGTTAGAAGAAGAGGTAGGAAAGAACTGATCCGAGAGGGACAGGACCGACGGAGAAGACACAGGGAGCTCCTGGTCAGTTTTTTGAGAAATGCAAAGTGGAATTTCTGTTTCCACTGCAATTACCTACAGCCAGCGATGAAGCCTCCATTTTCCCTCAAGCCAGGTCTAGGGTAGAAACTTGTACCTGTGCTATACCATTTGTAATTCCACCTAAGTCCATGATTTTTTTTAATTTATTTTTTACATTTTTTATTAACCTAAACTTCTAATGTAGTCTTGGCTTATATTGGTACACTTGTAGTTTTGCTAATTATATTATGGGCCAGATGTCCACCAGGAGTGCTTGGCCCTATAGCTCTATCAGCAAACATTTTTACTTTAATTTAGGCCTTACAAGGTTGAGGAGCACATCTTTGGTAGATGGAAAATAGTGATTGTCAATTGTCCTAGAGAATTCTCTAACTCACGTTATTATCTGCAGGTAGAATCAATTGCAGGGAGTCATAGGAATTAAAATTGAAATCATTTTAAAGGCACCATCCCAACTAAAAAAGAGTTTGAAAAAAAAAGTAAAAAATAAATTTATGCCTTATGAGAAAGTTTCTTTTCATCCTAAGCTGCTGTAACATACTGGTGGTGTTATTTTTGCACTTATCATTAAAGTAATTATCTTCTGAAAATTATGTATAGCCAAAAGAGAGCAAAATCAAACAAATAAATGGGTGGAGAGAAGGAAGGAGAAGATTCAATGATGGTATTGGAAAAAAATTCCATTCATATACGGGAGGGCACGAGCAAGCTGGGGTTTAAGCAAAGTCCATTTAGGTCATGATTTCTGCAGAGAACATTATGAAATGAATATGCAGCAACAGAACAAGAGAAGGAGGGAGTCCAAACCTTCCCCAAACTGTGCCTAACGTATTAGAAAAACTAATGGCTGGTGAACAGTTGCAGAAAGGAAGGCAGCACCTTTTCACACAGAGAAAGTTTAATGCCAAAGCATTAGAGATAAAGGTTTCAATATTCATTGGTGGCATTGTGTCCACTCATAGCAACATGGTCAATGGACCAGAAGGGAATATTTCATTGAGTTTTAACACAGGCACAGAAATGCCTTTAAAATTTTTATATGAATCTCATCCAAGGTAATAAAAAAGCAAAAACGTGGTAGAAGAACAGAAGACCTTGATGTACCCATCAAGAATAGCTCAAGTGGGTTATTATGAATAGGGTTCTGCAAGGATTTTAACCACCATAAAGAGAGTGAGCATGGATAGGCAATTGCAGAAATGTACAGACACTACCGGGATGATATTAGTAAGACAAGGACAAAAGAGACTGATATAATACACACCACGGAAAAAATAGAAGTACCATCAAAACAACATGAGCATGTGCACTTACTCTGTTGTTACAAGCCCTTGTTTAGAGGCTGAAAGCTGCCAGTTCCCTGACAGCAGAATGCATTGCTAATCATAGAGCAGGCTGTGCTGGCGGGTTTTCAAATGACAAGTGAAAGTATTCATCTACAGAAGAAAGAAGGTCAAAAGTCAGTGAATTATTTGCATACTTCAGTTCTTCAGATATTTGTAAGTTTTATTGTTCCTATTTGAACTGTAATGAGCACCAAACTACACAGAAGACCACTTTTAAGAATGATCTTCAATGCTGCACTGACCCACAATTTTTTATAAAATTATTTCTTTATGTTGTCAATATTCAGAGCGGAACTGATCACCAAAGACCACATGATCTCTCTGCTTCTTACAGTCACATCACTTGAAGGAAGCAATTTTTTCTCCTAATAAAAGCCTATCTAATAACTCTGGCTACAATATATCACCTTATTATTTATATATCATGCCTAATACAATAGTGCCTTGGGGCCCTGTTCGTGATGGCCCTAATCGTCCACTGTGACAAGCAGGCTTCTGTTCGGACTTGGATTTATTGTTGTCCTTTGTTGGTTACCTGAAGATTCAATTGCCCTCCTCTTTGAGTCAGGGGCTCTAGAGATGCTCTAAACTGTCGCAGAGAGTTGGATCCATTGTTCCTCGACACATTCTCTTAATTTTTCAGCCACAGACCTTATGAATTTAATCATGTCAATTTTCTACTTGCTCTTTCCTGATCCTCAGGAGAAGTTTCTTCAACTGACCACATGATAAAAACTGTATTGAATACTCTGGATAATTTATAAGCAAAATTTTAGTGCCTGTCACGTGTCCTGAGGTTCATCCACGTATACCACAAAGAGGCATCAATCCACAGACTATGAAGGGAGACACACGTGGCTAAATACACACTCTATAGTGCATATAGTCAGGAAGATAATCTCTGTGACAAGATACAAGAATTCAGACATAATGAATACCATTTCACAAATGTACAGGTTACACTGAATTAGAGAGACATACCAGACTCAGAAGAATTTTAGAAAGCTGCAAGAGAAAACAGTCTGATGTGTGAATTAATTATCTGACCTCTGCTTCGAATATGTCATATCCCTGTCATTTCATTTTATTAAAAGACTGTATAATCATGAACATAATCATAAATGCAATGTTTAAGGAAAATCTGATTTGAACCTTTGTACTTGGGTCACGTGTAATGTAATTCAGTTTTACTCTCTTCTTAACGTGATTCATATACAGAAATGCTACACAAAAATATAAAACGTAGAGAAAAAACTCTGTTCCAAAGAAACAGTAACTTTTCAACCAAAACATTTAAAACAAAATGGGTAAGGTCACTAAACACATCACAATACCACGTTACCTAATTGGACACAGAAATGCTGACATTTTGTAGGACTAGATTGTAGCATGCATGACAAAATTACATCACTCTGATGGCAACACTGGAGGCACAAGCCTTTTTTAGAAATTAATTAATTCCTTTTTGCTGAAATACATTTGATAACATGTCCTTGGCCCACTACAATAGACATCTAAGAAAAGCCTTGGAAGTTGAAGTAACTCTGACTTTGCTGTTGACTTTTGCTGTACTTTGCTGATGGAATATCATTGCCCTGTGCGTACTCAGATGATCATTCATGCTCATTTGTGATCAGTTAAAGTATCTTCACCATTTCAATGCAATAAATATCAGCCTATGTTGTACAAGTCAGCAGGGATTGCGAGGAATATATTAGCCTGAATGAACGAGACTAATATTAATAACAGGATTTAGCACTAATCATTCTCCTCTCCTTTCTTGCAGGACTGCTTCTTCCAATTTATTTTTTTTTTATTTAGAGGCATTACTTATATAAATGTTGTTTGTGCCTGTCTCTCAAAGGTTTGCATTGCCTTCTGAAAACAGTTATTCTCTTTACTCAGCATTTGATATTTATAGCCACACTTCACGAAGCTTTTGTTAAAGACCTCCTGCA
The DNA here is from genome assembly GCA_013398855.1 of Mohoua ochrocephala. Classification (NCBI taxonomy): domain Eukaryota; kingdom Metazoa; phylum Chordata; class Aves; order Passeriformes; family Acanthizidae; genus Mohoua; species Mohoua ochrocephala. The sequence goes on from VZTA01025688.1 coordinate 157,517, forward strand.
CCTATTACAAGTCTGCAGGAGCACGTTGTTTAGGAACTTGAAATAAGAGAGACACACCAGGGTGGTTTCCTTTTAGACAGCATATGGCACCTACCTGGATATACTGCAGTGCTGTGGATCATTTGCCACAATTAATAGAGCTAGCCAATATAAAGAAAGGGCAATTGGCAAAAAAACATGTATTTTAAGGTTTTGCTCCAAATTGGATTGAAACGAAGATTTGACACTTTCAAAAAAATTGCATTTTGAAAGGGCTGAAACATGACATTTCTCAGATTCACTGGGAAACAACCATAGGAGCCAGTAACATGAAAGGGACAAGAATGGCGCTTGGTCCTGTTCAGTATCATTCTACTCAGTGTGTTCATAGCCCTCTACTTTGGGAAAGGTTGCCTGCGCTTACTTCCCTTGGCCCCAAAGTGAAACTCAAGGTGAACTGACCATTATGAAAAAGCTGCCCTGCAACTGCAGACTGGGAGCACCTCGAAGGACTCCGGGCCCCAAGCTGCAGGTCACACCTCACGAGGTTGCCTTGCTAAGAAGAGTTTTCACACTCCCTGTTTCAGGTGACGTTGCAGGAGGACACCTGGAGGCCCTGGAAGGCTGTGCTAGAGCTGCAAGCCCTGCAAACACCCCAACCTTGCAACAGCCCCACTGTGTGGGGACTGCTTAGATCAACCCCAGTGTGGGCTGCTCAGCTCAACCTCACAAGATGTAGCCATAGCATTTCTAGAGTGCGTGGCTCTAGGACAAGTTGAAAATTAAAGCACAGGTCTGTAGCCTTGGAAAACTTGCTCTGCACAAAGGAGTCCTTGAACCTTAAGGGACAAGGTCTGAGCAGCAGCTGCCACGGCATTCACAGCTTCAGAGCAGCAAGCCCGGAGCTGCAGATCCTGGAAGCACCTCTGGATGTGGGCGGCCTGCTCTTCCTGTGTCAAATACAAAGTACTTCCTTTAGCCATGGATGCTGGGACACCCCACCTGAGAGCTGCCCTGAGAATGGCAGGGAATTTTCAGCCCCTCTCTTTTTGCAGCTCATGAAAGGCGCCTCCTCGTTCAGGCAACAAACATGAATCCCCAGTCCTCTGTTGGGTAAACGTTTGAAAATAGGGAACTAAATGCCTACTTTAAGACTTTAATGTTTCAAACATCATGATGAAAAATTGAAGCAATGTTACTTCCTGCAGAGGTGAGACAGAAATAAATCAGGGGAGTAATTTACTTCAAAGGTCTCTATGTTTACCTCTCCCTGTCTCCTAACTGGGACACCAATCTTACTGACTGAAACCAAGAATGCAGTCAAGGGAAAAATGTCCACAAAATGCTTGAAATAGTCCAAATGAATGTAAAGTCTGATGGGTTTAGAATTGGCTCTGACAGTTTTGTATTACGTGACAGCGTTAGGTGTTAATTTTCATTTTTGTTTGCATTTCTTGTCACAGTTAGGACCAAATTCTCCCTAAGCCAGAGCTGCCTTAGCAGCTTGACTCTGATCCATTGGAAACCATCAGGAATTGGTGCTGGACAGAGTGCTTCTCTCTTTCATGAAGAGGCACAGCACTTGCCACAGGCCCAGAGGGCTCACTTCATGCCAGAACCTCCAGATAATCTGTGCCAGGGAGGAGAGAAATCATAATAGAGCGCATGTATCTTTGGGATACATTTGGGTAATGGGCTGCACTTGTTCTGTCACTTTCCATTCCCGAGTCCTGTAGTCATTCACACAGTCTGCTATATTTTGCCTTACCCAAAAAGCAACAGGCTATTTTAAGTTGTTATATTTATTTCAGATTAAGAAAGCAATAAATCAAGAGAGCGGCAAAGGTTTTATAAGTGAACGGAAAGTGAATTGCCGTGTAAGAGGGAAAGCCAGACAACTCTGAAATGCAATAAAAAGGACTTACAGAGGAGATTGCCTGTTGCTCGTTAAGCACAGCAAATGGTAACAGTTTGCTTTTATCAAAATACGTGATTTTTGAACAATGAAGTCTGACAGAACCGTCCTAAAACATCCAGAAGTGTTCTGCCCGGATTCCCTGCCTATGTCCACTATACACAATTATTGTCTGGCTCTGCAAGACAGAATGTTCAAAGATTAAAAAGTGCAGTGCACAGAAAAATGAGACTTAAGAATGACATCATCAAACACACCACAAAATGAGGCAGAATTACTAAAGGATTCCCTGGAGCAACCACAAGTCCTGCTGAGAACGTTCCTGCTGGGGCTCCCTAATTAATGTACCCATTTTCCACCTGTCACACAGCAGAATTAAACTCACTGCATCTCTGCTTTAATTCTCCACTCAATCAATAATTCGGATAACAGATTCAAAGTTCTGTAGATTCTATGTATTGATCTTCTCCCACCCTCAATTTGCCAGTTGTCTCCACTAACTTTGAGCAGTACGTCACTGAAAGTCCATTTCATTTAAAATGTAATCACTTTGCCAATGCTGAACTGCCTGCCAGTTTTATTAGTCTTCAGAAAACTTTTCCAAAATATGGAGCTGTGTGTAAACACATTGAATATTGCTTAGAAACAGAAATCAGTGTTCAGTCTATGACTTCTCTTGCAATAAAAATTAGTCTATGCAGATACATAGATAGAAATTCCATATTTTAACCACTAACCCTTGCAAAGGTCACCAGAATTAGGCTACAGCTTCAAATACATCTTTCTTTTTTTTCCTCTATGGCAACTTCAAACAATTTTTGCTGATTGGAAAAAAAAAAGTTTTAATTACAATATTTGAATAGAAAAGGTTTGTAACCAAAAGGCAAATAATAAAAAAAAACCTCTACCCTTATTCTGCTGAGACAACCTCTATCTTTAGCAACCCCGTAAAGATAGATCTCCAAAGCTCATGAGGTTTCACAGTAATTAATGCAAACCATTTAGATCTGATTCTGAAAGCTGAATGGACTAAACAATGGAAGGTAAATTACTTTTTGCTGTTTTACATCTTTTCAATTCCTTGGCAAGGGTCAGAGCTGACACGGGGAAGATTAAATAGCATACAGCACAAAACGACCCTTATCACTGCCTTTCTGGAAAATTTGTTTTCTATGTATGTAAAAGGTATATAATGCTCTTGACTAAGAAGATACATGGGCATCATTACTATGTTTATACCGAGTGAATAGAAATAGATCAGAAGATGCCCAGTTATTGGCAGAGAGATAGCAGAAGAAAGTTATTAAAATACAGAGAAAGTACTGTTAGCAGCATCCAATGCAAGACGGGTCCCTGCATTGTTTCTCTGGAGATAAAATTCACTGAAAAAAAAAAAAGTTAGAAGAGAAAAGTAAGTTTCTGAGAGCAGTAAAGTCAGACATGAGTTAGGATACCAAACCTGCTGTATTCAGCTCCTAAAGCTGCCTCCAGCAGTGCCACAGTGATGCATTTTCCAGAAGAATCTGTGCCCAGCACAGTGCCTTTCCTGCATGTCTGTGGGGGGGGGAAAGGCTGATGCGTGAAGTCTGGAAAATCTGCTATTTGGTCAGCTCCCTTCCTTTCCCTGGTAAAGACAAAGAGATTTTTGATCTGTGTAGTAGCTTTGAAGTATCACTAGATAATAATTTTCCCTTGATCTACCAAGTTAGTACACCACCAGCAACCTGTCACCTTGGAAGAAACAAGGGAATAACTTTCATCACTTCTATAAAAAAGAGAGTGGAAGAGAATTAGAAAGGCTTACCAGCCTGGCAAAGCTCTACCAGCTGGCCTGGCTGCCAGTTGTACCGAAGAGCTCGTGAATATTTAAAAAACCAAAATGGGAGAGCCGTACAATCATACCTCGTATCAGCCGCTGATTTGGTTTCTGGTAAGCTAAGAGTTTCCAAATTCAGGTCTCCTGTTATCTTAGGCTGCTTAAACCTGTGTTAGAAATGATCTCAGAGCTCAGATCTCTCAGAGGTGAGATCTCAGATTAAAAGTTAGCCTTGGAAATTAATGGTGGACTTGCAGTAGAAGAAAGGATTAGATTTTTATTATATTTTCCATTTTTTAAAAAGGAGTTGGAATATCATTAATTAGCTTCATTTCCTGGAAAAATTCTCGAATTAAATAATCAAACATAATATAAGTGCCTGCAAGATAATAAGGAAATGGGTTACACCCAACAAAGATTTTGTCAGGAAGTCATCTTGCCAAGAAACCATCATTTATTTGTTAATGAGATAATAGGCTTTGTGGATAAGGGAGGAACAGTTAATATTGTACCTTGAATCTAATAACATTTGCCATGTGATCTCACATGATAGCCTAACAAAGGCATGAATGAAACTGCTGCGGGTTAGGTACACAACTCTTGGATCATCATGCTCAAAGAGAAATTACCTCTGTCATTTTTCCATACTTAGGCAAGATCACTGCATGGTTTCTGCAAAGGATTTGTCCTAAACGTTGCGAGGCTAAATACTTTCTGTAATGGCATGATCACAGGACATGTAGCTGCCGCCTTCAGATGACAAGAAACTTGGAAAGACTGACAATTTATCAAGAAAACAGAAACAGATTTCATCATGATTGTGGCAACCTGGAGAAATGTTCAGAAAAATAGGGTAAGCAATTTGGGATACTGCACCTGTGAATAACTGTAGGTGCATACTGTGTAAAATCACTAAGTAGTTAACAACCTAAACCCTAATCGAAACAAAAAAATAGTTAGAATTTCAAATTATTTGAGCTGAAGATGAATTAGCAGTAACACGCTGCTTCACAAAAGGCAGTCATGGCACAGGAACATACAAAGTCAGGCCCGTAAAGGCCATCCCACAATGATTCTGCTCTCTTTGCTATACTCTCACCATCTGCTTCAGAAAGATGCAGACAGGAATCCATAGCAGAGCCCACTGTGCCACAGTGTCAGAGAGCAAACTCAAAAATGTGACCACTTAGAAAAGATAGAAAGAATTCTGATTGTTTCTAAAGAAGAGATACCTGAGAAGGGGTGCAAGCACTTAAAAGAAATTCCTGTGTAAATAAATAAATTGATAAATCATGCATACAGGAAAGGACCGATTTATGCTCCATGTCCTTGAGAAGAGAACAAGACGTACACGGCTGATGCAGCAAGAAGGAGTCAAGTTAGACCAAGGAAAAACACACACTAGAGAAAAGGACAGCAGAAAGGACAGTGCAGCACTGGAATGTGGTCCTTAGGGCGGGCTTTGAGTTTCCCCTCAACACAGGCCCTTGAGAAGAGGCCTGACAGAAAGCTGCCAGCAGTGACAGGATGGGCTGAGGGGTGGACTGAGCCCATCTCAGACACCCCAGGTGCTCCAAGCCGCACAGCTGCATCTCAGCCAGACATTCTGCAGGCAAGAGAAGCACACACACACGCATACAGGAGTTATCTCTGCCCAGCAGAGGAAAGATGATTGTGCAGATTTTTATGAAATACCTCAATGGTCTTTCCCAGCCTTGCATGGACACTTGCAAACTTACGCCTTCCTGAACTGGGAAATGTGTTTTTCCATTGGAATTTCCGGGTAAGTGAGCAATTCCAGCTACACTAGCAGTGAGATCATGACAGAAACGGACAGGATCAATGCTTGCAGATACATGGCCATGCACAAACTGTGGGACCCGGGAGCCCTTCCGAGTCCTTCAGTCCAACTCGGTGCTTCATCCACCTCCTGACTCAGTGCAAACCAGATGGCAAATGCTGTCCCTCACCTTCTGCATGTTGCAGTCTCCACGGGGAAGGAACACAGGTGTACAAGCCAGGGAGAAATTTGCTCGCCATCCCAGCACAAGGCTAAACCTTGTAGATAGCCAATATATAACAAATAGTGCCTTGCTTTTCAAACTCAGATCACTCACCAGGATCAGATTATCGTGTTTCTTCAGAAGACTCTGGGACTGGTTTTTTGATGTACCATTTTGTTGCCATAACCTTGATGCATTGGTTCTCCACACCCAAGATCTCAGTGTTTAGCTACAATAAATCTAAATCAGTTGTTCTGTTCTATTCATTTTCTGTGGTCCAGTGCTAAACGAGTTGGTCTTGAGGAGAACCTATTTCACTGAGCTAAAACAAAAAGCCCCTATCCTGACAGTATTTATTAGAAATGAGATCAGTAGCAAGTGGGGAAGAAGCCCAGCAGAAGCTATGTCTATTCTGCAATTGGACTGAAGAAAAGGGCATTTCACTTACAAAAACTGTCACTCATTTACTATTTGAACAGAAAAATCTCATAATATATTAACTATGTTTGCAAAGCCTGCAAAGTCACAGTTGCATTGATTTATACCAACTAATGCACTAAGTCATTTATTTAAACTCTGCGAGAACACTTCCTTTTAGAAAAAATGCACAGGATTTGACAAATACGTAAAAGTCCTTGGTTCCTGTCAAACAACAGACTTATCCTGTGGACCCACTGAATAATCGTGGAATGGGTTGGGTTGGAAGGGACCTTAAAGATCATCTCATTCCAGCCCCCTGAGATGGGCAGGGACACCTTCCACTAGACCAGGCTACTCAGGGCCCCATCCAACCTGGCCTTGAACACTTCCACGGATGGGTCATCCAGAGCTTCTCTGGGAATCCTGTTCCAGTGTCTCACCATCCGTACAGGGAAGAATTTCTTCCCAATATTTCATCTAAACCTGCCCTCTGACAGTTTAAAGTCACTAAATAAGTGCTACGGTAGGATTCATGCAACCTACTCTGTGATACCCATTTAACAAGGCTTTTTGGAGAGGTGAATAGAGGAATCCATGGGAGGTCTTAAATCAGTCCTTGACAATACCACGACGTTACCTCAGATGCAGCACAGAGCACACTGCAGTAGCACAGGTTCCCCTCAGATCTCACGTGTATAAACTCAATTCCTATTTGTGCAAGAGCAGCTCACTCTTAACAGCATCTCTATTAAGACTACAAAGCTTGTTTTGTCCTGATGAGGACATTTTTGTCATGTAACCATTTATTATTGAATATAAGGATGAAAAAAATGCCACAGTACAAGGGTTTTAGACTGTAGTCTATCCTGCAATAATGCAAGGCTTCTGATAAGACATTTTAGTTGCAGACTATATCAAAACAAACCTTGAAAACAATACCTTCAAGCGGTGGTAGCAATGAGTTCTTTCTATTTCAATAAAAGCTTTCCATCTCGAGATCCTAAAGAGCTTTTTAAATATTAATCAAGCCTCTAAGCAGCCCTGGAGATGCTAAAATACTGCAGCCAATGATCAATTAAACCATACACAGTTTATCCACTTTATAGATAAAGCATGGCACAAATGCAGAAATACCCAAAGTTGCTCTGCACAGAGCCAGATGAGGCTCTCCTGAGTGGATGGGAGCCACTTTGGCATCTGAAATATCCTCTTTACTGCGTCCCATGATGACTGTACTATCCAGGCTTGTCCATTTATCCTGGGGATCCAAACCCCTATTAGAGGAGAAGTGACTGCTACTTCTATTTTATCATAGATGAGTGACTGAGGTACAGGGAGATAAATGATTTGCCCAAGGTCACACGAGAGACCTGTAGCAGAGAAATAGGGTATTGCTCAGAACTCCTGCTTCTTCTCAACAGCCCAAATAGTCCTTTCTTTATTTTCCTTTTTTTTTCTTTTTACATCCCTTTTTCAGCACAGTCCGGAGGGTAGTGAATCAGTCTGAATGACGTGTTATCTGGCAGTGCGGGGATTTACTTTTTGTTAGAGTTTTGACATGTGTAATGAGTAAAACGTTCTGTACTTGTAGCATTATTTATCCTCTAGCCTTAACTGCAGTGTCCAAAAACTCCCAGTGACTGCACCTTTCAGAGCACATGCAAGGGTAGCCTGTTATTTGTCAAAGCTCACAAAGGCCTTGCTGAGAGCGCAAGCTTTGTTCCTCAGACAGAACGCTCTTCCCCCTTTTATGCTGCAAATTTCTGGGCAATGTCAATACCCGTTTAAGAGGTCTCCCACTCTCCAGGCTCTTTCTGTCATGTGTTGACATCTTCGAGGAATCAGCAGATTTTATGCCTCTGTTCAATTCACTTGACCTGCCTCTAAATATGTTCCCAGCATCAGAAAAGCCATTCCCCGCACACACATATGATGAAGCCCAGATCAATAGCACAGGATAAAAACAAACAAGCTAACTAAGGCAAGTCTAAAGTCTTGAGAGCTATCCACAGATGCTGCTATCCGGACTGTTCAATATGATGTTCTGAATTGCACACAGCAGGATTTCATTTGCTACAAATAGCTTTGCACCAGCAGCATCTTCAATAATGTTATCATGCAGTGTTCCCTAGATAGACCAATATTTCATTTAATAAACAGCAAATTAAAATAGCAAATGTAGTGAAAGACAAAGCATGAATAGATTTGCTTCAGAGTTTTAAAGGGAAACATTGATTTTTTGTTTGTTTGTTTTATTTTATTTTTTAGTATTTCTGTAGTTGCTCATAAGGTCACCTTCATGACAATTCCAACAGGGGTTTATCTTGTAGTGCTCACTCTGACATACAGCCTGATGATTTATTATTGCTTAGTTCTTGATACTGTTCACTGCACAATCCAATCTAAGAGAGACACATATTTCTCAATTCAGGGACTTCTTTTATTTTATGAAAAATCAGCTTGGTGCTTTGTGGTAAAAACTAGGCTTGGCATTTGATCTTAATTTTTTAAAGTATTTCCTTGTATTCTTTGTTTCTCTGCTGTATCTTTGATGAATTCCAGGATCATTTTTATTTTCTATTCCTTTGCTTTTCTCCTCTCACCCTATTTTTCTGTGGCTACACCCTAAAGAAAAATCTGCCACAGCGGCAGTTTCTTACAGACACTCTTATCTAGATTTCTCTTTCATACTAGTAGGTGACATGGTGATAGATTTCATAGGTTTTCTCTCCTCATTTGGGAGAAAGAATATAATTATGCAAAGGAGGGTTAGATGGACAGTAGAAATATATCACTATTAACCCACCAGAACACATGCAGATTCACTGTGGTTATGTGCTTAGAAGGGGAAAAAAAGCCCTTCCTGTGCTAGACAAGATTTTTTTCCTCTCCTTGTATTAATATCAATTCAAGGGTAAGTCAACAATTCTCATCGTGCCATTCCAGTGTCTATGGTGCTGTGATATGGTGCTATTTAAGCTCTGCTTGGCTGCAAAGCTGTCTCCAGTGTTCCCATAGACTGTCTAAGCCATTTGGAATCATTAACCCGCATGGACCAGGCTGCCCAGCACTCAGAGACATTCCTTCAAGGCTGCCAGTCATTAGCTGGTACGTTAAGTAGCTAATGGTGCTCTCACAATATCTGCTGCATCATGCAGGTGCAACAGAATAAACATTTTTTCCCACTGGTGCTTTGTCCTAAATCATTAAGGACCCCAATCCTGCAAAGATTTATGTCCGTGAATAAGTTTACTCACATGAGCAATCCTGTTTCAACCCTCTTAAACACACGCTTGTAGGGGCAGGGTCCTGACGATCAAACTATCAGGTGTTTGGCTAAAAGCTTCATGGAAATGTAAAACAGCATCAGAAAACAGCAAAAAAACCTCCCACTTTCTGCTCTGTATTTCTCTGTACCAAGAAATATTTGCAGAAGTATCCAGCTCAAGAACAAAGATTAATAGTCACACCTGCTACCCTATGACCTCATTACCTCCCTGCTAATTGACCAGTATATAAAAATATATATATATATATATATCTCAAAGCAGTATGAATATTCCCCAACTAATTGGCTGCTGGTAAGGGAGATTAACTGAGGATATGTAAATTATTAAAGCCATAAACTGCTTGTGGAGCCTCCTGGCTCTCCTGGGTGGGGTTGGGGGATCAGCTGGCTGTCCCCGGTGGGGCTGAGCTGGAGCAAGGTTAAGTAAGCACCCCCCATCTCGTCTCTGCAGCTATCAGACACCTTTGCTGACTCGCTGGCGCCAAGAAGTCAGGCACCACCCTCTACCCTCAGAGAAGCACAGGAGGTTGCAAATGGTAAATTTAATACCGCAGCAGGAGGTGCCATTTACAGTCCCAAAGGATAAGTCTCCCCCTCTTCTCTTTCATGCTCATATAAACAAATGGAGGCTGATGCAATTTTGAATCCTGTTGGCTTGTTTTGTTTTTAAATATGTAATTTCCTCCTTATTTTAGCATCTAGGCAGGGTAAAATTAAAGGATTTTTGTACACATGACTGATGGTTAAACTGCAATGAGGATTTGTATTTTATGAATCCATTAAAGCATTGGCAAATACAAGCAAAAAAAAAAAAAAACCAGCAAAAAATTTGGGACTTATTAGTGATATGCAATTTAAAGGAAAAGGAGATTAATGTGCTGCACTACCAAGCCTTACACAGAATATTCTTTATCTTAGTTTAAAAGACAAACAAAATTTACTGCAGAAAAGACTAACAAACATTCGTATAATGATTGCCTGCATTGCTCCATCTATTGTGGCATATTCATTGTTAGAATAGTGTCTTTAAAAGGTTAAAATCATGTAATATTTTCATTTTTTAAAAGCTATGTATTACCAGGCACTGTGTGAAAGAATAAAATAATATCTAGTGAAAACCACTGCCTTATCAATTCAATCCACTCCTGCATGTTGCTAGAACAATGCAAGAAAACATCTTTTGTATTATAAATTATTTTTTAAAATAATAATTACAGTCTATATTGGAAAGATGTTTCCAATCAATATTTTTACAGAGGCTGTTTGAGATTAATGCATTAATTAATTAATGGGAAAAATGCAAGGCGGGAGAAATACACGGCTTCTAAAAACAGATACAGAGAACAAAAATTATTGCATCTGAGGAGAAGAATGGCACGTTTTCAGGGGATCCAAGGACCATATCCATTCCTCAGTCCAGTTTCTTACATAATATGGGCCAGAGGATTCCACTTAGTGGCTCCTGAGTCATACCCGGTCATGTGAGGTTGGACAACCTCATCGCTTTTAGAGGGACACCAATCCTTCTAATCAGAGAATCTATTTTATTTCCAGGCAAACTCTTGCAGTCATCTGATTACTCTCACTGTTAAAATAAACGGGGCAAAAGAGGCAAAAGAGCCTTGGCAGCTGTGAGTGACAGGATAGATGGCAGAAATGGGAAAGGAGAGAGATCACAGAATACCTCAAATTGGAAGGGACCCATAAGGATCATTGAGTTCAACTCCCAACAGGCCAAAAATGCATCTAGAATTAGTAGACCCGAGTAGTGGGCCAGCACATTAGCAGGAAACATCGAGTATTTCCCTTGTCAGCATAAATATCTGAGACATTTCGGCCATAAATTACGTGGTCCATGCCAGGCTGCAGGCTCCTGGCTCCCATTCCAGGTTGTACTGCAGCACAGCCACCAGCATCGGGTTGGATTTATCAGCTCGGCCTCCAGGATGCCACAGAGCCCCGACCACCGCTCCTGCAGGAGGCAGAAAATGGGATCGGACGCGGGGCCGCTACGGCACCGTACGGAAAACAGACACGGGGCTGCGCACTCCAAATGCAGGCAGGCAAACAGTAAATAATTAACTACTACATCGATTCAAATGAGGACGAAGGGAGAATCTGAGGACACAAGAAATGTTTTGCTCTCCTATCTCGCACACAAACTTCCCAGCGGAGGCGAGGGCAGCGGTAAAGGCACGCAGCCTCCCAGGCAGCCCCGTGCTGCTCGGCACACGCACCTTGGGCTCAGGCTACAGCCACAGGCTCCCAGTCGGCTCTACAGCCTTATTGCCTTCACAGCCTCCACCTGTACTTTAGCCACGCCAAGCCCTCTGCCTACCCATGAAAGGCAAATTTAATTCTGGGGTTTTTTTCATTTTTTGTCCACAGTTAAAATGCAAGATTCATCTCTGTTTCCTTATTAGTGCAAGGAAAGAAGGCCTGCATTTGACGGTCTGACACATCACAAAAACATGGAACACGCATTAAAGATTTATGGCAACATCAAACATTCTGTTTTACTTTCAATTTTGTCACATAATCCCAATAAAACAGTGATTTAGCTGTCTACGTTAAAGTTGTTTGTCAGTGCCGAGTCCTTCCTGTATCACTGGTGACGCAAAAATACGTAAGCCGGTGAAGTCAGCCTCCGTGGGGTCTATCTCTTTTGGGAGCATTTTAAGGATGCTTCTTCTGCAGGAGTCTGCTCAGACTGGGCTCTATATTATTTAAGCTTTCCAGGAAAAAAAAAAAAAGAAAAAGCCCTCTTAAGTCATGCATTAGTGTTATTCTTATCTAGAGAAGGCTTGTGGGACTAAGTGAAAAGATAAAGGAAATAACAGAGACATGTAGCAGTGCTGATGTTAATATTTGATTAGAAATATTCCAAACAAGATGTCAAGACAAATTCAGCTCTTGTTATCAACACACACCCAGCTCGTTGAGGCTGAAGTAGTGTGTTCAGACGTACAATTTAGAACTTAAGTTATTTGAAATTAGTTTGTGTTAATAAAAAGACGGTGAAGTCCAAAAAAACCAAAGAAAACAACACCCTAACCCTTCTAATGTAATGCTCAGAATTAATTAGCAAGGACAAGAACTACTGGAATCAAATTCATACCTGTTCTTCTATTATTTCATGTTGCTTAATTTAGAACAACACTGTGTGCAACATCAAACCACTTGACTTCATCTTCCCAATGTCTTAAATTAAATAATGTAAGTGTCTAAAGTCCTCATATTAACACGTTTTCAATTCCCTCTTTGACCACAGCTGCCACAGGCACAATCTCCTGGATTTAAGTGGCATGACAGCACTATCCTCTGCTATACCATGTCAGTTCACTCCCCTTTTCATATAGTTTCATGTATTCAATTGTTAATTGTAAATGTTTCTACACAGGACTTGTCTGCTGCAGCGAGGAAGAAAACAATCTAAAAAAACAACCTGCCTCAGGTTGTAAGTCACCGTGATGGTGCCAATATTGCCATTGTCGACAATGACGTGCAAGGAGAAGATGGAGAAAGAAAGGCACACAATTAAGTCTAAGCTGATGGCATGATACCCAGAAGCAATTGTCAGAGAGAGAAACAAGGAGATGGAATTGGATGCAGAGCAGTCAGGAGCAGAGAAATAGAGCTGTGTCTCAGTTGGGTAAGGACAGCAGGTGAAATTATACAACTGGACAGCATCATCCGGAGAGAAAGCAGGCAAAATTTAAAAATGGTAAGATAAATAAAACAGAAAAACAGGAAAAAAGAGGGAATTAAGGAAGAAAAAAGTTGCTAAGTAGGGATGGGAAAAGCATAGAGTAAGTGCCAAGGGAAGTTGGGATGTTGAGTAGACTTAAGAACTAAGCAGAAAGATCTAGAAGGCTGGGTATGGCAATCTGGCCAAGAAACCATTGCTTGAGACTTGGTAAAAGCCCACCAGCATTCAGCACTCAACCCTGAGCCAGGATGTAACTGCAGAAGAGAAATTCACAGCAATTCCCGACTGTACTGTGGCCTTCTCAAAACACACCTGGGTGGGGCTTGGGTTGCTGGGTGTATGGGAGGATTCACCCGTTCTCTCTGTCTCAACTGCCCATTATTACATGACTGAAATAATAATAATTGTTTCCTGCGTGATAGTTCTGTACAGATTGGGAGGGGATATAAAGGTAAGGTACTGGAGCGATATAAAGGTATGAGATGTGTGAAAGCATTTCAAGAGAATGGTTAAGGACACATTTCTTGATGATGGGCACAGAAGTCAGCAGCAGCCAGAAATGGGGAAGAGGAGGGAGGAAAGACACACCCAGGGCAGTGGGCAGAAGGGCTAGAGAGAATTGTCAGGAGCATCCAACATGGACAAGAAGCACTGGGGCCTTAGGCCACGTTACTGTTAGAATTACCTATGTAGCCCCCTTTTGCCATCCCCCCCTTTTTCATAACTATTTCCTCTGCTCTTTAAGATATCTTCCATAGAAATTACGATTACTGTCATTTCAGTTGTCTGCCCCTATTTCAAGATGCCTGCATGCACCTTAGCTCCTCTACCAAAGGTGTTTCACAGCGATCTTAAGGAAAAAGAGAGGGATCAGAAGTGGGAATCAAAAGCCACCATAGCTAATAAAGCTTACTTAATTAGACAGTATACAATTATTTTATGATCCATGAAGTTGCCTGCAATAATTCAGTCGGTGAAACAAAGCACGTGTTAGATTGTTTCTTTCCATGAGAAACCACCTCTTCCATAATGTTTAAACAGCATTATGACCCAACCAGTAATAAATGAATGCAAGGCTTTCGAATACAGCTGCACAGGAATCCATAAACGACAGAATGGTTTGTGACGGATTTACTTCAACTTGCTTCAAAGCAGGACTGGCCTTTCTTAAAAAAGGAAAGAAAAAAAAAAAAAACCACAACAAAGAACTGACCTTGGTTTTGCTGAAGGAAATCGTTGACAAGATTTCATGGGGAAAAGATAGACTGGTAAAATACAAAATCTTTTTATATTAAGACATGTCAAGTTACATCAGGAATAGTTTTGGACTATGCAACTGTATTTTGTCTCAGGCATTTGCTAAACTTAACAAGCTGAAATAGACAACAGTAGAGTTGTTAAGATTTATTTCTTATTTTCTTCAAAACGTCTGTGTTTGTTTCTGAGCAAGAGGATGATTTTCCCATCCTGAGAAACAGTGAAAGAGACAGTATTTTTCAGTGTAAGCTGGGAGATGGAAATTAATGAAAGATACTTGTAAATCATTCATCAGCCTTGGCAGTGCCAGGCATTTTGCATTTCAATACCTCCATGGTTCTAAGAACAGCATAAGGTACGTTTATAGAAACCAGACTATTTCCTCATCAAATGTACCACGGATTTACCAGGAGAAGGAGATTCACCCCTTCCATCTCCTGATTAGGGAAGAACCGACCACTGTAGCAGTTCTCCTCTGAAATGTTCCTGGCATGCTGACAGACTTTTTTCCCAGCACTATTGCATCCTAATGAGCAAGACTCCAGCCTGCTGTAAGAGCTGTTTCTCTCGCTTACCACAAGGTTTTGTGCACATGTATGTGACTCTTCTGAGAATAAATTGTGAACACTGTGTTTTCCATGTACAAGTATTTCTTTTTTGAGGCACTGCATCTCCTCATTGAAGACATTCAGCTTCTTCCTAAGGCAGCAGGATGCTGGTTGTCACATTATGTTTCAATCTCAGATGACAGCATATTTTTCAAGTGTCCCTGCATTTACCTCAAAGTTTCCTCTCTCTTGACAAAGTTGCTCCTAAACAAGCAAGAAATTGTGAACTAGGGGATGATACTTCCTTTCTGAAGCCCTTAGTAGGTTTTTGCTTTCTCTAGGTTTTTTTTTTTCTTTTCCTTCTTTCATAAAACCTCATGCTGCTTGCCAAAATCAACATTTAGAAAGCATAAATTAAATTTTTTGGGAAAAAAAAAGCACATCTGTTTTGGTAGAATTACAACGAAAACGTGAAGAAGCAGAAATACTTCTCATTCAGCTACGAGCACTGTGGTAGGAGTCTGAGGGCTCACTTATCTGAGTTACAGCATATTCCATAAACATGATTGTGCCCTAATGATACCACTGTCCTTTAGCAAAGCCCTGGGGCCACGCAAAGTGTTCGATGCCGTGGACAGCAGCTCATGTTTTGCACGCTGCCTAAGGCCTAAATAGGCCTTTCATATACAGGCCAGATGTTCACTCTTTCTTAGGCCAGCTTAAGGCTAGAACAAACCTTTTCAACCAGGGTTTATCAGAGTTTCTAAATTACATGCTGGGAAGAAATTTAATTGGTTTAATTAAGAAAGTTTATTTCATGGTAATTCAGTTTTGTTATGCTGCAAGACTTAATGTGTCCTCTGATAGGAGTGATTTGTTATAAATATTCATAGCAATCCTCTTCTCATCCAAGCCAAAAAAAATATATATATATTCAAGTAGAAAGTTGCAAATTTAAAAAAGGGTACTTTCTATAGTCTGGAACATGACTGACCAAATCTCCTCACAGTGGCATCCATGCCTATTTAAGTCAGGGTAATTGTCATCTCTCTGTATAGATCACACAGTGCTCACAGATTCTCTCTGTTTCCAACAGAAATGTCAAAGGCAACAAGGTCACATCCTGACTGCTTTTTTCCCCATGAAGTTTTAGTCATTATTTTTCTTGACCGATTGCTGTGTGTTGCTGAGATTTGGGGGTTTGTTTTGGATTTGGTGGGCTTTTTTTTCCCAAAACCATCGTAAGAAACAAAACATTTTATATAATATTATTCAATACAAATATCATAAAGCTGATTTATTGTGTTTTGAAGTGAGCCCTGCCTGACTGAGGTGCCTGACAATGCACATTACGGCACCGCACACCCAGGGGTAGAAAGGCAGTGCAAACTAGAGGCCCTGCTACCTGTGAAGGTCATGACTTAATCCTTCACACTGAACATGACTTAGCTAAAAATCCGAGTTCACAGACATCAGTCACTACCATAGTGGGCCTGCAGGTCAGGCAAGACAACAGGAGGAAAACTAATGTTGATTCAGTTGGGTTCTTCTGAGGCTCGGGCATCCTTCACGCTGTTCTCTCTCTGCCCCTCACCACCGATCATTACCACTGTGAGGAGGCTGCAAGGAACATTCGTGTGGTGGATGCAGAGCTCTCCAGGTGCAGAGCAGATCCATACAGATCAATAGTGGGTTCATTCTTCCAGCAGCAAACTTAGTGCAGGCAAACGGTGCCCGGGGACAGCACTGGTGTCCCCTGCCCCGAGACCACAACCACTGCTGCCAGTCTGGTCCCAAACCCACCAAACTGGAATGAGGCCATAGTTTGGCCCTGTAAATCAAAATTAGAGGGAAGTCTGCAAGAATGTAGCCCAGCTATCATAGGAGAAATCCCTCAGCCGTTGTTATCGCCTTTGTAAGATTTACTGTTACACTAATCCGTCAATGCCACAGACGGGATTCTGGCTCCGTGCTTTAGCTGCTGTTCAAACACAGGTAGAAACAGCATTTCCCAAATGAACAGCTAATCTAAAAGAACACAAGAAAAAGAAGAGAGAAAGAGACAGGCCAGAGTGTTACACGTGGAAGAGACGGGGCAAATATTTTTGATTGGAGCAACTCAAGGTGCTCCGTTCTTAATATGTTGAACTCTATTTATTAGTGTTTTTTCATTAAAGAAAAACCCAACCAAATAACTAAGTAGTAATCAAGGCTCTCCAAAAACTTTATTTGCCAGTCACAGCATGACTCTGAAAGTCATTTATTTTGTGGGTCTTAGTTTGGCCCTGAGATAGAAGACATTTTTATACATATTATGCAGATTTGCATGATTTCCTCAAGGCTTTTAAAAACTGCAGCTCTCAGATACAAAAAAAACACACAGGTACATTTTCAAATATTTCTTTTCAAATGCTTTGACATTTCTGGCAAGTTAAGCAATGAAAAAATACTAGGATTATTTACTAGGATCCACAGTGGTACCTGAACAGACAAAAAGAGAATACTTTTTGTGCTCCAAGTCTGTTTTGCCTCATATGATTCGCAGCAGACCGAGCACAACTCTTGATTCTGTATCTGAGGTGGGGGCTGATGTAGTATCAGACAACACAAAAAGACCCTTTAACACATTTTAATAGATTTTAATCTGATCTCTTACGTTAAAAAAAAAAATAAAATATTAAAAATAAAAGAATGATCTGTAAGAATCTCAGCACAGTATCTACAAAAGGGTTATTTTTAACAACCGTCAGCTAAAACCCCTTTATAGGAAAGGTCCTGAGCTGCCCTCACTCATATGTACAGCCAAGAGAGACTCCGAGTGAAGAGCAAGAACAATTGTATTTTAAAGGATGTGTGAGTTCCTTTCTTCTCTGTTAATACTACACTGTGCAGAACAGTTTATCACCCAGTCCCTACAAAAGCTTCTGTGCTTTCAGATATTCATGACAAAAAACAAAAAACACCAACCCAAACAAACAAATAAAACCAAAAAAACAACAGCAACCAACCTACAAATAACCCCCTACTCTTCAGCAAACAGATCAACTTTTTCTCAGCTGGTTAAATTAGGGAAGTGATGAGCCTTCCCTAGGTTACTGAAATACATAAATCAGATATCTTGACAACACCTCTCTGCCAAATCACAGCAAGAAAAACAAATCCATTTACAAAAAATCCGATTGATACAAATGGTATTTTCTTTTCAGTTCCCATGGCTATATGAGTATTTGAGGCAACAAGAAGGCAGAATTAATCTTCTTTAATACTGCAAGGAGCACATTTCAAAATAAACAGTACTATCAATCTATTCCTTTTTTATTAAAACAAAAAGGATAAAGAAACAGCATAGCTGAGTCTTATTGCGAGAGACTGGCAGAGCCAGGAATATGCAGCTGACACTACCACTGGGAAAGAAACAATCTGCCTTTTTAGCTGGCCTACCTGCACTTTGAGGTTAGGTAAGTGCACTGAAGGTTAGAGAAGTGTAGTTTCCTGCCACAATCAAAATGTGCCAGCCTGTCACAGCACTACAGACAATAGATGGCTGGTGACTACTGATCCCTGTCTGATCTTCCGCAGCTCCCGATGACAGCTCTTCCTCTCAAGTTTACCAGATCAACATTGCCGTAATGGCTTATGACAATGCAGTAATCCAGGACTACCTGCACAGATGCACATTTATTCCTCCTGTTGACAGAAACTCAATTCATTTTTCAGAACCCACAATATAGCTCCCTACAAAATGAGCTGTGGAGAACTCTCAACTACGGCGAATTGAGTAGTTTTGAGAAAAAAAACATTGGGAGGAGACATAATGTGACAAAAGCATCTCAAATTCAAATGTGCTCCTTCCAGAGAAAGGAAAAACAATTTTAACAAAAAAAAAAAACCTTGACCCAGAGAACATCAAATGACATATGTGCACCAAAAAAATATGTCACCCTTCTGAGTTTCCAGAGTCAATTTCTGTATTTGAATGTAACTTTTTAATCCTTTGTTTACATTTGTAAAGCTCCTAAGAAAAGGAAATATATGGAGCAACCTGGTTGCTAGCACTGCCATATTCTTGGATGAGATGAGAAATGCACTGAAAGGGGGGGAAATAAAAGAAGTGTGGGGAGGGGAAAAGGAAGAAAATTGGAACACAAAGCTATGAGACCATTATATGAATTTAAAAGAATGGTATAATGGACAGAGGCAGAGATAACAGGTGTGACAAGAGAAATAAAAGGTTTAAACTTCAGTATCACGTGCAGAGAGGAAAAGCCCATCAGGAGCAAAGTATTCCAGATGATGGAGGAGATCATTTCTGCTATGAATTTTTTAATACATCAGAGAGAAATGAGCTACGTGCCAAAACAGCCAGAAAGAAAAACTCACAGAGGTCTGACAAAAGACACCAGTACTTGGTAACAAGATGAACAGTTGGGCTGCAAAAATCTTAGCTTTTATTTTAGACAAACTTCTCTGTTCTTCAATAATATCCGCTTGGACACCTACAGCAAAATTTGCTTAATTCACCTCTCTGACCACAGGTAAAGTTGCTTTATTAAAAACTTGATGTTAATATTTTCTGTTCCCCTCAAATGCATACCTTTCCTATGAATCACTGCAAGTGTGCTGTACCTTAGCTTTAATTCACCTGCAGATTTATCTGGGAACAAAAAGATTATTTAAAAGGAGTCATTTTAACATTTTTCTACACTTTTACTATTGCCTTCAATGGAATTTGGTATAACATATAGTTTTGGCTATGCATTGTGTCACTCTGAGTACAGACACACCATTCAACCACAAATTATCTCTCTGCTTCTCATTACTAATGTTCATTCACTGCATGAATTCCATGCAGGAACTACACCTTAAAGCAACATCAGTCCTCTGTGAAATTAGAAACTGAAGACTGTTTCATTAGCCACCTTTTTATTTGATGTCGACATTGCACAGGCTTTAGACTGAAGTTCATAACCTGTTCATAAGCAGTATTTTTTCAGTTCACTTGCTACCATGGAAAAGAACCAAACCAATTAAGAATGCTAAAATTGCCATTTCGTTTTCACTAAGGAAAGAGAGAGATTCTGCTAAACTGACAATAAAGAAAAAATATCTCACTACGGGAATTATCCAATTTGACTAGATAGGTCATTTCATTAACTAAAAAGTAACAACATCTCTAATCAGTCTTTCTCACCTATAAATTACCATTTTTATCTCTTCAAATCTTTAATTCACTGTTGCTTTTCTTCCCATTTGCTAACAACTACTGCCTTTGAAACACTACCATCAACCACATCAAAGGCATTTTAAATAGAGGGGGAGTTCACTTTGGATTGTACAGCACGTGGACAATTTTCCCCATTTTTCCCCCCACTGGTATATTTTAACACAAATCTGCTTAAACAAGCATGACAATGTGCCATTCATAACCTACACTAAGTGTCATGGGAAGTAGGCCAAGTAAAACCTGTCCAGTGGACTCCTACCCAAGCACAAAGAGGAACAAGAAGAGGAATCTTTCACGAGCAAGGTGAATCCAGTCTCAAAGGAGCTTGCTGCATGAAATGGTGCAGAGAGGTGGAGGGGGAAATCCGCATCCACAAGGAAAGCACAATGACCACATTGGATGGTTGCATATTTTGGTGAGCTAGTATGGATCCATACCTATATACGTAGATACACACGTGCATATATAGATAAAAGACCAAAAGGCCAGTTAAAGCTGCTTCCAGAAAGCCTGAACTTATGGGACTGATAACTCAGGCAGACATTCATCTTAGCACTGGACCCCGGCATCAAATACCAGACACAGGCCACTGCTGTCATCTCTTCAGACATGTTTCTATCTCGCTAATTTTCTAAAAGGAAATTAAGTTGGTTAAGGTAAAGCTGAGAGCAGGGACTTTTCACTTGAGGGCCCTGTTTACGAAATTCCACGTGTTCAGCAAAGCCCCTTCTTTGACCATCTTCATAGCTCAGTCTGAGACTTTTCTACTGAAAGGTTTCATATCTGGCTATTTTGCCTGCCTTCTCTTTTCTACTTCTCTTTTTGGCTATTTGTCCCTCACTCTCCTTGCTAAGAAAGGCTGCTCTCACTGAAGCATTGAATCTTCCTCTTTTCTGAGGTTTTACTTTTAGATCTGTGCAGTGTCCCAGATACAGTCAGCGCTCTAAACAATGGCAGAATAGATAAGGAACTTCAAACTTTCACCAAGAAAGTATTTCACAGAAGCCTCCAGCAGAACACAGACGTGGCAAGTCACCCCAGTTATCCTCTAACAGTTGGAAAATAATACATAAACAAGTAACAATTACAACATTGGTAAGTCCAGCCTCATACCATCACCAGAGACATTAAGCATCACTCTCAAATTACTGTCAGGGGTTCATTTCTGTTTAAGCTCACAGTAGAAATCAATAAGTCCACTGGTGCTCTGCCCTCTGACTGAACGACTTCCTCTGGTGAAACTTCCCCCAATGGCCTCAGCATCCTCTCCGGGGGTATAGGCAGCACAATCAGGCAAGGAAGAAAAAGGCAAATTTCTCTATAAACGTGAGAAAAGACTTCTTTTTCACCCAGAAACTACTCAGGCAGAGGATACTACAATTTATAGCTTCATTGCAACAAATTGGTTCCTGCATATGAGTGAATATATTTCCCAATTTTTCAAAGTCCTGTAGAAAGAATGTGTCACTTGATTTATGCAGTACTTTAAAAAAAGCCTATGTACCAATGATCTACATTCAAATCAAATGAGATTTGGGCATGCAAATTTCCCTGGATTAACAAACTTTTACACATGATTTTTCTTTCATGCAATGACATCACTGCCTGTACCAGAATTCATAAATAGCAACACAAACAAGTACTCATAAATAGCAGCCTCATTGCATAGGTCCTAGCAGGCTATTGAAGTGAATATTCCAGTTCAATTCCCAGGTCCTATTCTCCTTCTTCTTCCAGAGGTGTCAGAACATTGATGAGTTTAATCACTAATACAATAGATCATACACGGGGCACAGTCCATCACGTGGGAATGGGTTTAAAAAAAAAAAATTATTTCACCTATCAGGGGTCATTTCCTAAGGCTAGAAAGCTGCTCAAGCACTCTCTGGCAGATCAAAAGTCTATTTACCCTTCAGCAAGGAATCATTTTTCTCTGTTCTCTAATCTCCTGAATATTATATGATATAACTGATACAACGCAACAGTTTTTGTAGCTCTAACCATTGCCCAGGTTTCCTTGTAGATGTAAGGAAACCCATGAAATCTGTATTTTAGTCTCATTATCGTTTGGGTGGAAGATTGTATGTAAATCATATGAAATCAAATGTTTCTGTACTGTTGTCTCCTATGTACACACATTGAGACCCTTTCTGAGCAGCACTGGCCTGCTATCTTCAAGCTACCACACCTTGTTAGCAATGCACCTTTTAATCTGTCACATTTTCCATTTGCTTTATTCTGCTAACAGAAGGCTTTTTTCCTCTAGCTTGAAGTACTTTCTACCAATATCTAAATGATAATTAAAATAAAAGCCTAACAATTAGTACTACCAACGGGTATTTCTTTCAGATTTTTTTTTCCATGTAATTCAAACACGTCAAGACACTGACCATTATTAACTGCAGTTTGTAACAGAGAGAAAAAAATGACTGCCAGAGAACTGAAGCCCTCTGTCACATGCCACACAGGCTGCCAAAGGCATAATGAGGAATAAAACACTGAATTCCAGTCTTCAAGATTACTGATTAATCCATGGTGAGATGGGAAATGGTTATCTGCCAACCCAAACTCTTACAAAACCTACACGTATCAGTTTTTTGAGGAAGTGCTAGGAGATCTGGGCTCCTTTCTGGCCACTGGGGCTAATTTACAGTGATCTTCAACAAATAATCACTGTAGGCCATGGTTTCTCTGTCTGCATCACATGGATATCTACATCCACTCCTATACATTCACTTTTTCACCACAGGAAGCTGGTGAGACTGGCGTTTTCTGTGGGATTTTTGTACAGAACATCATGTCAGCATTGCACTTCTCTGGACCACAGTATGGAACTGTGTAATTCACATGAGATCTAGCAGGATGTGAGATACTCAGCTGAATTATCTTTCAAATGTCATTCAGTATTACAAACAGCAGCACCAGGCTGCTGGAAATTATTACATTTAAACAATGTCAATGAAAAATAAGGAGCCAGAGTTTGTCTTCTTGCTTGGATGCAGAACATGAATCAGTGCAGTGATACCTGACATTACAGGTCAAATTGAAAACAAATTTGCTGATGGAGTCATAATTTGCAGAAGATTTAGAACAAATTTTAAAACTTCAATTGTGTAAATATTTTAAATCACTCAGAAGAAGAAGGAAGTTTTTAAGCCATTAATAAATATCAGCTAACATCCTTGAAATCGGGTAGAAATGTATCTTCTCTGCTGCTGTACTTCAACAGAACTTTCCAAAGGTACCTGCTCCTCTGAATAAATGAATTTTATTTCGTGATGACGACAGCTATCAGACAAATCATTGTATCATCCTCACCCTTACTGCCCAACGTAGCAGTGAAAGACAGATTGAATCAAAGAGGATGCCACCGAGGTAAAACCTCTTCACGCAGGGAGCAGGTAAAACACCAACTTTTTCTACTGTTGCCAAACTTGCACTAAAGAACCTACAACACACCTAGTAATTCACTTAAGTGGCATATTCTTCCCCTGCCTTTAAGTGGAACAGTTTGTTCCAAGTGTGAAAGGACTCAGCCATTCCCCTTGTTCTGTTCCCAGCTCTGCCACTGCCTGGTGACTTTGTCCTAAATATTCAGGCATTTTTGCCCTCATTCACAGATCCCTGTTAGCAGTGTACAGCAAGCCTATACAGGTTACACACAATTTTCAGACACAATACGAATTATCATTCCTATCTTAATATTTTCCATGCATGTTTGTAAAAGTACAAAAAGAAATGCAGTGTATGACTTAGAAAACAGATTCTAGTGTTCCTCCCATCGACTAACCAGATAAAAATACTGCATGGGTAAGCCTAAGTTTGGGGGTTTTGGTCCTGCTCTGGAGGCAATTAAATCACAGATTTTCAGACTGCAATGGGGTCTTTCATAGACTCGTGTAAGATTTTGTTAGGTTTTGGTGGGGCTTTTTTAAATAATGTCTTCTCTGTGATATTAGAAAGCTCGACGTCACACTGTAATTTGGCTTCTGTTTGCTTCTTTTATTTTGGAATATTTTATAGAGACTACTCAGAGATAACTTCTTTAATTTCCAGCTGTTGCTAAACTCTGTTTGGTCTATTCATAGAAAGCAGTATCACTTTTGGGGAAAATTTAAAAAACACACACACCTCCCAAGTGCACAGGCTTCTCACACTGTGTTTTTGTCTTGACAAGATCTTGGTATCTTTGCTTAGAACCCTGGACTGCCCCCATGTCATCAGTCCTAAAACTAGAAGCAGTTTTCTATAAACAGGTTTGAAATGTTATGTCTTTGTTTTATAGACACCTATTCCCTTGCTTTAACAGTGTTACAGCCAAGAAGAAATTTTTATGTCAAGTATTTCAGTCTATATTGCTATATTTTTTTGACTCATCATACTGTTTATGAAAATTTAGTTTGCTCTGTGATTTAGCACCCAGACCAAGGACTTCTATATTTCTCATTTGTTGAAAAGCACTATGATTTTGCATTTTACAGGAGAATCCCTCTCTCAAGCTCTCTTGTACTTTCTGAATTTTCTTAACCACCACGGAAAGAACAAAAACTGATATCGGACATCCATCCTAAGGAAAAATCCAGCATAGGTTGCTTTTCAGTAGAACTATAGACAGATTGTCCACCAGTCAAGCCACAAAAGTACATTATTCAGGGCGTGTTTCTATCCATTTCCAAAAAGCAGCTTGCAAATATGTCCAAGTGCAATAAATTTCTTGTGCTCCAATGTATTTATGGAAGTGGGTAATCAGCACTCAGCTTTGAACGAGCCCTTTTTAATTTGATGTCTTCCCCAATTTCATTCCAGCCTGTGCCAAAGAGGGAGCTACCCTAAACAGCCTCATTTTGTCACGCTGCAGCTGCCAGTGACTCAGTGGTTGGTTTAAAAACTTGCTGATGCGGAGGGAGAAGGGGGAAAGTACACACAGAACATGGGGGTTTTAGTCTGTATTTTAAAATGCCACAGGGAAAACATTTAAATAACAGAAATAATTTTTCTTTTTTGAAATATTGGAAGATATGCCTATACTACCTACAGTTGCTCTTTCTCCCATCACTCCTTTGCTCTCAATACCCTACAATCATAAAACAAGGCTTTGCCTTCCTCACGTGGGCAGAGGTGAATTCACTGGAGATGGACAGGACCTGCTGCCAGTTACCATCCTGAAACCTTCTCCCTCAAGGACTCATGTCTTGACCAGCTTGGAGCAGATATACCCTGCACTCCACAGGTGGAGAACTGCTGAGGCACAGCAAAGTGCCACAGCTCTGCCATGCACAATAACCAGGGAGAATACAGAAAACACCTCTGTTTCATTGGCTCTCACTGTGGATTCAAACAAGGGATGTACAGACAGGCAACCGCAAAAGCCTCGGGACTGGGGAGGGTGGGGAACAAAAGAGTTGCAGCTTCCTCCAGAAATTACAAACTCTGATACAGAAATGCCCAGAAACAAAATGTTCTTTCCTCCACCCACATCCCCAAGTTCTGCAGGAATCCATTTCACTAACCTGTACTGCTGACTAGGGGTTTCATCCTTAGCTTCAGCTTTCAAATTCATTCCGAACAATGGGAATATTGCCACAGACTCCGGTGTGTGTTGGCTGAGGCCCATCATGCACAGGGAATGACTTTCTGAGGGAGATGGCTGGGCCTGTAAAAGGAAATGTGCATCAAATGTAGATTGCTATGAAGTAATGGGACTAGGAGCAATTGACCAAAGCGAGAAATCCATATTAAATGGAAAAATTATGCAGCATGCAGCCAAAGGAAAGGACTTAAGGACAATTCCTAAAAGCCATAATCCTAGCTTGGGGATGCAATTAAAGAAGAAAAAAAAATTAAAATAAAAGTGTGTTGGGAGACAGGAGACAAAAATGCACTCACAGAGTAGAATACAAATCACATAAGGACGCTGCTGCTTTACAAGGTAGCAGATGGACCCTCAGGTGGACAGGCTCCATGTGCCACTGCTCAGAGAGGAGCCTCTCACAGCAGCAGCAGCGCCCAGGCAGGACAGCACAAAGGGAGGGACACTGCAGGCACGTGCCACGTCCTCAGGTATCCCCAGCACAAGCACAGCACACACGTCCACTCATAGAGCAGAGGTGCTCTACTGTTTCATCCCAATTCTTCCAGCATCTAAAGCAATTGAGATTCCATCCAGAACAGAGAAAATAGGGCTAGGACCCCTCCGACTCTTTCTATACCTGACTGAGATAAAAATAAAAGAAACAACTCTGTTGAGCTAAGTGGCTTTTCCATTCTAACAATCTTCGTGCCCTTGAAATTTAGTTTGAAATGGAGCAGCCTGCTATTTCCACATCAAAAATCAATACAATCAACAGGTTAAAACATTCTCAGTTACAATGAAATAGTATCTGAGGAAACAATACACGATACTTTAAGAAACATCTGAAAGCTTAAAGACCATAAGAAAATAGAAAATCTCTTTGTTTGCCCAAGGCAATGACATGGAACTATAGATGAGCCCCACAGAGAAACTTGAGGAGGTGGGGTGTCTATTCCCAGCAATGTCAGCTATCTGCTTTGTGACCTTGGGCAAGTCACTTCACTGTCCCCTGCCAGAATGAAGTAAAAATGCTTCCTTACCTCAAGTGGCTCAAGGTCTGCATGAAGAAATTGTATTTCTCTTAATAATCCTCTAAACATCAGATGTAGATACACAATATGATAACACAACACCATTTAACACAGGGCTGTAGCAGAAGAAAAGATCTTACACAGACTCTGTGTCTGACTTGCACTAACTCATCCAAATGACATTCCAGAAAATATTGTGGACCTATGGTAGAAGTCTAATTTTTATTCACGTGAAACAAAGAGAAAGCAGCTTAGCATGTGCGTGATCAGATGAATCGGAATGTACCTTTTCACAATCAAATTAAGAATGAAATTAAATTCACTAATCTCATGCTAAAATATTGACAACAGCCTGATTTGAATGTCTTCCTTAATGACCATATTCCCAAAGCATCCAGCTTTCTTAGAGGTCCAGGCTAACACACTGCATCTCTTCAACCGAGCACCAGTTCCTGACCGCAGGATGTAGGGACACATTAGTTCCCTCCTCTTGCTTTGAGATAAGGAGCAAAAGAAAATCATATTTTAGGACTGTTTCTACACATTTTTTTCATTTGACCCCTCTTTTTATGAAATGTCTGGCATGAGGAAATGAGAGTGAGACTTTTCAAAGAGCCTGATAAGGTATAGATCATAAACTCTAGGAATCCCATATACATTTCTAAGAGGGCGAGTGTGTGCATGTGTGTAAATAAAATGGCCTAGTTTAAAATGTCTTTAATAACCAGCATTTGCCGGGTTGAAGCACACGGCTGTGAGCTCCCCCTGCTGACTCTCCAGCTCAAATAAACGAATCGTCTTCAGATGCTTTTGCAAACACTTTTGATATTGGCTCAAGGTCAAAGGAGTGGACCGCTATAAGGACATTAATTTTAGCCTCAATAGCATCACAGACCAAAAACTAGCAATAAGGACACTGTGTGTTTTATTTTGATCCCACTGGGGTACTTCTGCAGTGGCTACCAGTTCAGATTTCAGTGATACTGTCCAATTTGCAGACTAATAGAATAAAACCATTTGATGCATCTTTATGCTTCTAAAAAATGTACACCAAGTAACAGATCAAAAATCGAATTGGTAGGAGAATATGTGCTATCATTCTCCCTAGACACGAACACTGGAAACAATACATGCCCAGCTACAGGCAGACACCAACCACCTCTTTGATCAGCTGTAACATTTGTATTACTGCACCACCTCAGCTAAAAAAGAAAAAAAAATCATGATTTACAGCCCTCACATTTTAAAGGCTACAGCAGGCTTCCACAAATGTGAAAGCCATGTCATGCAGTGGCCCAATAAGCCAAGATTACACATTTAAAATAGACCCTGTTTAATATTTTATTATTATCAAGACCATGTTTTTCTGCTTTTCTTCATGTCACTCTCACCAATAGCTCGGGGGACACTGTCCGTCCCCATCTGTTGGCTATATTTTATACAGTTCCATATTTTTTTGGGCAAATGTTTTTATATCACACAGAAGTTTGGATGTGAACAAGTCAGTTCATTTATTGCTGCATTTCCAGATCCATTTCAAAAGGAATTGCTGACATCTACTGGTTCAAATTATAAAATACTCAAATTACAGTTTTTCCTTCCAAATAAAATCTAATGGCTCTGACTTCTTTCTCAGCTGATGGCAGAAAAGGCAATTCTGTTGAAATTATCAGAAATAAACCCATTCTCTCCCATTTGGCAGTTCATCTCCTCTCTATGCTTTCTGGCAGACATAAATGTCTACAATTATATCTGCTAGGCACCAACAATTTCTTGAACTTGAAAACCACAGGGAGCATTTGGCTGTCGTATGAGGCTGCTCCACCCAGTACAACACAAAACCCTCACATTTTGTGCTGAAAATCCTCAAGCAATTCTGCAAATCTGATGCAACACAGGATTAGCATCCTCATCCTCCCCCTTCTCAGAAGAGACCCAGCTCCCACCCAGCGCTGTATTTCTGAGCCTTGGGGCTGCTGCTCAGGCTCTCCAGTGCCACGCTGGGCACTCCAGCTCTCCCTGGGGTGCCTGTGATGCCAAGGATTTGGGAAAGGTGTGAAGGAGATGAGTGGGGCTGAAGTGCTCCAGTAAGTGAGGGGGTATTTCAGTCCGGGGGGCTCTAAACAGACCTGTTCCCCTTACCCTCACTTGGAATCATGCTCTCAACACCCATCCTTTCACAATTCAGCACCCAAGCCAGGTCAGTTGTTGCAGGTGGCCGTGTCTTAGCACACTCAATACCCCTCTTGTCCCTCCTCTGTATTTATTCATGACTGCTCCTTACTCTTTCTGGAGCAGGGACCAGCAGGCACAGGTGTGCTCTGAGCACCCTTCTGGAGGGGCACACATTTACCAGACAGACCTTTCCCCTTTGCATTCCAGAGATGAAGTTTAGGAGCTCTGGGGCTTCGGCTTGAGCAGGAACAGCAGGTAGCTTGGTAGTGGTAGGATGGCATTACTACACAAGCAGCTCTGCAGATGCCAGCCTGGGAAACTGGAGACACTCATGAGGCCAGAAAGCAACTCTGACTACTTTGAAAATGTTTCTTAGATGGAAAAATGTGGCAATTAGAGAGGCAGACAGGTACCTGAGGGCATTTGGAGACACAGGTCAAGAGCAGTCCATTTAGCAGGCAGTAAAACTAGGACAGCTTCCTACGCCAAATCCTAAGGTTTTATCTCAAAACAAGCTTTCTCTTTTTATATTCCTAAGGGCAGCAAACCCAATTTTTACTTCTTCTGCAGACATCCAGAATTGTACTGCTGTCAACCGCATCACTACTGGCAAATCAGTACCTTTCACTCTCATTGCCACTACCTGGCCAAAGCATCAGACAAGCAGGAGGGCAATTAAAACATCACTCTGCTCCAAGAAACACACTGAAAGCCCACAGGCTTCAGTGATAACATTTAAGCAGGCTAACATCAAAATGCTGCAGCAGACCTGGCTAACAACAAGTATCAGGCAGCAAAGCTGGACTTCTCTTTCCATGGGTTCTTTTTCCTCTTCACAAATTAAAACACACACCCACTCTGTATAATGCAATTATTGTTTCACATTTACAAGATCTTTACTTTCGTGTAGTCTTTCAAAAATGCAATTCGAGACAAACAGTTTTCAACACTTTGAACAAACTCTTGAGACAGTGCATTAATACAGGAAAACAGGAAAGCTCCTGACAGAGGCAGGAATGCAGCAGGGCGTGGGATGACTGGAAAACACAAACAGAATAACCGAAATCCCACACAGAGCAAGATGTGAAAATAGATGCTGGAGAGGAGGAAGAAAGCTCTGGCGTGTCAGATGCTGATCACAGCCAGCAGAGAAACAGGGCACTGTCTGCCCAAGTCAGTCCCTCAGTACCTGTCCCAGCGGCAGGAACGTGAAAGGCTGTGGCTAGCAGGCTCAACTGGCTCTTCCAGAAGAAAGCCTTCAAGAGAGGACCTGGAGGACAGAAGCAGTCACTATGAAAAGTTACTACAAATGCGAGAAACTAGCACAAGAATCCATCCATTTTTTTCTTACATCCACGGGCAGATAAGATGAAGAAATGGTGGGGTCAGCACTGGCCCTCCAGCGAACCAGGCTCTATTCAAGACGGGAATGTAAAACCGTCTCTGAATATTTTGTTGCAGAATTGAATTAGGAAGTTGGCCAGGGAAAGAGGAGTGAAAATTGATGGAAAATGAGGGTGTAATTTTGGGTCAAGGAGAACTGAAGTTAAAAACAGTAAGAGATAGGCAGATAGACAATGAATGCACTTTAATGACCACACAGAGACCCATTTCAAACAGTGCTTTATAACCTTCCTGCTACTCATCAGGTCTCAGCCAGCCTGTAGAGGATGTGCTTGACATGCTGCAGTGAACAGAAAAGTTCAAACATTAATTCATCCACACCGAGGTGTGCCCTGCCCTCAGGGCATGCAGTTTAAATTGGACGGATCTAGAACACGAGAGGAGATACAGAAAAACAGCAGAGAACAGACAAATGTTGAGTGGTATTATCAAGGCAAGCCATGCACCTTTTGTAGGGTTTTATTTTTAATTTCTGTGGTAAAGCAA
Source organism: Mohoua ochrocephala (assembly GCA_013398855.1). Lineage (NCBI taxonomy): Eukaryota > Metazoa > Chordata > Aves > Passeriformes > Acanthizidae > Mohoua > Mohoua ochrocephala. The sequence goes on from VZTA01025688.1 coordinate 188,345, forward strand.
AATAAAGAATGGGATAATGTTGAGCAAATAGAAGGACAAAGACATGCCTGAGATGCCTGACCACGTTACAACTCCAGGTGCTTTTGATCAGAAAAGCAAGTCAGCCACAGAAGGGGGAAAGGTATGGGAGCAGTCATTTTGGATGGTAAAATTACATTTTATTTCATGATAGTGTTTCAATAGCACTGTGGCTTTTTGTTTACCTATGGATTCAGCTAATGCAGAGGCATACAGCCATGCTAATTGAGATGTTCAGTCATTTGTGACTACTCTGAGCAGGGGAAAAAAACCCAAGATGAAGTAGACACAGACTTTTCCAAAGTCAAGATCAATTTAGAACTTATGAGTAAAAACAGCATACAGATAAAAAACCAGCTGTAAAAAGCAAAATCCAGACTTGCATTGTCCAAGACTTTGATTCAAGACCATTCAAAATTCCAGGGTATTTGCTGTGTGTTTCTGTGATGGCACTAAGAGAATATGGCTTAGGATCAGCCTTTAATTAGATAGATTGTCCTCTGTTCAGGGGCCCATTAAGCACAGATGCTTTTGCCAAAGACAAAAGCAGAGCTGCTAGAAATTTTGGAAAGGGATGAAGAGGGAGGCCTTAAAAAACAAATAATATTTTGGAAAACTGTGTTTGGATTTAGTTAAAACAGAATCATATCTCCTTAGTCTCGATGTGCAAAACCTTGAGAGACTGTGGTGCGTGCCTGGCCAGGCTCTACAGATAAGGTCAGGCTGCTATTAATTGGTCATTTCAGACTTTTATTCAGTTGGTTTTGCAGACAAATGTTCTTATGCCATTTGGCTGCATCCACGGCAAGGATAGAAGATTGTCATCACTTTGTCATGCTAACAAGGCAGTAATAAAAAAGAACTGGCAGTCTGAAGTGAAACTGTAGAAAATGTTAATGGTGGAGCCACAGCACCGATGCCAAATATTTCCAGTAAAGGGATATAATTATTTTCAGGTACTTATGCTGTGACAGGAAAGAAATGGCTGAGAGCTTTTCTTTTTGGCTCTTTACCCCTAAAGCTGCAGAGGCAAGATGTATCAAACACACAGAGCAATGATCCAGTCTGGGAGCTTCTGCTCCTGGCATCCATAGCTGAAGTGACTTCAGAGACCAGGAGATTATAAAGCTGCTGAGCTTTTCAGTTTGAATCACCTCATACTCAACACATCCTTTAAGGCCAAGCATATGGCTAGGAAAGGCTGAGCAACTCAAAGTTTTCTCTCTTAATCCTTTGGCTGACTGGTGACAAGTGTCTCAGGATTAATGTAACAGGACATTGAGGGAGAATCCACTGAATACAAATTACCTGAGAAAGGCTGCATAACGTTCCTCCCCACTTTCAAACTAAGAGCTCAGCACCAGTGTTTTGGAATTTGCCTGACACTTCCCTGATTCACTAAGATGTTCAACTTCTACAAGTATTTAACGAACCAGGTGTCTGTTGGTGACATCTCTAAAGGAGGCAAGTTAACTCAGGGCCTAGTAGACGTTCACTACTCACCCCAAGAGGATATATATTCTCACAGCAGGAAAAATGGCAAGTTCTTGGAATTCTGTATTCATATGGGGGAAAAAAAAAAAGGGGGGCGGGGGAAATACCGAATAGCAAAAAGAGAAAGGAAATCTTTGGTAAGGAAATAACCCTTAATTAGCTACTATAGGTTCTTTTTTAAGGAGCATATAGCATGCAGATAAGGAGGTACCTTTCCAGTATTAAGGACCTTTCCTACTAGTTTCCAACAAGGTCTGCATTCATTTACCTCAGCAAGGAAGTTATTGCACTTTGGGAAGAGAGGAGCAAACAGCCAAACCAGTGCAAATGACTACAGCAAACCTCACTCAGCCTCAGGCTTAAAAACCAAGTAACTCAGATCTCACCCCAGTGCAGCTCACATTCCCTGGAAATTCTCTGCTAGGGACAAGGCTGAGTCTATCCTATTTTTAGCTTTGTCAGACTTTCTGAAACCCTGGGCAAACCACTTGCTACACCTCTACTTCTCACCTGTAAAATGGGCACTTTGCCCTTGGCACATCCCACCTCAAGGCCTGATTCACACGTTCCCACACACTGTTAGAAACACTGGTACCCCATTCTTTCAGAACACTTTTCTGTCTTAAAACGTTCAATTTCCCATTTCTTTTCAGGCCATCTGCAAAAGTATGCATGGATATAAAATTTACTTCTAAATAGTGTGAGAATGGTTGTGTTCAGAAATTCATCTGCAGTCCTTTACTTGCTCGCCTTCCTCTACAACTTCCTGGAATAAGTATAGACTATGCCTCAGGAAAACAAAGCTATTTGAAAAGAGAACAGCTGCCATGGTGCTGAGTCAATACAGGCAGACAAAATAAAATAAAATAAAAAAACTACACTGCATCTGTGGCAATGTGTTTTTTCCCCCCTCCATCACAATGTCCCCGATGCACAACGCCTTGGCAACAGATTAGCAAACAACAGTCCAAGCGTGAGCTTCAAAGAAATGCATCCAAACCCTGAGACCATTAAAACAATACACTGATTCCTGCAATGGGCCATCCACCCAGCTGGTGTTGCAGCATCTGCTTTAGAACTATTTCCTCTGCCTCAGCCAGGTTCCTCTAAGTCATCTTCCTCCAAGGGATGAGCTGTGAAGAGGTGCTGTAGTTATTTATGGCTGTTAGCAGCAACAATAAGGGTAAAATGCCCCAGAAGCTCTGCCATCTTTTGCTAGGCATTGGCAGGGAGGTGCTGTTCATCTTTTCTGGTGACAAGAACATGTTTAGAGTGAATATTCATCTTGGCTTCCACAGGAGAAGATTCCCTCCATCGCAGTTATTTCCACAACACGGTGCAGGGTTTTCTACACTCGGCATTCATGCCAGTAAATTGTAACCAAGAGAATGCAAACCTAACTCTTGGTCTCCACAGGGACCACCATGACCTAGGGGAGACGCTGGAAATGCTTGCTCAGTGTTAGGATGTTATCTGTGACATCCCACATTTACTCTGTTAGCTGCATTAGAGCATACAGTGACAAAGAGGATATAAAGTTACAGTAAATACAGCCTTGGAAACATCCAGAAATACTGAATAAAACAAACAAAAAAAAAACCAAAAAAGGGGAAAAAAAAGTTGGCATCCTGGCCAGGCAATTCAGGGCTTGGATAATCCCTTCAAACTTTTACTTCAACTGAGGCTGAAGAGTGTTCTGTTTATTTAAAAGACACCTGCAAAAAAAAAAAAAAAAAGAGAAAAGGAAAAAAAAAGAAAACCCACCCACCCCTACTTTTAAAAGTGGGAAAACCACGCCATGTGTTCAAAAGCAAAGTTTAAAAATGGCAGCTTTGTGAATGTTCTGAACCGTAAACTGGTTTTGTGAATATTATGAAAAGCAAAATGTACATTAGCAAATTGCAGCATTCATACTCTGTGAAAGAGAATTTGTACAGCTGTAGACTGGTACATTTGATCTGCAAAACTTCAGTAGAAGAGTTTTTCACAGGAACAAGCCAAATTCTTTAAAAATCTTTCTTTGCTTTGGGGTAGAGCCTTTTAGAAACTAATAAGCTCGTTTTTATTGTCCTCCCCGTGTTCTGAAAAACATTCTCATGGATGTAAAGGACTTTTCACTGGGGCATAAAGCAGAGCTCCAGACATGGCTGAACTAGCACCTAACAGCACTTCCTCTTGTACAGAATTTCTTATAACTTTGTACACAGCCTTTCATTCCCTACACCACTGAAAAGAAGGCAGTGTGCTGTTTCTGTCTTTTCCCAGGAATTTGTTTGGGAGGCTGAGCCCTTTTTTTAAGGTTTCCACTGTATTCCTCTGCTCTGCACCTCCTGGCAGAGGGAAGGGCGGATGGGACCCTCCTCTCTGCAATTTTGTGTCTGACTGCATGAGTGAGTTTTACACAAAAATCAAATTGAGGGGAAAAAAAATAGGGAAATATATTTTATGGATACAGATTAGGAATCTTGACACTACCAATCACCACTTTATGGGACAGGATATAATTAAGATGTCAAAAATAATAAATTAGCACCAAAATAGAGCATATTTAATAATAAAGCTTTCCTGTTCATAAAGAACTTTTTCTATCGCACAAAAAAGCTTCTCTAATATAAAAGAAAAAACTACATTAGACTTGAATTATCATTTATATCAGCTTCTTTGCACTTTTCTAGCAGCATAAATGGATCTGTACTGGGAACAAGTAACCCACATTTAGTCTTATCTGTTGATATTGCAGAATTGGTAAAAAGAGGCATTGTGGTAAGGATCATACCTGGTATGTTCACAATAGTTTTATCTGGGGAAGAACTTTATTAGCAGCATGAAACTGAATACTATGTATTATAATGAGAGGAAATCACAGCAAGATGTTCAAATGCGCCTTTGTATGCATGTAGATCGAGCACCTCTGAATTTTTATCGTGGTATATTTGTCAACTGCTACCTCCTAGGAGGCATTCAGTGGGGAGCACTGTGGGATCTGCATTCCCAGCTCTAACCGTAAAAACAGAAATCTTCATACCAATGGAGTAAATGCACAGTTTTCCTGAGCCTCTCTGACTGAAAACACTAAGGTACTTAGGTAACTGCATCTTTTAAGTCTTTTTTGCAGACTTCTGTAAGTAAAAATGTGAATCACAGTCCCAAAGTTTTGCTTTCTTTTAGGAAATCACCAATTATCCGCATGGTTATTTCTAATAATAGGATTATATTAAAATATTTGCTTGAAGTTTTTTGTCGTTGACCATCTATAACTGAAATGTTTCCTTGACTCCTACTGCTTTGTCTAGTAGAGAAATATTTTCCTTGTATGCTAGGTATCCCTACAGCAGGCTTGTTATAAATTAGCTACATTTCTATGTTCTCCTTACACTGGAAGTATGCAAGCAAAAGCAACGTTTCTCATACAAGTAGTGCCAAAAAGTCAAACAAGACTATTCATCAAATATCTACACTTTGCATCTAAAGCTTGCAGGACTGAAAAGCTGATCTGAAGCACTGACTGAAAATAGCCAGCATTTCTCTTCGTTTGAAATACAATAAAGCAAGCAAATAACGGATGACAAATCATTCAGCTATTTTATATACAGGTTTTCAAAAATAAAAAATTGGATTTTTGTCCTATAGTCATTATTAACATTTTTATAATTGTACGAAAATTCTGGCTAGGAACATATTTCCAAAAACTGAAGGAATAAAAAGCCTTCACTGATAGTACCTGAAACTTGTGATTAAACTTGACCTTGAAAGCTGTAAGAAAAACACACTGCCAAGAAACCACTTCATCATCACAGGAGTAGATTTGGTGTTCTACATTCCTACTCAGATGACCAAACCAGTGTTCTTCATGCACTCTTCACAGCAATTGCAAACTATTCCACATAAGCCAAAAAGCCTTCATTTTAAGAGCAGGGTGGAAAAATTTTGCCTTTTTTTTTTTGCATTAGTTAAATGCCATCTTGTAGCTATCACAACTTGAAAGAAAAGAGTGTGACCTGAAAAGGTTGGCTAGAAGTAAAAGTACATTATTTAGCTACACTGTCACCACCTAAACCATTCCAACAAAAATCTGAAACATTTAGACTCATCAATGCAGACAGAATGGAGCTCTTCCTACCAGCTCCGGGCTTATTCAAAGGTTAGGCTCAATTTACTGTCAGTTCAAACTCATTTAAAACCCCATCCATGGATTGAGTTTTCTGTCTGTGCTGCTGGGGTAGCTAAAGAAGGAGAAAGATGAGATCAGAGAAGTGTTTCAGCTATCTTGATTCACTTTTGAATGAACGTCCATATTGTTATGTATACAAACTGGATCTACTCCTGCAATTGAATTTTTATTTTCTTTTTTTTTTTTTGCAGTGAGGTGCACAAGACCAGGGTAGGTTTCTGTTTTCAGCTAGGACCTGTCCCACAGCGAAGCTAAACTTTGGTCACAGAAGTCTTGGGTCACTCCAAAACCTCACTCTGGTGTCATACATCCTCACAGACAATGAAAAATGTTCTCCTGCCCTTTTATTTCTTTCTTTCCTTTTTGTTTTGCATTTTCAAGAGCACAAATTCTTTCTGGCAGATGCCTAGGCAAGGCAGAGGCAAAGCTTTAAGTCATTCTCTCTCTTTAAAACTAAAGCAGTGGAGCAAGAGGCATCATTAGCATAAGTGGAAGAGTCAACAACTTAAAGTGGTTTAAAAACCTTGCAAGTTCACCAAAAAATATTTCACAGGGAAATGAAAAAGGCACATAAAATACAGAAAGCCATAACAATGTCTGCCAAAATCTAGATGCAAATATATTTAGGATTGGTTCCACTTTATGTTTGTTTTAGTTCCGCTATAATGCTTAGCTTCGCCTGGAGCTGACTCATAGCGCTTCTGAAAGGAAACAAAGTTTAACGTCTCAATTGAGGAGTGCAATCTGCCCAGAGACTGGATCTCCATGGCTTTTACTGACCAAGGAAAATTATCTGATTTATAAAATGCTTGACACCTCTAAGAACTTCTCCGCAGGCCCAAATGCCTTGCCTAGCCCCAATTAGCTGCAGCAGATAATTCTGCAGGAAATGTTTAGCAAGTTTATTAGGCCTTTGCATATTAACACAGAGGGGGAACAAAAACCTTTTGCAATGGCTATTGAATCCTGCATATAAAATATGTTTCAGTAAAAAGACGACAGCGGAGTGCCTTATTGCTCTTTGCTTCTGTCATCAGCCTCCGTTTAATTCAAAGTTTATTAAAGTAAATGGGAGTCAGAAATTTAATAAACTTACAAAATACAATTATTTTACACATTCCCATGAAGGGGTGCTTCAGGACACGGTAGAGACTCACAGAATCATAGGATGTTAAGGGGTTGGAATGGACCTTCGAGGTCATTTAGTCCCAATCCACCTGCCATGGGCAGGGACACTTCCCACTGGACCAGGTTCCTCAAGGCTCCATCCAGCCTGGACTGCCAGGGATGGGGCATCCACAACCTCCCTGGGCAACTTTTGCCAGGGCCTCACCACCCTCACAGTAAAGAATTTCTTCCTAATAGTTAAGCTAATTTTCCTCTCTTTCAATTTGTTCCCATTACTCCTTGTCCTATCACTACAGTTCCTGACAAAGAACCCCTCTCCAGCTTCCCTGTAGGCCCCTTGAGGCACTGGAATATCTTCTCAAGAGATGCTATGGACAAGCTGCATCGGTTCACTGTGAAACCTGCCTCGCTCTGAAGAGTTCTAAATGGAAAAAAATTGTACAAAAATTAGAAAGAAAAACATACAAAATGAGAAGGGGAAAAAATATCATCTGGTTTAAGGCCTAAAATAAAGCCTAACCAGACAAAGCACTCTCCTGCAATTTAGTTTCAGTGATCTCAGCTGGGCTCAGCTGTGTGTGTCAGGTCCCATCAGAAATGCTCTTGGTCTCTGTCGCTTCTTTTCAAGTTCACAGGAACCAGGGCCCTCCCCAGTGCCCAGCTCCGAGCTGTCGGCCCCCAGACCCGGCGTGCATTAAACCAGTCAAGGGTATATCTTAAACAGCTCTGTTGTCAGGCCAGGTGGGAAGGCCTGATCCATAGAAAGGTTTCCAGAGTAACTTGAGGCTCTTTCACAGGCTGTCTCTTCCAAACACGAATTTTTGCTCATTTTTAATTTTGTCAAAAAAAAAAAAAAAAATTGTGGGACTATTCAAACTTAAGTGATAATATCTGAAGGTGCAGATGGGTGCATCTATTTCTCTGCCATCACCACACCAAGGTTTCTTCTCCTGCTGAGAATCCCATTAACATGTAAATCTTCCCCATTCTTGCCTGACACCTGAATTTTTCAAAATAATTTAGCATCCCTTTTTCTCACCTGCAGGGCAACTCTCTTCCTTTTAAATGTTAATTAGACATTTGGTGGCTTAGCCTAAAGTGTTAAATTCAGAACCATTTATCAGTTTCCCTCACCTCCCTTCACCCCCATTCACCTCTCAATCATCGCTGTAGAGAAGATGGAGCTGTCTTTGGTTCTCCTCCGTCCAGACTTCTCATCAATAACCAAGCATGTTAAGCGGTGTAAAATACCCCATGGGCAGGTGACAGGAAGATTTTGTTGGTGGTCTTTGGAGATGGCCTGCACAACTTCATTTCTGGGTTTACCATTCACAGCCACCATGAGAAAACTGGGATTCTGCTCTGCTCTTGTAAAATGGCAGCAGTCAGGAAGCCCCACGTCCAAGCAAGTACCACCTCCTGCAGACCAGGCTGTCAGATGTTCTTTGCAGGCCCTTGGAGATATCTTGGTTCTGCTGCTTAGCAAATAACCATCAACGTTGACAGGATCAGGATTTTATCCTGCATGGCTTCTGCATTGCCTCTAATGCCCCACTGCTTCGGAGTCTGGATAGTTCCATTTAAAATATTAATGTACACCTACTATGTTTACACTTTGAACCAAGAGATGCCAGGAGCTCTCATAACATCATAAAACCTGACAGCCTGAATTTGAGTAGTGACAAGCCTATGGATGACTCTGCTGAAAAGCCTTGAGTAAGGCTTCCTTCAGCTTCAGAAGTTTTACTGCACCGCAAGAGGATTTGGACAGCGCAACACTGGCTAACCAAAGTCAGTGTCATCCAGCTGCTCCTGCCTGGCAGGGGCTCCACTGCAGAAAACAGTATAAATTGAACAGAAAAACTAATGTTTGTTCTGTCAGCTGCACCTGCCTATCAAATCATGCTGCCCATTAGAGGTTCTTTTCCAAAATCTCTTAACCTAATAAACTGAGCAGACACAATGATGCTTATGCTGCTATGAAATACTGCAGCCTGTCAGTGCTGGAATACTTAACTATCAAATCTACCAGTTAGTTCTCCTCTCCAGAGGATTTTAACTCATGACAGAAGTGAATTGGAAAGGCAGATGTTTTTATGGCAGTTTTGAGAGAGAGGCAGAACTCACATCAGAGATGAGGGTTTGAAAAAATCCTCTCCTCTCTCCCAGTTATGTAAGAATAAGTGTCTCCATCGAGTGTTTACAAAGCCCACGATCCAACGGGCACAGAGCAATGGGTTTAAATAAACAAAACCAAAGGTTTGTGCCATTTAGTACCAGTATACACACACATAGAGCAGGTTCGTTTTAGTCTATTACACAAAATAACTGCCTCAGATGCTGTTATGGGCACTCATCTCTGACATGGGACATTTAATTCCCTATCAGAATCAATTAACTCATGGTTGAGACTACAACTGCAGGGAATACTAATTAATAACTATTAATTAGTCAATTAAAGGTTGGGACAGCCTGTCAGCCTCTGTCTCAGGTGAGTGTTATACAATACAAGGCTCACTGAAACAACCAGTTTGAAACTAAGCACATTTTCCTTTTGAGGAAAGCAATTAATCTGCTGCTTGTAATTCTGCTCAGTTTCTTCATTAAAAGCAGCATTCGTCCCCCTCTGCTGCAGACTCTGCCCAGCAGATAACCTTCCTCGCTGTGCTCACCTGCATCACAACACCTTGAGATGCACAACTCTGGTCATGGTCCATTGTGTCCTCATTAGATCCTGCAGCAAGGGGAACTATTGCTGCAGCAGCTCCCACAGCTCACTGCCGGGCTGCAGCCCTGGCCTGACTCTGGAAGCCTGGCCTGCACACTGGGAGGAGGATGCTGTGCCAGGAGACACTGGTTTCTGTGCTTACTAAACTGGAAAGGGAACCTGCTTCCCCCTACAAGATCCAGCTGACAGCTTAGGAATTCCAGCTGCAGAGCAGGAGGTCAAAAATCTCCAAGTCCCAGGTGAGGCCACCAGCACCTGGAGCTGCTTCTAAAAGTAGAAGCCACCTTCCAGAAAGCTGGGAGGATGGTTTCTGTACAGCCTTGCTCGCTGAGCCGCTGCACACCTGCAGAGCAACTGCAATGGCTTCCTCCACAAGGGTATTAAAATAGCTCGTCAGCATCTCAAAATAAAGCAAAGTGGTGATATAAGGATAAGCCCAAAGATAGCCAAGGTTTACAACTTGGGTGGGAGGGGAATGGAACAAAAATAACACACAGCCCAAGAATATTTTCTTCACAATTTTTCCTATATGAGATTTCACTAAAGCAGCCTTGAAAATAGTCTCTGTGAAATCAAGCTGGAGAACAAAGGAATTAAAACATAATTCCTGCAGAATTCTGCTCCTGCAGAAAACGCATGGTAAGAAAAGAAGTTAAAGAATAGAAATTAATGAGTTCTACTAATTCTTTAAGAGGATATAATCCGAATAAATTCACTGGAGAAAGCCATGTCAAGTGCAGGCAAAGAGGCTGAAACCCCTGACCCTGGATCAACCCATGTAAATATACCTCGAACCACTGAACAGCTACACAATTACAGCACGGAGAGAAAAGATACCAAAACCCCTCCAACTACAGCAGCACTCATGAGGTCGTTCTCCTTTTTGAAGGCATCTGTGCTGCTTCTGGCAAGTAAGGGAAAGGCAACCTCCAACTCTTTGTGTGTAATGGAGACAAACCAACTCAGATACTTTTCTGCTGTGCATTATTGGTCTACTCAATGTTAACAGTACAAAAAGAGAGGATGGCCGAGTTGCACACGTTACACCATTCTCTAGGGCCTTCCCATACACTTCCTCCACGACCCTGACCAGCTCTGATGTCTCCGTGAAGAGTACACGTTCCTGGTCCAGACCTTCTGTCAGAATCATGTCAGAGGTTTCTTCAGGTAATCTCCAGCTTCACGCCCTCATTGCTTTAAAATGCTCACTCTCCATTTAGTCTAGCCAAAAATCACGCCTCCCCAAAGTTAATAACTGAGAATTTCAGATGTACACAAGTGTGGAACCCACCAGATCGGGAGCTCTGCAATTATCTGTCACAGAGAAATGTGTCACGGTTATTTGGATACAAAATAGCTGGGACTTCTCAAAATTTCTGGAAGTAATAAAACAAAAGCCTTTATTTAAAGCACAGAGGCAGAAGAACAAAGGGAAGAGGAAATTAAAGTAAATCTTGCACCACTGAGCTGGCACAGACCACTAGATCAATGCCAGCACACAGCTCGGCTGTACGGGAGCTCTGCATGCTGATCACCAGCAGCCTGCATGCAAATGCATCGCTAAAGGAAGAACAAAGAACAAAGAGAGAAAGCAAACACAAAAGCATATGCACCATCATTCCATTTGGGTTTATTCATAAAAGGAATCTCATTCCTTGCTTCCTCCCCTGAAAGGCTGCTTCTCACTTGATGGCTCTTTCTGCACTTGCAACACAGCAAATTTCAATAATCCCAATTACACATTCCCATGCGTGCGGCGGGGATGCTGCATCCACCTTTACTGACAAACAACAAAACCGAATTTTATTAGTTCAAAGACTTTTCTCTAAACACGCATTCAAAGGAAACCATTTCTAATAGTGAGCTTTTCTCTTGTCAGCATCACAGTATACACAGGTGGGCTGGGGTGGAGGGGAAGTGCTACACGTCTTTGTGAAATTTCTGAAGGATTTCTGCCTCCATTATCATTAATAGCTGGGCTTCCTGGTATTCCCTAACGTCTGCAAGTCTTTCTCAATCACTCCATCAAAGGCGACAGAGCTTGATTTCTCAGCAAGTTGTCAGCTTTTAATAGTCTCTCCATAATAGCAGTATTTTTTAGATTAATAAGATTAAGGAGCAGATTTTTAAAGATTTTCCAGCACCAAAAAGAACAGGTAAGAAATGCAGTGACATCTTCAAGGTATTTCAGGAAATTCAGCTACCATTATGAAATATACAACAATGCCTGACTGTAAAGATACATACATGTTACTCATGTACTCACAGTCAGGAATGAACAGGACCCAAGTCAAAAAAAAACCAGGAGTACAGTTCACTCCCTCCAGTGACCTTCAGGCCAGGTCATCCCTTCCCATGAGGCTGAAAGCAATGTAGATTGCTAGGTAAAGCCCAGCCCAGGTTTATACAGTATCTGTGCTCTGCTCCAGCTCAGGCACCACATGTGAAAACAATTTTGGGTCTCTAAGACACAGCCTCCCACCATCGGGGATTTTTCATTCTGTGTCTTCTCACAGAAATATCTGCAACAAAACCCTTCCTTGCTCCGTGGACACAGCCCGTGGTACCAGCACAGCATCAGCCCCTCTCACAGAGGTAACTCCCTCAGAGCCTTTGGGCACCAGCAGTAACACAGGGACCTGCAGGGCGTGCTCTGGAAAACACGTGGGGAATCCCTCTCCACAGGGCTGGAAAGGAAACCAACTGAAAGCAAATGTTTACTGAGGAGTCTTAAACAAAGTCGGTGATTAAAGCCAACCCAAACAATCAGACACATTTTGTTCTTTCCAATCATCAGACTGCTGTCCGCATTATCCCCGACATGTGAAAGGAAAAGATTGAATGTTGAGTTTATTAATTTACTTCTTTAATAACTGCCTGTGTGATGTCTCATTTGTTATATGTTTCTCCCTCACACTGTTCCAAGAGCAAAAACAAGTTTTAATATTGTTTATGTTACTATCATCTGAAAATTAATAGCTTTTCATATATCTTTTGACTTCCTAGTGGCTACAAGGAAAAAAAATCTTAAATCTATTCAAGGCTAAGTGTCATTTAAACTGCCTCTGATATACATGCATTATAGTAAATTACCATAAACATGCTATGCAGTGATGGAGACAAATGCCCAAAGAGAAAACCCATGTAAACAAGATAACTAAAACTGTCTTATACATATTTAAGGGATCCATAAATGAGAGCTAGTCATAAACTTGACAAAGGTAATAGAAGATATATGTTAAACTTCATTGCTATAAAATTCAGGTTAAAAAGGTGATATAAATATTTTAGTCTTTTATCTAAGACTCCGTCATTAAAGATTTAGTCCCACTTCACCTGCTTTGGGGGGGTTGGAAGGAGTTTTTTTTTCCTTTTTCACCTTTTTTTTTTTTAAACTTTTGCACCTTTTGTGAGTTGATTTGAGTACTGCTTGATTTTATCATGGCTTTGGGTTATTTGGTATTTTCCCTGAACTTCCAGGTGCTCAAACACAGTATTTGCATGGGAATCTCACCACATGCAATTTCTCGTTGTCAGGGTTGCAAAGGAGAGTTAAAAAATGTGGAAGAGAGATAGAAAGGATGCCTTAAAGGTCCAGAAAAATGTCAAAAAATTCTTTTTCAAAAAAAGGAAAAAATAAATAAAATCCCCAAATAAACCTCTTTTATTGGTTATAGTCAACCTCAAGGACTGTGACACGGCTTCTAATCTTTTATAAGTTAGGCACACCAGCCAGCACTGGATGCAAACACAGAGCCTTATATCACGGGCTTGAGTGCTCAACATCTTGGTTCAGGAACAGAGCTGCCACAGTTTTCCACCAACATCTGCCCCAGCACAATTCATTGACAAATATTTATCCCTGTACAAAAAAAAATATATCCCCCTGAGGTGCATAACTTCCAAGCAAAACATGGAAATAGCTGCTAATGCTCATTACATGCACACTGAAAATTAGGTGTTAATGCTCATTACAGGCACGCTGGTGTTGGATGTCATGTAGATGTTGCTCTTGAGCTTAGTTTACTGTAGCAAAGTATAAATTTATTTTTTTTAAAAAAGGGGAAGAAAGTGAGGTTTACTTATTGAATCTAACCCTAACCCAATACTATGGGTTTTCCAGCTCAGAAAGATGTAGGAGCAGCAATGCTGGGGCCTTTCCAGGATCACCTTGCGTTTTCCAGCACTCCTGGAGCTGCAGGCTCTTCCACTCTCTCATGCGAGACCACATTGGTATTTCGGGTCCTGCTCTTTTGCTCTGTCTCTCAGGGATTTCATCATGCAGGCAGCTCAATTTTCACGTGTTTCCCCCTCTCACCCCCAACAACTGCTCCTGGTAATTGTCTAACTCTGAAAGCCAGGCAAGGTCTGCTCTGGCTTATACATTAGTAGCAGTAGACTGTTAAATCAGAGGTTAGCTAATAAGCCATCAGGACAGTCTGGACTGCCACTGCAGTAATAATACTGATTTAGTCAGCAGAGTAACAAAATGTAGCCGTGAATATACCCAGGTAGCAGAAATCTACAGATTGAAAAAAACCTTCCATTCATGTGCAATTGCTTTTGAGTCTGGAATCACAGGAAAAGATGCTAACGCTCAAAAATTGTCTGAAATATTTTGCTAATAGAGTTCAATTTCTAGTGTTTATTTTAGATCCTGTGCCTCAGGGAAAGAGAAGAATTTTTTCACCTTTTTACCTGTTTTGAGCTTTTCTTACTTAATTTAAGCACAGGTGGACCAGAACAAAGGTCCTTGATCCGAATATTCCCGTACATTCTGTTCTTCAAAAATCAAAATCTGACCTTGTGCCTGTGATCCATCTCTCCCCTCAGTACTGCTGTGTACCTTCCTACATTCCCTCTCTGAGCCTGCTTGCCATTCTCTGTGCCTGCTTGCCAGCTGTTTATTTTCTCTTCATCAACTTTTTTGGGAAGAGGCCATTTCATTTTCCGTCAAGTCTCTTCTCTCTTTCATTGATTCTCATCTGTATTTTTCCCTTCTGCCCTCACCCAGCTCTACTCACATTTTCTTCTCCATTAAGTTAACTCACAATTCATCAAGATTGTGCACTCCAGAGCCAAGCAGATATGGAGCATTTGAGAAGAAAAGGCAGGGATTGCTCCAGCTCGCTAATAAAGGGTATCAATCTTGCTCCCATTTTAATGAAACAAGTTGTAAGCTTCTCTTAGTCGCACTAATGAAAGTGTTTTGCCAAGTTTATCCCCAGCATGAAACCCAGAACAAAAAGTAGGGGAAGAAAGGGGTAGAGCATTGAGAATAATGGACCTATATTTTTAGCTAATGGATATTACATATTAGAAAAACTAAGAACATTTTGGGGCTAGGAATAGGATAATAACACCCACCTCTGTAGTGAAGTGGAGGGCCAGGACCCTCACTCTAAATGGCACATATAATGGCCACTGTTTGTGTTCACAAGGTCAATGTAGACCACATCAGACCACATCTATGAAAGTCTTGGGGTGGAGTGAGGGATTTTGTTCCGTTATTGAAAGGGTTTTAGAAAGTCAAAGCCAGGAAACATTGGTGACTCCAACATTCTTCAGAATTCCTCTTGCATTCCCCCAGAGTAACCACTGCTGACACCACAAAGCCCTGCCCTGACCGGATGGGTCTCTGATCACACAGCGCTGCTCAGGACGTGCAGCTTCCCCTAAGAACCATTCCCCATCCCTGTACACATGGGGGAAAGGGCCTCTGTAAACTGCTTCAGGAGACCAGGGCTTTATTTCCAAGGATGGAAAAGGAGCTGTCTCCACACAGCTGCAGACTGCATTTTTGAAGTCACTTCACTTTCCTGCTAATATCACTTCAGGGACTTAAAATCCATTCCCCATCCCCAAATCAAGTTCTGCTTCCCCAGTTTCATCCTTATCTCCTTCTCCCACCAGCACTTAGTGAGCTTGGATAGAGCCTGATGCCGACTGTGCAGCCATGACTTGCTCTGCAGTCTCTGAGTATTCTTTACCTCACATTTCTCCAGATGGGAACTGCAGAAGAGTTTTTCCCCCTTTTCCAGCTGAAAGGGTTACTCAGCATGGGCCTGCCAAAGCCAGGGTGCATCCTTTGCTTCTCCATCCTCAAATTCTTCTCCAAGCCACATCGGGGCCCTGGCAAAGGGCTCATAACAAAGGGAACAGGAAATAGCTCCCCACACACCTCACTGTTCCTTTGAATCTATCCAGCTCTCCATTCCCAAGTTACAGATGCACTATTGTGAGAGAGATGCAACCACCTCAGTCTGGTGCCTCCCCTCATCTCATGCTAATCTTCCATACCATTACAATATCACACACCAGTACGAACACTGCTTTTAATGCTGAATTCTCCCTTATTCCCGTGAGAGATCTCATTCGCCTTCATCCTGAAATAATATGACATATTATCACCAGTTATCACAAATTACAATTTCTCTGTCTCTCCTGGGAAGTGTGTTTTACACCTGCCTTTTCACCAGGACAAATCCTTAAAAATTACTGAAAACAGAGAAAATCTTGTCTACCTGAGCCTTTGTACTACAATATGACAAAAAAAAAAGGAGGAGGTGGGGGGAAAAAGCCAGGTCATCATCAGAATACAGGATCAACAAGTTCACAACTGTCAAAAAGATCAACTCATCCTGACAGGGCACTTCTTACTTCGATAAGTACAAAACATGAGCTGTGGTGATGATATAAGTTGTTGTGGTTGGATTGGGTTTTTTAAATGATAGATGAACTCCTGGGTTGTTTTCTCTCTTGTGATAGTTCTGAAAGGAGAGACTGTACAATGGCAGGGCATAATTGAATTGTAAAGACAGAAGCACAGATGGATAACAACTCTCTGTCATTTGTTCCCGAAACTTCCTAAATGAAACTCACATCAAAATGTGAAAATCCGTAAAGCATCATTAATTTCAAGGGATCAGAGTAAGACTTTAAGCAGGAACTATGAAATAGTTTCTGTGTGTACTCTTCTGATGTCTTTCCTATTTCATCTAATTAACAATAAAACAGATGTCCCGTGACAAAATCAGCTTTTTCATCCAATAACACCCTGACAATCTAAAAATGCCAAACCCTTCACATATGTAAGTTAAATGTCACTGGAGACAGTTGATGCAATTTAGAGATAAAAGCAAAGTGAATATTAACATTGGCTAACTATCTTCAGGGGTGCAGAAAACCCCTATTGTCTGCCCTTCAAGGTCAGAGATCTCTAGTGCAGCGATTGTTGGACTAACCCTGTTCACAGTTCTTTAAATATAATCTGCCAATGCTTCTAAAAGTTAAATTGGTAAGTTACAAATGTTAAGATAAGTATGGATATAGACATATTATATACATATAAATTGAAGTACTCAGAGTTCTTTTAAAGGCTCATATTCTGAAGCAGAAGTGGTCTGTATTTCCTGACGTCCAGTTGCAAGAGCCAGGAATAAAGGAAGATTAAACATCAACTCAGAAAAATAAACCAGTAATGTACTAGCAAAAATTATCTGACTTGCTTCACCTGGCCACACAAACATGGGAAAACTCACAGCATTGGTATGTACTTACAATAAGTAGCTCAAATACTCCGGCACCACAAACATTCACTCATTGGCAGTCTATACCTGCTGCTAATTTACCACCTGCCCTGCTCTAGATGATGCACAGGTCATTCACATGCAGCTTGGCATCAAAGGCAGGCTGTTCTCAGGACAGGGAATTCTCCATTTGTTTATGTTTTTCTTAGGAATTACACGTGGAAGGAGGTAGTCAAGGCTGCTTCAGGTGGAGAAGTCTAATATAGAAATATTCACAACTTTCAGTCTAAGAATGTCACCTCCTCACATGTGCCCTCAAAGAAAATGAAGTTATTTTTGGTATTCAGAAGATACCCTTTAGAACAATACAATTATTCTGAAGATACTACATCTCTTTGTGAAATGTGATACACAGCACTCAGAGCGGCTCTGGAGAAGTTAATCATAGTTGCAATCGTGTGTCTTTTCCAATTCACGCAGTTGTGTGATTGACAGAAACTCCCAAAGCAGAATCCAATTAAGTATAATTTTGATTCTCATAAGACAAGTCTGCCTTTGTTGTAACACCAAAATCAGTTCTGAAACACAGATAAAACAGATATTAAATAATGTAATCTGAAGCTTCTTGGAGAGAATAAATGCCACCAATAATAATGCTGCCACTGTTCCCTTCTGCAGAATTCAGAGTTGGTTCTCTCCAAAACTGAAATATAAACATCTCAAGTTATAAGATACTAGGAGGCAGATTTTTGAGGTTTCTAGGTAGCTGAAAGTGCAAGGACTCAGGGATTTTCAGAAACACCAAGACACCTACTCCCACTGAACCAAGAGAAGCTACAAACTAATCCTCAGAGTATCAGAACCATGAAGATATATTGTTGTTGCGTCACCTTTAGCAGATTATATTGCCTGTGATTCATCTTCTATATAAAGAAGTGCTTTGATAGTGCTGGGTACAGGGATGATGGTACAGCAATGCACTGGTCTGTGGGAATAATCACCGTGATTTGTCATCCAAAAACCTTGAGAACTTCTGCATTGCCATAATAGTACTTATTTTAATCCATTAAATACTGTCCAAAATTTGATTAATTCACCCACTATAATCTTTCTTGCCCCACCACTTCAGCTGTATTCAGTTCTTCCACACAACCCATAATCTGCCAGTGCTTTTCTTCTCCTCCTCTCCCACACTGAGGAATAGGGTAAAAGAGCCCTTGAGTTTGTCACTTGCAAAGTCACCTCTGGCAGACTGGGGTCAGAAATTAATGCCATCTTCTCTTTCAGTGCCCACACCATGCCAGACACAGGATGGTTTCCCATTACCTGCCTGTTTCATCTACCTTCTGCCTCGTGTTTAGAGGTTGGTGCCACTGGCAGCCACTGCAATCACGGTGACAGCACTTTACAAGCGCAGACAGATTTGCTCCTTTCCAGCTCTTCCATTCTGCTCTTTTCACGGAGCCAAAAGAAAGGATACAAATCCTTGAGGTGTCGTTACAGACTCGCTGCAGGGATGGACTGGCCACCACCAAAGGAGGAAAAAAAAATAAATCACTTCTAATAAAGGGTCAAATTTCAGAAATTGGGTTTGGGTTCTGAACCACAAAGGCTA
>VZTA01025688.1:207769-227172 GCA_013398855.1 Mohoua ochrocephala
GGACAGCGCCCGGGCGTTCCAGGGGCATCTGAGCCTCCTTTGGGATGTCCCTCCTAAAACATTAACCTTGGAAATGCGTGAATGAAACCTTTTGTTAGTTCCTGCAATGGTTCAGATTAACTATCGGCTTTGCCAGTGCCTACAAGCCAGCGAGATGCAAGTATCACATCATGCTGTCTTATGGGGCTACAAATAGCAAATCCTAAATCCACTCATGCTGTAGTCACAGCAGCCGAATTCAGACCTGCAAGGTGGTTTACAAAGTCCCAAAGGACAGGCTCGTTCTTCTCCACCCTTCGGCCTGCATTCTTTGATTAGGATCAGGAGGAGAAAAGGCAGAGAGATTCCATGAAGAAACTTGTGTGTTTATTTTGAGCCTGTACACACAGACCCACCTTGATTGTGGTATGCCTTAGGCCTGTGTCACCTTCATTGGCTGACACAATGTTTTATTCCTTACACTTAACAACCACTAAATAGAAAATATTACACAGCACATGACTAAAGCTTTCTTCAGGACCAGAAAAAAAAATAAAATCACCACAACCAAAACCACCCAACCTAGAGTGATCCACATTATAAACTCACTTTTCTATTCCCTTACCCATCTATATTCCTCACGGCTATGATAAATTAAAAAGCATTTCACACAATTCAGTGAAAGTATAACCAGGGTGCTAAGTAAACATATTGGCACAGAAGCAGCACGAGCAGCTCAGCACACTCATGAATGGGCAAAAAGCCTCTACTAGTTATGACAGACAAGTTTGGCACTGGAAAGGGTTTCTATTTTTAGCCCAGCTTCCAAAGGAAATGAGGTTTATGCAATCGTGGTATGTGCAAATGTTGTGTGTCTGTCATCTGCACCACAATCGTACTATCACTACTCTGCCTAAACAGCCAACTTAGCCTAAGTCTCATAAATTATGGAAATGCATTGGAACTTGCTTCATTTAGCTAGTCTAATAGGAGACAGATTCCCTGGAAGTGCTCTGACTGCAAAGCTTCTTACCACCTTTAAGAGCTACACAGAATGCTGCAGGATTTATTGCTGACCCCTCCTTTTGTCTGTGTTAGAGTAACCAAGTGCAGTCAATAGTTTCCAGCAAGGATCTGCAGTCCACTGTGTGTTTCAGTTTACAAGCCCTATCACTGCAAAAGAAATAAATAAAAATGTTTTTTAAAAAAATCAATGAGAATCAAATTTACCAGTTTGTGAACGGGTCAGCAAGAGACAAGATAGGACAGTGGGGGTCTGAAGAAGGGGGTGGAAAGGGCCTGGGTGTGGTCAGTATCACCCAGCAGTAGGCAGGAATCCCCTCTGGGTCTGGGTCTGCACCAGCCTGCACATTGCTCAGATCCCTGCCCCAAAGCACTGGGGATTTAGCAGCAGAGAAAGCGGGAGACAGAAGAGAGTCACTTGCTGCTGGGTATAAAGCCGAGACTGCATCTGAGGTCATCAGATGATTGCGAGTCAGTTTAACATTTGTGGCATATTTGTTTTTACCTAAATTAAATAAGGACTTCGGAAAATGGCAGAAATAGGCCTTTTTATTTATTTAAATTGCCTCTCGTACTGTGTTAATAAAAGTATTGCATGACATTCTCAGCTGCTGTTCCCTTAGCAAGCTACAATTTCCTCCCTCTGTGAATTTCTGTTGCTGACATTTTACTTTTTTCTAATCTTTGGGCTCAAGGCAAATTTTTTTCACCCTGATTTCTTCACAAATATTTGGGGCTTGCTCCTGCATTCCTCAAAGCCAGTGAAAATCCTGAATGTGCAAGGAATGCAGAAGCAAACCACAGAGTAATTTATGTTTTCTATTTCACTCACTTTGAAAGTCCCTGAAGAGACATATCACTGTTTATTACTACAATAAAACTTCCCTAATTCACTCAAGTGAGTTAATGACTGAGAAACCTCCTGGATATTACCAAACTGGCAAAACATAAACAATTACCGTATTATTTTCTAAAAAGCAAACCTAATATAGGCTTTTCTCTTGTTAAGTACACCTGTATTTCATTACCTGTTGCAGTGCTTTACTCCTGAATAGCAAAGCTTCTGTGGCTCGCTTGAAACCTCAATAACGTGCAGGACTGCAAGAGCTCTGTGACTCTTTAATCTGAAAAACACAGGTTTCCACAGCTCATGCACATCCCACCATCTCGGGGTATCTGAGTTGTGGAAATTACCACAACTGAGGTTCATGAAATCACGCTAAGCAGTCTTCCCTTTTTGCTTGCATTTCAAACAGGTCTGTCAGCAGCAGCTGTTCAGCAGGGCCCTGACTTCAAGCACGAGATTTACCCCTGCCATGTCACCTTTATTCACCTGTTACATAGGGGCATAATATCAAACTAAGGGCTGACTTAGGGGTTGTTTGTTGGGTTTTTTGCAGCCTATGACCCACTCAGCACAACGGACCTTTATTGCCACGGGTGCCCCTGGCTGCTGCTCCAGCACAAATAAAGTGTCTCTTAAATTCGGAGCAGTCGCTCCTCATTTGCAGTGGCGTGGAGGAGAATCACGTGTGGGATGCCAGGACTGTGCTGGCGCCACACAAATCACGGTAAGGAACGGGAATACCTGAAACACCCGACCAGCTTTGACCACACAGTGGCAGCAGAACCAAGACACTGCTCAGACAAGTCCCGTATCAAACCTGCCGCAGCAGCAAACTTCCACTGGCTCTTGGCTGGGCAAAGAGGGAAATAGTGCTGTAAAATTGCTTTAGATAAGATGCATAACTGGTACCTGTGGGGAATTTCCCAAAGTTTAAGTGCTCGATTTGCCTGCTCCAGCTTGAGGCAAGCAACCTGGGGATATCTCATTTTGCTGGAATGACCCACTGTGTGTTTCGAGCCTGACCGAAAGCTGCACCCAAGGACAAGCTCTGCCACTGATTGACCTCTAAGAGCTCCAGGGAAAGGGTGAAGAAACTGAGG
The DNA here is from genome assembly GCA_013398855.1 of Mohoua ochrocephala. NCBI lineage: Eukaryota > Metazoa > Chordata > Aves > Passeriformes > Acanthizidae > Mohoua > Mohoua ochrocephala. The sequence goes on from VZTA01025688.1 coordinate 210,719, forward strand.
TTCCTACCTCACAAACTGCTGTAAATACAGCAGGCAGCAAATCCTGTCAGCGTTGTGCTGGAAGCCTTCAAGAAACATTCTGGAACAAATGGTTCCAGCCCATTAATTGCAAAAGGCAGTTTAGTGGGAGTTTTGCTCAGTCTACAGAAGTAAAATTATTAATTGATTAATAAACAATAACAACAGGCATGAGAAGAGGGCTTGATCTGCTTCCCACTGCCATGAGTAATTCAGGAGCGACTGTCTCAGCGTCTGAATATTTTTGTTTATGCCCCTCTCAGTCGGTGGGATGAACAAACCAGCTTGGAATGGCAAAGGAGCAAAGTCGGCCCTGTCTCATTCCTGGCTGCCAGCAGAAGAAAGCAAGCCCAGGTCCTTCTCCCTGCCCTCAGATAGCCAGTTCTCCATCCCATGGAGTGATATCCCATGGGAATGTGGGGTCCCTTTGTGCCCAGGTCTCAGCCCAAGCAGCGTACCTGAGCCAGTGTACGAGAGCAAAAGCTGATGTAGCTCCTCCCCAGGCTGTACCACACAGCAGCCACTTGTCAAAACACCCAGTGCAAGACTCTGGCTGTATTCGAACGGAGCAAACAAGAGGTAGCACAGGAAAACAAACACCAGATGGAACAGAGGAGCAGGGTGAGGAAGAAGAAAAAACTCTGTGGTCTGCAGACTCCACAAAGCCTCTTTGAGGAAATGGGCTGAATGGCAGGGGTGGGAGGGAGGAGCAAGGTAAGAGATGGGAAATTTTCCCTCTTGTTCCAGACCCCTGCAGGGACCCTGCTCCAAAGCCAGCACTGCCCATCTCTGCACACCCCTGCTGAGCTGTTCTAACCCCCACTGGGACAGACTTTGGGGCCAACAGGAGCCTGGCCTAGGAAACTGCCACAGAGCAGGCAACGACCGCCCGAGCCAGCAGGGAACAGCACATCAGCATCCACAGCAGCTGGGAAGGAAAACTGTGGTTTCTGGAGCTTCGCTGCACAAGGGCACACAACACTGTAAATTAATTAACTGTCCTTCCCTAAAGCAGATGCATGGCTGCAGCCAGTTGTGAGGCAGGAAAGGGTGAAGCACTGTCTGAGGGCAAAGTGAATCATCCAGAGCATTAAACAAACTTGTCAGGGGCTGAGTGCTGCAAACTTAGAGGAGGAGAGCAGCATGTATGCACCACACACATTTTTCAGTTGGCTGTGACCACTTAACTGAACAGAGAGTCATCTGCCTTAATCATTACTATTAAATTTATTATTCATTAACCACATGAATTATTTAAATTTAAGACTTTGGATCCTGGAAGCCATTGAGAGACACTGGCTGCCTTCAGTTTCTGATAGCTGGCAAGAGCCTGTCTTCTGGTACTGCCAGCCTGGACTCCTAAACAACAAGTCAGAGCTGGTCTTGGACTGCTTCAAACATAATATTTTAATAGCTATGTCATTCCCTTCATTTCATCAAACCTTTAGAGCTGATGACTTTAGTTTTTCTTCCTCAGCTAGGTGCCTAAAAGTTTGCTTTAAAGCACCATCTAAGGTTCTTGTGGAATTCCAGGACTTCAAGAGTCAGATCTGACAAAAATCCTTTCAGTACTAAAGGTATTCAGTAAGTCACCAGCCTTGGCCGGTTCAGCTTTGCAAGGTGCAGCAATTGTTCTCCTTTCTCTCTTTCAAACTTCAGCTACCTGCTGTCCATGAGGAAAGTTTGGGCTGAGAAGGACACAGTACACCTGTGCCCCAGGTAACTCCCCCTGAGCCCACAGGAGCTCTGCGCAGCACAGGAAATTTAACCCCAACCTGCCTGAGTCGTAATGAAGTGCCCAAACCACACCATTTACTTCTGCATTTGCATGCAAGGGGGACACCCCTCAACCTCTGCACTTCCACTGCTGACACTGGAACAAGAGCTCGGCAGGCACCTTTAAAGTTTTAGGCATGATTGTTAAAACAAAGAGGATTAGGAGACACTACTACTATTACAAACCTCCTGCATTCTCCTAATCATCTCTTTAAGTCCCTCTCAGGAGAGAAGCTGCTTCCTGAGCCCTTTCAAGCACCCTGCAACACTGCTTGGTAACTGGATCTCAGGAAACAACAGGCTGAAGAAACAGTGCCTAGTAGGATTTTTTTCAAAGGGATTTTAATGGCAATGGGGTAGGAGACACTTTGAAAAGTATATCGCATGCAGCCACAGGAATCTGCTGGATAACTTAGAGGGAAGGGCTGGAGGTTTAAGAGACAGAGCAAAGGACAGAGTGGATGAAGAGATTCTGTTAAAGACGGAAGTGCCAATTAAAGCACCAAATAGGTGGAGGAGAAAATAGTATTGCTGTAGGAGGACAAAAAATAAATCCTTCCTTTTGGTCAGATTGTGAGATATTCATTAAAAGCCTCCTGTCCAGAACATGGCATACAGTTTCTGGCTAGAATATTCTCATGACAATGATATTTAAATAAAATACTAAACACTGCATTACAACAATGATATTTAATTTTATATATATATATGAAAGGTCTGAACTATAATGCTCAGATCCAAAGCCTTCAAAAATTTTGGGATTTTGGTTCCCTTGGCCCTAACTCCTACAGAACTGTGAAATATCTGAAGAAATTTTAAAGGGGGCTTATAAGAAAGGTGGGGACAGACTTCTTAATAGGACCTATAGTAACAGTTTTAAACTAAAGGAAGGTAGATTCAGATTGGATATAAGGAATAATTTTTTATCCAATGAAGGTGATGAAACACCAGAGGAGGTTGCCCAAAGAGGTTGTAGATGCCCATGTACATGGATGGAGCTTGAGCAACCTGATCTAGCTGAGGATGTCCCTGCTTATTGTAGAGAGAGGGTTGGAGTAGATGACTTTTAAAGGTCCCTTCCAATCCAAACCATTCTGTGAGTCAAGGAATTTTTTTTCTTTAATTTTGGCCTTCTCTTTTAAATGATATTTTCTAAAAATGCAGTTTTCTAATCTTGCGATTCTTTCATAAAGGGAGATAAATGAAATTTATTTTTGAAAAAAAAATACATAAAATTATTTTTTAAAACAATAAAAGTGTAATGGAGAGATGGAGACAAACATGATCTGAGGCAACTTGTAATTTTTACCTAACTCATAATAGATAACTTATAGGGACCAGATACACCCAATACCTTAATTTTATACTATTCATGACCACAGGACTTTTTCAGGTTATTGGTAGATAACCCTGAGACTTGTATTACATGATCTGCCAAAACCATTACTTTTCTTCAGTGAGGAATGGTTCCCCCTAAATAAGTCAGCTCTCATTTTGACAGCGTTCCAGACAGTAAGATGAAATTCAGTATGCATATTGTGCATCCCTTTTGCAAGTTCTCATAAATGGAGGTGCAATTCTGGAAGGATAAGGAATCCTTGGCTTACATTTATATAAACCTGCCTGGTGTTCAAGAAAGAACTGGATGAAGGATGGAAGGAAATCGAGAATAGTGACTTTTGCTGTATGGTTCTCAGGTCTTCATCAAGGTCAGTAAAACAACATGGGATATCCCAGAAAAGCTTATTAAATGAGAAGACCCCCACACCCTTTTTCTCAGCTATATTTCTCTGAATTATAATTACTTTCCTCTTGAGCAGCAATTCTACCGTGCTGAAATGACTACAGCCTTTCCATGTTCAGGTAGCATCTCTACTATGCCAATACTCACCTGCATTTCAACATCAACATGAAACGAGGTGAGCTGTAACTCATTATTACTGAACTTTTGGTGAATGCTTGGAGCTGTCTGAGGCAGACAGGGAAAAAAAGCAGTTTTGTATTGTAAAGACTGCAAAATTTTCAAAGATATGGGGAAAATATCGGTATGAAATTCACTGAGACCATTCCTGTGCATGACATAACACAGGAGTTCACAAGGTCGGGTCTAGCTCAGGTATTTCAAGTTTAAAAGTGTATCTCAGACACAGAGCCTCGTGGTCTACTGCCTGATTTCACATCTTATCTCTTCAGTGTGGATTTCACAGAGCTCCTACACGCCATGGTTTTGGTTTCAATGTCCCATTCTAATCTGCATACGTATCATTATCTTGGTAATCTACACAAAACAAACTTCATCACAAAACATCCATTTCTCGTTGATCTCCTGAGAATAAGTTGGCCATAATCAGCAGCCCTGCTAAATTATCCTCAACCTTAAATCAGCACATAGTCAGCATGCGTGACACGATGCGGAGGGAAACGCTGTGTTAGAAAATGTAATTGGTAAAAGAACTACAAATGGCAAATGAATTCACAAGGGTAGGAGATCTATAGAAATATGTGCATACACTGACATATTTGTGTGTGTACACATGCACACACAGAGATTACTGGCACTGAACTCGGCCAGGACTTCACGCACAGATCTGTGAATTGACCATTTGGTTAATAGTTAATTTCTTTAGACATAAAGCAAAAAGCCTATAATGATTAAACAACTGCCATGTGGCTTAGTCAAAAATTGGGGGGGTTGCCATCCTATAAAGTAATCTCTACTACACAAGCAATCCAGTGCATCTCAGTATAAAGAAGAATTAAACATTGTTTTGAATTTTTTTCCTTAGTTATATTGAACACAATCCAGGGAAAGAGAATTTCAGCCTTCCTCCTCCCCAGTGTTTAGAAATATAGCACAAGCCCCTGCAAAATAGCAGCCAATAAACACCAGTGGCCTCCTAAGAGTAACTTGTCAAAGCACTTCCAGCATTTCAACTGGGCCATCAAGTCTTTTGCAAGGTCAGGTGTTACATGGGTGGCACAAGAGAAACTTGTAATGTTTGAAAAACTAGGGGTAGGCCTAAATTTAGGACCCTGTTCCCATTCAAAACAAAAAAAAAAAAGTGAAATGCTTACTAATATTTAATTGTACAGGATGTGAGAGAAGTTAATGGAAACTGTATTTTCAACTTACAGCTGACACTCACGTATTGGTCTGTTTTCTTTTCCATGTTTCATCATGAGAGGTTGGTCGGTTGGATTTTATCTTCAGTCAGGTTTCTCTCTCAATTTAACCTGCTCATAAAACATGGAGCTCTCACAGATGCTTTCCTGGCTACCATCACTCACAGGATTGTTTGGATGAGACAGCAATTGCTGCGCATTCTCTTGTCGCAGACCAAACTCCACCTTCAGTTTTTGAGTGGTATTCCAAAGGAAAAAGCCGGCTTGAACATCAGTGACATGCAATAGCCCCATATCCCTGCTCTCTTCCTTGTCTTTTGCAATAGTTTTGCAGTGCTGCCAGCACCAGGGTGATGTTTTAACAGTGACTCTCGTGTTTCCACTTTCTTACAGCACTCTCTCATTTCCTTCAGGCTACAAAGCCAAGGTAGGTAGGTTTGCTAGACTGCCAAGAGGATTTTCCCCTTTCCAACAACATGAATGTCTTTATTGTCCGTTAAATGCTGTTCTGCAAACACTGGCCAATGGTATTTCTGTAGCATTAACATATAGGATTCTGCAGATTATATAAAAAAATATTTCGTATTTTTGTACTCCACCTCTCCATCCTGTTAAGTCTATTGATTTAATAAAACAAGCCATCTAAAATTATTCAATTTTTTTTTAATCACAGCAAGGAATGCCAGTAGGAATAGCTGTTCTCACTGCAAGTTGTCTAGCCAGAGAAGAGCTCATAATTCATTGTCTGCCTAAGAAATTCTCTAAGGAGAAGATTTTTACTTCTTCATCTTGTTTGCTCTGTAGGTTGATTGGCATGTATCTCTGTATATAACTATATCTGTGGCACAATGTTATAATAGCAAGGAAAACAAAATTACTGCCTCTGCCTGACATTTCATCAGCACTGCTTGGGAAATATCGTCCCTGAAAAACACAGAACAGGGGGTTACAATTAACACTAAGAAGTGTTAATTAGACAGAGCTGGAACGACTTATTACGAAGCAGAGGGTATTTTACTTTTCCGTGTCTCACAACAGTGTAGCTTCCTGAGAGGAGTCAGGGGCTCTGCTCGGGTAGCAGAAAGTGAGGAAATGTGTAACCCCTTGTTGCTGTGCTTCATCACTGCACAAGTACTTATTAACAAACATCTTCTTTGGCACATGTTAGTCTATATTCAGGACACAGGGTCTCTTTTGCCATTGTTAGAGCTCTGCTCTAAACTCTGAGGAATTTGACACATTTTAATGAATGAAGACAGAGTCCAGGAGAGCTTTCCTGCTACAGAGATTGCACACTTAATTAGGACCCTTATTAAAAATAAATACTCGTGTAGTATAAAAGTCTGCAATTCAAGTCTCGTGTGCCTCTTACTGAAACTGGAGACTGTCAATATTAACAGTCACTTTTTAAAAAATAATAAATTGTTTTGAGTAGCTCAAGGTCAAACAGTGTTGGTAAACCAGCAGCAGAATTTAGTACACAAACCAAACCTTCAGAGACCCATGTGCAGTTTTCACTACAAAACCTTGCAGCTTCCTTCATTTGCAAGGTCCCAGTGCTGCTCTGAAACAGCAATATCTCATTCTTATTCCATGAGAATAATCCAGTGAAAGTTAAACAAACCAACCTGCAAAGATATAGGATAATTGTACCTTTCAAAAGACTGGAGATAAGAAGTTAGTGTGCTTGACTTTCAGTGTACCACACTCAGCTGAAACGTCAGTTATACCTGCTTCAAAATCACTTCATTTCCAGATTAATCTCAGAACTGACCCGGTGCTCACACCCTCTGAGCACCAGCAGCAGGTTGCTACCTCAGGAAGCACTTTGGTTCTGTGCATCCTGCTTCCAGACAATATTCTCTGCTTGGGACTGTGAAGAAACAAAGGCAACTTTTGCCTAAATGCGTCCAGAATCTATGGGTGTAACAGCTGAGAGTCCCACTTACAGCACAAATTAAACTGAGAGGAAAAGAGACTCTCAGTTCATTGACATATATGGCAGAATGAAACCCAAATAGCACCAACCAGAGTGATATACACCGGTATTTTCATTGTTATTTTAGTTCATAAAGCCTTCAAAAGCTTTAAGAAAATCAGCTACGACTTGTTTTTCCAAAACTGGTGAGCAATGCTCAGAACTCAGATAACAAAACTGTAAAAGTAGTCACTTGTATGAAAATTTAAAAGGAGGGGGAAAAAAAAGCTTGACAGTAGCCTGAGGGTCAAAAGTTTTCAAATATTTAAAATTTAACATATGATCTGGGGATCTGTCCAAAAAAAGTTCTTAAGGATAAAAATTTCATACAAATTTTGTTTCTGTTATAAGGAAGTTAATCCTTGAACTGGAGGAGCATGTCTTTCAATTAAGGCTGAAAAAAAAAGATTCATGATACCATAAACATCTGCAAAACAATAGAGACAGTCAACAAAGATGGCTCTGTGCAAAACACTTACTGAAAATCACCAACATGATCCCTTTTGCTGCTGCATTTTGGGTGCCAGATGGCTGGAGGGAGTTCCAGCAGGCAATTTCTTAATGAGAGTGCCTCTGCCCAATATCATCAATGTCCATCAGATGCAGCATCCACCCTGCTGAGGCTTCCAGGAAAACCAGACATTTTACCAATGACTTCACCAGGTCAGTCTTAGCTTTTCACAGTTTACAGAACATCATTTGCTGTTGTTCAGTTCAGCCCATCTTGTCAGGACTAACTTCCCTTAGACATTTCAGTGATGAGGAGTAAAATAAAAAGGCTGTGAGGCTCCTGGAACAGCCTTAGATCCACTTTTGACCCTATTTAACAGCACACTTACCACTCATCACCACAGACTTCCAGCTTAGCAGAGCCATGTCCCTCTCAAGAGCTGAGTACACCATTTTGCCAGCCCTGATTCTAGTTAGAAACAAACCTTCCAGCCAAGCAGATTGGTATCCTCATCCCACAAAGGTTTGTGCTCCCTTTCCACATCCAAAATGTACGTGTCCTTGCTTGCCAAGACAACACAATTCTTCTTTCAGTGACCGAGGTACTGAAAACTAGCTGAGCCCTCTCCCAGCAGGGAGATTCGGAAGCCAAAGTGAAAGGTGTGCAGGGCAAGTTCACATTTCAGCCTGGCACCAGAATCCAGAGACCTTTCCATGTAACCCTGAGGAAGTAGCTCAGTAATGGTGACATGTGACAGTGCCTTTACCAGCTTCTCCGAGTGCCTGGTGTGAGTGTGGGGCACATCCTGAGCATTTTGAAACCATTCCACTCCCAGTAAATTAGAGCTGGGCTAACTCACTCATCTGGTGTACTTTGGGCAACAGATTACGTTTGTAAACCACATGATGGACTAATTTTCCCCCAAATCCAGGAAGTTTTACGCTACCACCAATTCTTGTGTTCCCAGATACTTTCCAATGGATCTGAAAATAGAAATTCAATTAGTGTTTTGAGATCCTTTTCCCCCGTTGAACAGGAAGAGTGCTATAACATAATTATTGTAGAAAAGAGACCCTGAAAACACCTTTCTGATCCCTTCTGGTGCACATGAAGCTTTCAGGGTGAAGGGTACAGATTTTTGTGAGAGGCTGGAGCCATGTTTCCCCTGCCAAATCTACTGGAGCAATTCTCCTACTCTTGGCCCCATGGCCCCACTGCACCAAGATTACTTTCTCTGTGTCAAAGTAAAGCTTCAATATTTTGAATAAAAAGAATGATTAGAGAAATCAAACATAAATCATCCCTCTAAGCAGGAAAAAAAGCCAGGCATCTCGTAGCACACATTCTAGCACACTGGACTGAGCATTGCAATTTTAGTCCCGTGTGCCTGATCATTTGACATTTACTCCTATTGAACAGGCCCTTAATTAGATTCTCCTGCCAGAATAAGATATCTGAGTCTCCCTTTACAAAGCAAAGGCTCTCCAAGTTATAATCTCCCCTACTTGCCCCATTCATTTAGCTGTAAATATCTATGGCTAACCTTGCAAGCAGGAGATTTAGAAAACTGAGGAAATCCATAGGTTCTACCCAAGGTAAACCATGGGCTTCCCCAAGCCGTGAGAGGAAATCAATATCCCATATCCCACTTACAAGAAAGCGAGGTGATGTTTTGATACCTTTGTTCCCTATAAAGCTGTTTCACCGGCGAGTCCCTCCTGCACAAATCCCGGCTCATTCTCACCGTCTTCTCGTGCTGCTGTTGCTCCTCCTGGTGTCTATCTGGGTCCAGCTCCCCTTAGCAGGGGTCATACCCTCCTCCCTCCCCTGACTCCAGGTCCTGCTGACCTTTAAGCCCCTTTCAGGATCTGCTGAATGGTTTGTAGGGGCCCCGCCTTGCTGGCCCTGCTCCGGTCTTGTTGAATTTCTGTGAACCTCTCCTATATTCTGGTCCAGGGCTAGTACTCCATTTCACTTCCAAACATCTGATTTTAGCAACAACCTCAGCATTTTAAGGCCAGCCAGTCTTGTTAAATCTCTCTGTAAACATAAACCCCAAGCAGATCTTTTTAAAAGCCTTTGTAATTCATGCTTTCCATCTGCCTGTCAGACCACAGGAAAAGATCCACTCTCTGTTTCTGGTTTCCTTTCCATTTCCCTCTTCCCCCCAGGAGCCTGCCCTGCTGTCACAAACCCACTAAAATTTGCACGGATCCTGCCCATCTATTATATTTTCCCAGTAAAACAGGCAAATACTTTCTGAGGATATATATAGCAGATTTGTAACTATTGATGGGTAGTAAGACTTTGAGTAACCTGCTTTCGAGGGATTTCTATATCTTTTTTCTGAAATTCATCTATGCTTTTACCCACTCATTTCTTATCCATTCATGTATTGAGGGGAAAAAATTAAATTTTTAGAAACAACCTTGGCATAACTCTTACAAGCTTTACAGCACGTTAATAAGATACAAAACAAGAAAGGAGGGAATATAAAACAGAAAAAAAACAACCCTCTCTGAATCCATACTCGTTGCAAGCATGCTCGCATTGAGAACATGCCAAAGGATCCACTCTTACCCCTCACAGATCTGCATTACCGAGTTCATTTAGGCAGAGCTTCTGTGTGAAGTCAGGAACCAGACTGCATTCCGCATATCACCATCTCTTACAGAAAATTAATCCACAAACCAGTATATGACAAGATTTTGCTCTTCCAGGCCATCAAAGCAGGGCTTTCCCCCTGTAGTTTAGAGTTTGCAAGGATTTAAGATAAACCCTAAGATAAGATTTAGCTCCCACATGCAGGTAAATCCAGTACTGCACAAAATAGCATTCCAAACAGAATTATCCCCCAGGCAGGTGTCTCATCATGCCCTTGTCCACATCTGCCAGGTTCACACCTGGAGTGAAGAGGAACATGTGCTTATGCCAGCATTTGGATTGAACAGGCCTCAGACCAGACTTTATGATGATTAGAAATGTCTACCAAACAGCCAGTTGCAGTTAAGACTATCAGTAATAGTCTGGTCTTTCAGCATTTTCATCTCTCTCCACGTACTTGCTTCCACATGAACGATCCGTGAGTCACTGTAAAAACACCCATCACCACTCTACACCAACAGCCACTTGCTCAGGCCTTGGCCTGTGTTTGAGTGTTCATGTAATTGAGCCTCCTGACCCCTGCACAGCACCTGATAATACTAATCTGAAATTAGGGGCTTTTTATCATTTCCTTGGAAATGTAAATCCCACCACATAGGACCACCTTACTCAGTCTGTGCAGAGCATAATCAAACCTTAAAGGCTCCCTCAGGAAAGGCACATATAAATACATATTATATATATTATTGTATTATATAATGCACAGCAAGTGACACATCTTCATCTTCCTCTTGTAACACAGACACCAAGATCTTATTGTAGTGAGTCCTAAATCTCCACAGTTCTTAATAGTGCATCCCAGTTCTCCGTTAGCTCTTGCGAGCCTAAGACCCTGCCAGCCCCTTGCCCTGTTCCGTTCTGGAATTCACCCCTTCCCACCTCTCCACCCTTCTTTTACCTTTAGGCATTATCCGGCACCAGAATTTCTTGCCGATATACCTTCTCCAGCGATTTCAGCTCACACCGCCGTTAGCCAGGGTGAGCCAGCTCATCCCCGCGCCCTTTAACCTCTTCCTACCCCGGGGCAGGTCCCTCGCATTAACACCACCTCCCCCGCATCAGCACCGCACCCTCCTTTGCCGCCGCGCTCAGTAATTCCCACCAACCAAATCCAGCAACCGGCCACACAATTTAACGGTGAATTCAAGGCCAAGGTGGGTTGCCCGGCTCCCGGGGCTCCGCTGACCGAGCCCCGGCCGCTCCCTGGGAAAGGCAGCAGCAGCTCTCCCTGGGCATCATCCGCCGCCCCAGCAGCCGCCAGTGGCTCCCTGGGTCAGGAGCATCTCTTCCGTTGGTTATTTGATTCCCTAAAAACATAGAAAGGAGGGGTAGTGGCTGAAAAGGAATCATTTTTAGGTTAAAGCCTGTGTTTAATTTTTTTTTTTTTTTTGACGGGGTGTTCTTTTTTTCTAACAAGCTCGTTTTGGAGATGAAATACAAGCCCGCTTTTTGCAGTTTCAGGGGTTTTTTTGGTGCCTTTTATTTTCCGAACTTACGGCTAACAGCGGGTTCGTGGGGCTTTTTTGGTTTTTTCCCTAATAAAAAGGTAGAGAAAAATAAAGGGGAAACTGGAAAGTAACAGGGGAAAAATATTCTTTTGCAACAGTGCATTAGTATTTCTGTCGCAATCCGAGAGGTGGCAATCGGAATGAATTTTTACGTGCCTCAATTGGTGTTAAAGGCATCAGAAAACGGTAAAACACTCCGTTCATCTCCCGCTGTAACTCTGCGTCCCTCGCTCGCTTCCATCTGTTGAGTTCCAGACGTGCCGCTGCTGCCCCGGGCGAGCTGCAGCCCCCGGGGCTCCCTGGAAGCCTCCGCCGGCTCGTCCTACGGAGCTGCTCCTCCTCGTTTCTTCCACCTGCTTAATCACATTTAAATATATTAAATACTTTCCTATTGTTGTTCTGGCATAGAAGTAGTTGCCGCAGTTGCCATGGGGATGTTATGACAACACGGGGGGGATGCCCGCACCGTGAGAGCAGCCAGAGGTGTCCCCTCGCCGGGGGACGTGGGAAGTTCGTGTGCCTGACACCGGCGCTGTGCTCATGAGATGAGATCAGCCCGGGAGCGATGGGATGGATACCTGGGCTCGCCCCCGCCCAGGGGAGCACGGAGGAGGGATGTCCGGGAGCTGGGGCGAGGGGTGGGACGGTAAGAGCCGCGTTCCCTCCAGCGGTGCCACCGGCGGCAGCTGTGTTTGCTCAGCGCCGGCACAAAGGCCGCCCCGCCCGGCGAGGGGCACCCGGCCCATCCCATCCCTCCTCTCCGGGCAGCGCCGGGCTGCGGGGCGGTTTCCAGCTTGGGAAACGGGGCGGCGAGTCCCGGGACAGCCGCGGTAGCGGGGCCGCAGCACTCCCGGGGCCGCGGGAAAGACAGAGCGGGGGTCGGGACTCGCTCCTCGGTCTCCAGTAAAACATCCCATCGCTGTCCCCGCTGGAGTGGCCCTGGCTGCCCGGGGCGCCGCGTGGAAGCGGGACCACCACCCTCCCCTGCCGTGGGTGTCCCCCCTGGCCCCAGCAGCGGACAGGGGACGCTCCGGGCCGGAGCAGGGGAGCCGACACGACCCTGCTCCGAGCCTCCTCCATCTCCAGGGCCTCGGCAGCCCGCCGGGTTTGGGGCGGGGTGGGGAAGAGGCGGCTCTGGAAAGCGTGGGAGGGTAGCGGGGATTCCCCCCTCAGGCTGAAAAATAAACTGGCCAGCCTGGAAAAGGCCCCCCCGCTCCCCTCCCCGGCCTCGCTCAACCCTCTGGGCACAGCCAGAGCCGGGGCCCCGGCGCCGGCCCGCCCGGCCGGGCTGCCGAGGCTGCCTCGCAGCGAGCAGGGCGCGGGGAGGTTCATTTTAGGTGAAGGAATGTCATTTCGCTACTAAATGGTTAGTCTAATTTGATCTTTATTATGCTGTGGATTAGGGCTGATTCATATTAAACACGAGTGCAGTTAATATAACTCCGGAACGTGTCCCGCTGTATGTACAGCAGCCGCTGTTACAGCTCCGCCGCTTCCTGCGACCCGTGGATTAAGATTTAATTAACAGGGAAGTTTGCGAGCGCTCGCCCGCAGCCTCTCTGCTTCACAAATAATTTATACTCGGTTCCGCCGATTTTTATTCAAGTGACAGCATTTTATTTTACTCTAAAAGAGACCTGAATATTTTATGTTCTGCCAGAGGCTTCTGCATACGAACCTCTGCGAGGCAGCTTCAGACCCAAGGGATTTTTTTTCTTTATTTTTTTTAAATCTACGGGAATTACTTCATAGGACAATTTACCAGATTCTCTTATACCCCCCCTCCTCCTACTCCCCCCAATTTAACAGCCTAAACTACCCATATGAAAGTTAATCGTCGTGATCCCCATTGTCGGTTGTATAAATCCAAGCGCAAGCCAACCTCCAAGACACGGCAACAATTCTGATAAATTGTCCTGCTCGCCTAACTACACAAGAATGGCTTTTATAATTAAAAGGGGAGCTGAGTTAAATCAACAGCTCCTAAGCCCTTCTCAACAGGGCTAGAATGGGAGAAATGTGGCGACCTGATTTCTTTAAGTAGCAGCTCTTTGTAGCCCGTTCATAATCCTAGATATGGAAACCCATCCTGCCCACAGTCAGCTGCCAACCAAAAAAGGAAAAAAAAAAAAGAGAAAAAAAGTTTATTCAGATGCTCAAAGTCCATCTTTTTTTTTTTTCCAGTCTAACATAACCCTAGCACTTTATAACCAAACAGACAACTCCTTTTCCAATTAAAGTGGAATTAGGAAACTCAATCAAATTAGCTCACTATTAAAGCCCTTCTTTATTAAACCGTTTTATTGTAGTAATATTAAGTTTCACCCGCTCTTGGAACACGAGACTTTTTAAAGTTTCCCTTGTGATATTGATTTGGCTGCTCCCAGGATGGATCAGGGTCAAAAGTATTTGCCTAGGTGTAATCTGTAATATTTACTTACTTTTTTTCGTCAGGTTTTCTTGGTTTTTTTAAAGAAAATCTTAAAATTGTATCCAAATTGATGAATCGCAGGCAGGATGGAAGAATTGCACTTTGACGCAATTTGATTTTACCCGGGAGCTTCCTTCCATAGCTGCGGTGGGACTCCCGTCCTCCCAGCCCCACCAGTATATTAACTGGTTGGTAGGAGCCGCGCTGGCAGCTCCCAGCCAATGTTTACACAGTTATATTTGAAGTGAGAAAGTAAACAGTCCAGCTGTGCCATGGAGCGGTTCGGTGGGATTAGGTTTCCATACCAACCAACTTTAGGAGCTTTTACAGTCTTAATTCAACCATGCACTGAACTTGTTCTTTGTGAGTAATAGTTTTCCTGGGCCAAACACTCCCAGGACTGGCAAGAAAGTCACGCTCCGGCCTTCGGCAGGATCGCCTCTCGGGATGCACGGGGGCACGCCCGCTGCCCCCCGCTCATCCCAATGCAGAAATAAATAGAGGCAGGAAAGCCCTTCTTACTTTTCGATCTTGCAGATCATTTGGACACCGTTGCCAAAAAAAATAGAAAAAAGAAAAAAAGCCACACGAGTAGCCTTTACTCTCGGATGGGAGTGAAGGACGCACAGCTCTGAAAAGAGAGAAACCTTCCCTGCACATACTCCCTGCACTGCTCTTAACTCACCCACCGCTGCCGCAAACACATCCTTACATTCTGAAAAACGTCATTATTATCGTTCCCTTTGCTTATTTCGACACAGAAACAACTAAAACACACAAACAAATTTCAGATACCAGGAGGAAGTACCTTCCCGCTGCTACACCACCCGCGGTCGGCAAGGTGGGATTTGCTTTAACCAGGCTTCTCTTTGCGACCGTGCCAAATTTCCTAAATATGACAAAAAACATCAAGATATCGAAGGGAGAAATCCTGCTTAATTTATACCTCTATAGGTTTGGGGGTTTTTTCCCCAGATGTAAATAAGAAAAAGACCAGAACCAGAAATAAACGTATTTGACAATTTCAACTGATAAGGAATTTGCTCTCGCTTGTACTCTTCGTTTTTATTTATAAATTTATCTGAAGAATATCTAGTTTGACCATGATAAAAATGTAGTAAACATGTTTGTACTATTTGCATAAACTCCTTTAAATATTGACTGTACTTGTCAAATGAATTTCCCAAAACACACTTCCATCATCTCATAAAATACCACTTGCCATTCATAAGACTGATTTTTTTTTTTTTAATAGAAAATAACATTTATTTCTATGAAATGGAAACACAGAATTACCTGTTAGAAACAGCAAGAAGTTTGCTACATCGGAACAAGAAAGCAATTTTCTTGCAGATCACAAATGAAGGAGGCTTATTAAACCGTCATACACCATTGGCGCCGGGGTCCTACGGACAGTTACAAATATATCTACTTTCCAATGTTATATACAGACCATAACGTTTCTGGGGGCGGGGAGGAAAAGGTTTTCAATTTGACAATGTTTCATCTATATGCCTGGTAAGTATTACAATGCGCTGTCTAACCTTTAGCTTAACGTTAATACCAAGTTCACCTACGAGTTACATTAATAACTTAGATTTCCATTTTATAACATTATACACTTGCTAGTATACATATATATATATATGTATGTGTGTGGGAAAGAGCGTGCGTGTGTGTGTGTGTGTGTGCACACCCCACGACGCGCTGAGGATATCCATGCTTATGGCCATAAGCAACAAAGAGTGACTCATGTCTGGACAATGAAAGTGCACCTTTATCACCTTAATACACCTACGTGTGTCCGCGCCGGGCTCTGCACGCAACCACCGCCTGCACGGGGGAGAGAAGGCCGCCCGTGTCCGTCCACCCGTGCCTACCTAGCTACCGCTACACAGACGAGCTTTAGGAAGCCGCTATTGCTTCTCGGGGGTGTTGTTGACCATGGGCCCGTAGAGCCCGCTGGAGTACACCTGCTCCTTGTGCACGGCGGAGCGGTCCCGCATCAGGTCGCTGAAGGCGTAGTCCACGGGCGGCCGGAACCCCAGCGTGGGCATTAGCCCGGCCGTGGAGTAGGGGGTCATGAAGGCCAGTCCCCGGCTGTGCGCCGAGTAGGCGAGGCGCAGGGGGTTCAGTCCCAGGTGGGTGCCCAGGGGGTAGGCGCCGGCCTCGGCCCCGAAGTGCGTGGCGTTGGGCTGCAGCGGGGAGAAGGCGGAGCGGCTGCCCAGCGTGCCGATGGCCGGGGCCATGGCGCCGGCGATCAAGGGCCGGTGGTGGGCGGCGGCGGCGGCGGGGGTNGGCCCAGCCCTCCTCGGGGCCCTTCTCCGGGCCGCGGTTGTTGAGGATCTGCTCGATGGCCTGTACCACGTCCCCGCCGCAGCCCTGCAGCACCAGCTCCAGCACGCTGCGCTTGTGCGCCGGGAAGACGCGCGTCAGGATGTCGATGGGAGTCCGCTGCCGGCCGCCGGCCGAGGGCGACGGGTCCTGCTCGTCCTTGTCCGCCTC
>VZTA01025693.1:0-34405 GCA_013398855.1 Mohoua ochrocephala
ACCTCAGGATACAGAGAAACAGTGAAAAGATGGTTGAAACTCAGAAAAAAATGTTAGGTACCAGGATGTGTGCATAATAATTTCAACTGTATTCTAAAAGATATTTTTTCGATAATGGCATTACTCTTTATTTTCTTACCTGCAATAACTGAATCTGTTAATAAATAAAATAAAATACAAAATAAATCTTTGAATAGACTGTTAAGATTTCAGCCTTATGAACAGTAAAGTTTTTGGCTGCATGTATGACATTTTTACCCCTAATAAGATTTCAGTACTAGGAAAAAGCCTCTGGTTTCATTCTGTGTCCACTCATCCATACTACTTTTTATTCAGAGAGAATTTAATCTGCTCAGAATAACCATTTGATCTCACTATAAGCTAAAGCAAATTTTTTAAAAGTTACCTGATAATTAGACAACTGCTAATATATCGAAAAGAAGACAAATACAAACACATCCTGAGTCCCCAAAACCTGTGGCACTCTGCTTGTAATGGCAATAACCTTACTTAGAGAAGATGATTGGATAAAGCGAAAAACCACAGGAGATATGGATTAGTAAAAGCAATTGATAAGGAGAAACAGGAGAAAAGGGGTAAAAGGTGTGAGGGATGGGTGTACCGTGGGGGTGAGATGAAGAAACAGTGTCAGTAGCTCTGATACCAAAAGAGACCGGTATTAGTGCACTACATCTCAGCACTATGTCAAATACTACTGCAAAAGTCAGGGAAGAAGAGGGAATCATTTTTCATTCTGAATTTGTTGTCATCGCATGGGGTGTCACCAAGTGCTATATTCATAATCATCACCTTTACCACTTCAGGAAAACTTACAATTAATTTGCCCACTTATCATCGTTTTAGATAGAAGATCTACTTGTCAAAATAAGAGCTAGTCACAACTAAAATTAGATTGGGACTTTAATTCTTTTATCCCCAGCTGTGCAAGGTGTCTTAGACCAATGTTTGGGTTAAAGTGTATTCCTCGACTCTCTCCAAATGAATTGTAATCAAGATAAGTGAACTGAAATAACTAAATGGCAAGGTGACCAGTTATTCCTTAGTCACATGAAGCACATTGATTCTCCAAAGGCTATAGAAAATGTGTAGGTTTATTCTAATATATATATTAAAAGGATAAAATATACCTAAATAAATTCTAGTAATTTCTGCACTTTTTAAGTGTAGCTTAATATACAGAAGAGCTCTTAGTTAACAGTGGGAGATGAGCCCTTCTTTTCCATTTCACTGAAGAGACATATAGTTCTTGGTAGTGATAAATCATTTCATATCTACTCGGAAGAACTTCACAACCTTTTCTAAATTAATTTAAAAAATCAATATAAAAAGCCAACTGTAGGTCCAAATACTGGAATTGATGTGTCACCAGAAAAGAAAGTTAATGAAGACAAGATACCACTAAAAGGATTCAAGGTGTTACCAATGAATATTAAAGGCTCAGGCCTGACATCATCCAGACTTACATCAGCTTTTTATCAGCTGAGGTTCTGACCATGAACTTAAAAGCAACACGGGGCCAGATGCAGCCACCTACCACATGAAAGTGGTTTCCTGGCTCCAGCAGGATCTCCTAATGAGGCAGACAGACTCCTTCCGCAGCTTCCCCAAAAAGATCTTCTGGAAAAGTTACTTTTCTCCGCCAACATATTTCTCCACCTGCATTTCCAAATGCTGTATCAACTAACAGAACCAGGCAACAGAAAACATGAGTCACATCAAAATACTCTTAAGAATAGCTGTCAAGTACTTTTTTGATCAAACAGGACCAGTGTAACAAACATAACAATTCTTTCACAGAGCAGTCTTGTAGTAATAGCACCTTAAGTGACTAAAGTAACAGAATAGAGACATTAAGTCTTGCCTGCTCTAAGAAGCCTTAAACTCACAGCTCTGCTTGCTGTGAAAGTGTCCGAATTTGCAAACCGCAGAGCCTGGGGCTGAGCAGTTAGCCTTCCCGATAAAAAGGGGATACTTTCAGTAACCAAATGCATTACTAGGAAAGTCATACAGAGAATAAGCAAAAAGAAGCCTGATTGCTTCCATATGACAAGGCCTCTTCTGAGATTTAAGAATTTTGGTTTCTTCTGACCAATATTTCCAAGGGTAATAATGCATTTTATCCAATTAACTTTAAATGTTAAGGTCATAAACAATCTTTGACATAGAGTCCAGACTCTCATTCCCTCCCACCTCCACAACCACCTCGCTGAATGACACAATAAGAAATCCATGTTGGGAAGTATAAAATCTTAGAATAGCATGATCAAGGGCAAATTTAGAGTTTCCCATTACAAGATTTTTTTCCAGGTGACACTGTTAATTGGATTTGTCCCAAATTCACAAATTTTACTGCTTAACACATTTTAAAAAATATTCATCATATTGATTAAGCCCTTTTTTTTCTTGACTGTAATAATAATATATCTGATGACAAATAAAAATTATATAGACATTATGTCTTTTATTTCGATTTTAGCTTTGTGGGGTTTAGGGTTTTTTTGCTGGTTTTGGTTGTTTGTTTGGACTTTTTTTTTTCAGCATTCCCTATAAATTTAAGAATTCATTTTGGCATATGCAAGTACATTTATAAAATGTATATTTTGTATAGAGAAACGTTATAGTAAAGGTTAGACAACATTTTTTCATTATAATTATCAGTTAAAGAAGCTGTACTATGCAGGTGTATTTCAATGGATAACATGCTTAGATTCCAATAGTCTTCTCACAATACAAGATTTTAAACAAACCTTTCCATACTATACCATGCACTCCATAAATTATATGCAATATATATGCATCATATATCTGTTTTTTCACATAACTGGAATATGCAGAATGCATTATATTGTTTTTTTTTTCCTTGAACTTCTGTGCTTAAAGCCATGAATTTAATTGTCTTCTATCCCAGATATGAAAATTAGTTGAAGATCCCAAACTTATAGCGCCGTTTTGGAGGAGGCCTTTGAGTCTGCTTTTTCATTTTTGAGGTGGTTTCTTTGTGACATCAAGGTCATTTAGCTCTGTTCCTATTAGAACTGGCTATACTTCTGAATCAGCACTATCCTATAAAGCTGCAAACAGTCACTTTGTAACTATGACCTCTTTCACATCCCTGTTTTGCCTGGTTAGAATAAGGACCTCTCAAACCAGTGCAGGAAATAGCTGGCATAATTTCAAATGCTTGCTTTGCCCCATTGAGTTGAACAGGATACACCTAAATTCCATAACTCAGCCACATGTTATATCCAGTGAGCTATGGATTTCTCCTCTTCATCTAGTGATCACAGTTTATTGATCAGGAAAAAAGACTGAGAAAAGCAAGACAAACCAGCATCCAAAGGGTCAAAGCAAACAAAAGGTGTTTCATGAATAAGATTCCTTTAACGTGAGAAGACAAAATAATGGGAAGACTTGATCTGAGTGTTTTCAGTTATTCCAAGGTTTTCTTCAGCGTCACTGTTTCATGATCTTGAAATTTTTTGTTCTGAAATTAAGAATTTCTCTTGGTTACATTTTACACAAAATCAGTCTTCTTCTCTAGAGTTCTCTTGTCTTGACAAACTTGTATTGTCTAATAGAGCACATTTTGTTATTATAACAGTGTCTGCTTATAATACTTGTGTCTACCAACTCTAATAATAAATGCATGCCTGCAAGTGTCTCAGAATGATGGGTTTGAAGGGTCCTGAAGGAACAGAGCTGAAAAAAACCCATCTTTAGAGTTAGAAATATAAATAAAAAATCCATATTGCAAAATATTAATTTTTCAGACAACAGAACAGACTTTTAAAGGAAAATAAAAAATATGCAAATTAATAGTTAATCTAAATTATTGTTTCATGTACAGTGTGACAGTTAGTCTTGGAACCCCGGTGTAGTAGTCTTCAGCATTTCAAGACAATCTTATTAGACTGTATGATAGAATTCTGTGTGCAAATAGACTAAACTCTGATAATCTAACATGAATTCCTCATTTCAATGAAGCAGCTTTCAACATTTGTAAGAAAATGAAAGATATATTTTGTAAATGCCCTAACAGCAAAAATTATTCTGACTCCATCTTATATTCAACCCTAAATCCAATTCCTAAATTCAGTCCATGGATTGAATAGTCTAGGATTATATCCTAAAAGACAGATTAAATAATCAATTACTTTTACTTACTCCAGTATCCTTTTTCAAGCTAATGTCTTTATCAAACTATATTTAATGCTGAGCAGCTCTTCTCATGGTGGTCTGCTAAAACAGATTGTTTCCTCTTCTAATTAAAGTTTCATTTGCATGAAGAGTATCTTTGATTAGAAGCATTTACATCTTATTTTTTACCACGACCTTCTGTGAAATTATAATCATTTTCACAGCAATAATTTGAGATATCACAAACAGAAGATTATTAATTCAAGTAGAGACAATAAGCAGGTAAAATCCTGTTTTCATTCAAGGTTCTTGGCCATTTGGAAAATAAGAAAATGGGTTACATAAAACTGCACAGCACCAGCTGTGTGAGAGCTCTGAAGACTGATGTTTATCTGCAGAGCAGGTGTCACCACTTTTAGCTTCTCACACAGACATACTGGTAGGTGTTTCAGTCTTGTTTTGGAAGGAACGCATCTGAGAGAGCATGTGAAGGTTGTTGACTTCCTTCGTTCATCAAGAAAGGGTGACACAGAAGCCAGTTATTGTATGAGAATAACAGCTTCTTCTGAAAAACATTTGATGAATCACTGCATACCTTAAGAAAAATAGAGATAATATCATTTGTTTTTTATTTTCAAATTCTAGTTTTCAGGGACAAATGTACAGGCACATCTTAGCACTCTTTAGACAATGCTTTTTTATGAATAATGTAAACATTCTTTAATTTCTTTTTTTAAAAACATGTTGCTTCATGCAGTGTTGTCAACCACCTTAAATGTAAACAGGATCTGTATTTTCTAACAGGTCATCTGTTCAGCCTGAATTTGCAATCATCTCTCCATGGTAATGTAAGTCATTGGTATAGCTTGTAGTTTTGAACTCTTATATATTTTACGCTGTTGGAAAACATTTTCATTTTAGTGCCTGTATTCTCGAATTTTAAGCCCTTTCTGATCGAACTTTTTCATTAATTTTGTTTACCCTTGAGGTCATCTTGTAAGAGAAAGATTGTTTTCTAGATGCTCACAAGGAGTAGACAGTTGATTTAAAAAATAAATTATTTTATCAAAGGTCTTAAAGTATCAAGTTGTATCAAATGCTTAGCATTATTACCATCTATGAATCATATGAATTTCACAAAAACTGATCTTGTAACTAATTAAATAAGGACCTACATTCATTTGCACGTAGAATTGTAAAATCACAGAATTGTTTAGGTTGGAAAAGACATCAAAGCTCATTGAGTCCAACCATTTACGTAGACAAGTACCCCAAGTCCACCTCTAAACCATGTCCTTAAACACCACATCTACACATCTTTAAATACCTCCAGCGGTGGTTGCTCAGCCACTTCCCTGGGCTGCCTCTTCCAATGCCTGACAATCCTTTCAGTTGAGAAATTTTTCCTAATATCCAAATTGAACCTCCCCTGGTGCAACTTGAGGCCATTTCCTCTTGTCTTATTGCTTGTTATTTGGGAGAAGAGACTGACCCCCACCTGGCTACAACTTCCTTTCACGAAGTTGTAGAGATAAGGTCTCCCCTGTGTCTTCTTTTCTCTAGACTAAACAATCCCAGCTCCATCAGCAGCTCCTCATGAGACTGCTCCAGACCCTTCACCAGCTTTGTTGCCCTTCTTTGGACACACTTCAGCCCCTGAAGATCTGTCTTGTAGTGAGGGGCTTAAAACTGATTTTTATTCCTATTTTAAAAAGTACTTATTCCCATCAGAATTACAGATCCAGCACATCTCCTAAAACTGCTACCATCCATGGAAGGCCATGTAAAAGCTTTTACCCACGTAAAAGCTTGTAAGTATGGAGTAGTTCCTGTTCATGGAAGCATAGGGGCACAGAATCAAAAGCTAACGATTTACAGCAGCTTTACAAGTCACTGTTCATAAGGTGAGTTACAATAGACCATATGTGCACACTTAGCTCACCCTATCTTAGGTAAAGTGCATTAGTTTAAAGTAATTTCATGGGGGTACAAATTTTACCTTATCTTTTGGCAAGGTTAAGATGACACGTAGCCCATTGCAGTGATAGAGCATCTGTCTGCTGACTTGTTGGAAGGCCGTAACTCAGTCTGGATTGATCCAGATAAAGCTCTTAGACTATCAGCTTGACTTCTGCAAAAGGTAATTTTTATTGATCTCAGTGATTGCATAACGATAAATCATCTCTTTCCAAAAAAAATCCAGTGTTTAGTCAAAGAGTAAGAAAGAGGAAGCATTACCATTTGTGAGAGACTGGAGAAAATGATGACTGGCTCTAAACAACTGAAGTGTGTGTGGGGGGGGGAAGCAGTGCAAGTTCTGTGGAAGTGGCACGTGCACTGCTCCACACCCCATCCTCCTGGAGCCTGTAGTCCAGCCCAGAACGGTTGTCAGTCGCTGGCACACCTGGCACATGGGAAGCAATGCCCCCACCCCACTCCTGCAGCCCCAGGCGAGCCCCAGAGTGGCCACAGGTCTGGAAGCCCCACCTGGTGGTGGAGACCACAAGAGGCCAGAGCAGATAAAACCCATTGCCCTGAGACACACGTGGTTGCATCCCTCTTGTCCTTGGATTTTATGGCAGCTGAAACCATACCAGAATCCAAGACACTAGCTGTGTCTTGCTTTTCCCTCCTTTTTTCTCTCTCTTTCTCTTCTTTTCTACTCCTAATTCCCTTTTCTTGAAATATGGGTAATTTAAGGTTGGATGAGTAGAGTTTGCTAAGTCAATTCTAAGTGAAATACTTTATTTTGATTTAATGGTTTTTTTTAAGTTTTGCCAAATTTCTGATCTTCTGAAGTTTGCCAGTAAAGTTTGGTTTTTCAACCTCCTGAGAATGTTGTTGCATTTCTTCCATGCACCCAGCTCAGGGACCTCAAGACCCTTTTAAATAAACTTGCCAAGTGAGGACTGGGACTCCACACTGTTTTCTACTTGATTGAATTGCATCTTCCCTTCATCAAAAAATGTTACCTTTTATTTCTAATTTCACCAGGTTTTATGATTTCAAGCTATGATTCCTTTTATACCTGTCTCTAGCAGATTAAAAAAACCTCACAAAACTAAAAACTCACTGGAACTTTCTGTACATTAAGATATTTATGCATTATTTGCAGTTTCTTTGAAGACTGCCTTGCGACACATGTAATTTCTACAATAACATCAGTGTTATAAACAGAATTGAGTTGGCTTTCATATATTAATTAGGGGATGGGTTGTCGTGAAATGTTAATGGATTAATGAAGTTGTTGAGGACTGTTAATTAGCTACTGAGGTTAAGGAAATGATTCATTAGTTAATAAAGTTAAGTGTTTGTGGCCTTGTTGAAGGGGGAGATGTACTGTTGTGGTGGGATGGTTGTGGTTTGGAAGTTGGGGAATGTTATGGGATTTCACTGGGACAAGTTGCTATTTGGTTATTTGGTTATATGTATTTTATATATATATATATATGTATATTTTTGAATCGAAGATGGCATCTGGGGGAAACTTCCCGATGCCGGGGCAGAGAGGGAGGAGCGCTGGAACCCCTGGTTAACATAAGGGGATAACATGTCCGACCTCACTGGCCTAAAGCCGCCCAATCCGTAACCCCTGGACACGGATGAGCCAACCAGCAATGTTAGGAGGGGTGGAGATAACGGAGGGGGAGGTACCCGACCTTGGGGTATAAAAATTGAAACCCCCGCCCCGTGGGCGTGCCTCTGGCCCTACTGTCTGGTGGCTAATTGCCCGGCGCTGTTCCCCTTTGCTTCGCAGCCCGACAGATCGCCATTTTTGGGTCCCTAATTGTAGAATTAAAAGCTTTTTGCTAATAAAGCTCTTAAAAATTTTAATTGGCTCAGTCGTTTTTAACAATCAGCTTCAGTGAAGGAAATCACTTTCAGAAATGTTTTTAAATTCATTTTTCAAATCTGCATTTATGATATACTTCTTCAGTTCTCTTCATTATGGTCCTGGTGAGAGGGATTGGAGACAAAGTTTAGCACTATGTGGAGGTGACCAAACTGTCACCCCCCAAACACACCCCTCTACCTTACCTTAATGGACTGCCTCTTCAGGGCAGCAGCAGAAGCAGAAGAGTGGCCATTCTTCGCTGGTCGGGGTCGAGGAGAGGTGGCTGCTGCTGGGACAACACGGTGGTGCTGGGAGAGCCCTGCCCACACTGACACCACCACTGCTGCAGCAATACCTCCACCGGCCACTGCTGCACTGGGCCTTACACCAGCACCTCCGCAGAGTAAATCCCTCCAGATGAAATAGTCTTCTTTTGTCTCCTGCCCACACGGCAATTTTGGTTTTGCCTGAGAGGTGGGGGGCCAGGTGGAGTTTTGCCTTTGCTGGTTCTGTAGGTAAACCATTTTCGAAAATCTCCATGGTATTCGCGAGTTTTGCTTCAGTAAAATTGTGACTCTTAACATTTTTAACCTCTCACAGTCTTGTTTTCTTTGGTTTCTCCCCAGGGGTGAGGCTCGAACAGTCTTAACTTTTCTCCAGTGAGTTTTTAAAACCAATACAGTCATAAGTACGTACTTCTGATTTGTTATTTAATAGTGACTATAAACATCAGTCTAAACACAGCTTCTCAGTACAATAGCAAAGACAGACACCTATGAATAGTTTTTCCAATATATTTGTAAAATGCAAGGTTTTCAACAAATATGGGAACGTGACCACGCAACTTACTTTTTTTCCTGTCCTCATATTTTCCTGGTTTCCTACTTTTGGAATTAACAGGATCTTGTTATATTCCACTTCAAAGCAGATTATGAATGCAGTTACTGACTGATAAAACTATATGGAAATACATCTTCCATACCTTTTACCAGTTACAGGTAGTTAATTCAATATAAACTTTCCGATTCCATAATAATGAAACTAACACAAATCAGTCTCGGCACACCAATTAACTTTTCATTTTGCCAGATTTCTCTTAAAATAATAAAATTTTCTAGTTTACTTTTGTTTTTAGTCCAGGATCTTATAATCATCAGAATAATCAGATTTTTATTCCTTGATTCCTTAAATAAACAAAGAAGTCAGAATATGCATTTGTAAGCAATATTACATTGTTCCTGAATGAAGTACCATGAAATTCCTTCAACTTGAATACGAATATCTTAATTTCTTTGTGAGATTCCATAGATTAAAACAGGAGTTTCTACAGTAAGTTGAAGATGGTAAGAACGTACACAGCACATAAAAATATGGTTCTAATGATAATCAAGCCATGCTTTAGTTAAAAGAACTGCTTGTCTGAAGACTGTAATCAAAGAACAACTGTTGTTCTCTCCTACAGCCAGCTTTTCTCGGCAGTTAAAGGTTTTGTTAATCCTCACTTAATCGCTTGTGTTTATTACGACTGCATCTCCCCTCAGGATGATAGCAATGGCCTGAGAACCCATTAATGCCGTGTTACTTTTTTTCCATTGTACAAGGAATACTTGCATCCAGCTCAGTAAACGTTCATCTACTTAATGAAAGTGTACTCTGGCACATACTGAAGAAAGCATGATACGAGACAGGAAACCTATGTTCCTAGAGGAAAAGAGCAAGTGTGCAACATGTAGATTGCAAGTTTTTCTTGCTGTGCTGAGATACGATGAAATCTAACATGCATGTCTGCAAGATAAAGACTTAACTAAATATAAGTTATGTTTTTCCATTGCTCTGGACAAGGACCAATAAAGAAATCTGTAGCATCAGAGTGCCACTTTATCAACTTGAGAGCTTTCAGAGCTCTATTGAACATTTAAAATTTAGAGTATTTTATACTTTAGATACTGGATGTACCCATGATTTGTTTTATAATAAACAGCACAAATTATTTAAAAGAAAGTCTAGAGTTTGGAAAACAAATTGATGCTTTAGAATACTGCCTTGCCTCCCAGTGTCAAGAGATTTATGCAAAGACAAGTGTCACAGGAGAAAGAACCTTGTAATCCACTGGGGTTTTAAAAATTTTAAGTTTTTCAGGCATCACACTGAATAAAGCAACCAAAAAATGTTAGCTCTCCCCCTTATAAAATCCCGTAATATTTTCAAGAACTGTGAGAAAATACGTAATTGTGCTATTATATAAAACACCTGCACACCTAAATATTGTCATCGCATATCTTTGTATTAAATATAAGGTAACAGACCTCTAAAGATTCTACAGAGAGACTGATGACCTACAAGTAAGGCATGAACTATGTGATATTAGAGGGATGTATGTTTTCAGAAACTGGAAACTGTGGGTTGAAATTATTTCTGAATAATTGGAAAGCAGTGAATTGTCTA
Organism: Mohoua ochrocephala; assembly: GCA_013398855.1. Taxonomy (NCBI): domain Eukaryota; kingdom Metazoa; phylum Chordata; class Aves; order Passeriformes; family Acanthizidae; genus Mohoua; species Mohoua ochrocephala. Next base: position 10,439 of record VZTA01025693.1, read on the forward strand.
TCCCTAATGCCATTCAAATAAATTGATTTCGTTGACATTCATGATATACACTAGTTTCAGCACAAAGCTGAGCACATACTTACGGGTCCTATTGAGTTGAACAAGACTACTCAATACAACACAAATGATACTTAGCACATGGCAGAATTCATCATTTTGTAAAACAGAACAGCTATCATATTGGAGCATTGGTAGTCCTGTTAACTGAAAAAAATTTACAGGTACTCTGAGGAACAGGTTATGAAAGTTGCCTAAGAGATTTTGGTTTAGGTTTCTTCAAAACACAGATGCCCCAGAAAAAAAAGCAGGTGTAAATAGAATATTTAGTACAATATATACTGCACAAAGATCAAGTTTTATCCTTGGAAGAAATTTTTCAGAAAGAAATTAAAATGAAATTTCAAAGATAATATTTTTTAAACAACAAAAAAAAAGCCATCTCAAGTATTTTATCATTTTCTGTGTATTTAGAAGTCCTGTAATTTTTTTGTATTTCAAAAATTTATTAGTTGAGGGGTTGTAGTAAAGAAAAAACCAATTTCCTAATATTAATGTCCATAGGAATATGGTATTTAGTTCTTTTGCACTTTTGTATGCTATAATATTTGCACAAATTAATAACCTTTCTTAAAAGTTTCAGTCATTCCCATAGTCCTTATACACATAACAAATTGATTAGCCAAACTACCCAAAGATGAAGCAGTAACAATGAACGGGGAATAATTAATCGATAACACGTGGAGTATGAATTTGCTCATCTGAACTGTTCAGCAGAAAGAAGAAAGAAAAGATACTCAGTGACGTCAGGCTATTTAAGCAAATAATCCTCAAGCACAGATTACAGGAGTGGGTTTTTTCTCTTCACATAACAATTTATTCTCTTTTACTTAACAAACTTTTTTTTTTTAATAGAACTATTAACCTTAATAAAAATAAAATTATAGGCATACTTAAAAGTCTTTATACAGAGACTGTATATTGATTCAATTCACAGAACAGGATGTTAGCAAACAGACACTGCAAAGGTAGCTGGTGCCATGCTTTAATTTTTAATGTCCTTAGAGCTTCTGGACCTCTAATTACAGTACTGCTGCCTGGATTTCTGAAAAAGAAGTTACTTATTTAAAGGTTGTCCCCACAATTATACTGTGTTGCATCAGACTTATTAGCTGTATGGATTATATTCTCAGGGACTAGAAGGCCTTCTTTTAATTTAAAAGTTATTGGCTAAAGTCCTTTAAACAAATAATAGTTTATGATATTCTTTTTTATGCAGGTTGGTCTACTGATTTCATATACTACTCTCTAAGATCTGGCTAAGCAAGCCTTCAGGAAAAGAGAAAGGAGGTATATTTCCACAGAGCCTTTAAGAGTGCTGTTGAATTAAACATGTTCCAGCAGGAAAGAAATAGATAATATAATGGTTGAAGAGATCCCCATTTGGGGAGTTTCTTGGTTCTCCAGAAAGAAAAGTTAATGTTCCTCTTGAATTTTTATGAAGTGGATGTCTCCTTTTACTAGAATGCATGTATGCAATTATACTTGTGTACAATTTAGTGTATCTGATATCAAACAACACTTGACCTATACAAATTACAGATGCAAGAAGAAAAGTAAGCAATCAGATGATTAGTTTCACATGTTGAATGTGTGCAAGGAAATCAGATGTATCTCAGTTTCATCTAAAGACACAAAATATTTCAGTGAAATTTGTATTATATTCAGTAAATTTTGAAAAAATGCAAAGTATTATGACGTAAACTTCTTCAGTCAAACAAACCTTAATAAAAAGAAACATCCATTTGATAAAAAGTCATATTAGTGGCTCTATGATTTATGTCTGGTAACATTTAAGAATGCAATGTATGCTCTCCTTACAAGTATTCTGTCATGCTTCAGCTAACAGTACTGTGAGCCCAGAGGATAACTTCATTAAGTACCCATCTAGAATTATTTCCAGATAAAACATATTGATCCATCAAAGATGTACTCCTAGAAAATACACACTTGACTGGGCTGCCCATATTCAGTATGCTAATTAATATTTTCTTTCCTCTAACTTTGTCAATCTCTGTGTTTGTACTCTCCAGAGAAAGAAAAGAAGTCAGTTGGCATTTTATCTGAGTCAGAAAAATAAATCAAGTGGATGTCAAAAATATTCAAAAGGCATCTTCAAACTATTTTAAAGGATCACTTTATATTCCAGATTTTTGATGAGCGATTCACATTTTTAAGTTGAGCAACAAAAATCCATCATCTTTGCAACTGGAAGTCTTTGAGCTCCTGGATGAAATTCCTCATTGAAGAAATACTTTGCACTTAAAGGCCTTGGAAACTTAGATGTTACTTGTTCTTAAACACTTTCCAAAGATGAAAGTATGGGCTTTGTAGCACCTAGTTATATAAAAAAATTCACATGAGAAATTTGTCAAATCAAAGCAAGTATGTTGTCTGCCCAACAAAAATCTTCTAAATCTCCTGCATTTGTAAAGTCATAGGGCGTTACTGAAGATACAGATGATACAAGAGAAATACGGTATTTTAGTGTTCAAATAAAATATGAAAAACTGTGAGCATAATTGGACATAATAGTGTTCTTATTAGCTCAGAACTGGCAATTTACTTACCAGTAAATTTACTTACTTTGGACCTGAAATTAATTCATTTCATGTGCATAACAAAGGAAAATCCATTCTTAAAAGGAAAGGGAATGTAAAGATTGTTCTGTACTATGCGACGGTTTTATGGTTCCATTTTCTGCTTCTTTTGTGGTCTTTTCTGTTTTCATTCTCCAATTTCATTTTCCTTCGGCTTTTCTTTTGCTCCTATTAACTAACGCTGAACAGCTCTAAGACATCCTTACCTCTTTAGTGAACTTTAAAAAGTTAAACAAAGTCTTTACCAGATTTTTTTATACAATTTGATTAAGTTTTTGGTTTCCTGCAACAATTTCTTTGATTTATCTTCTCCAATTGCAGTCAGTTTTTGAAAACAAAAACGGGGTGGGGTGGGGGATAGGGGTTTCCCACTCTGTTTTAAGACAAAGAACATTTGTATGATTTTGATGAGACCTTTAGGTCAATCATAAGATGAACAACATAATTCACAGTAACAGAAAGATGTTAAGAATATGACCTTAAATAATATTTGCGTCTTTTTCTCTGCTTTCAGTTTATGAACTTCATATATTGTGTCAAGCAAAATTCACTCTGTATTCTGCAAGACAAAGATAATTTATTTACTTACATGAGAAAGATGATGCCAAAGTAAACTACTCAAGTCATAACAAGAGGTGATGAGAAAGGAGCTATTGCTCTGCATTTTAGATGGCATGCTATGGTATGGGGTACCGTGTATTTTTTTAAGAAAAGGCTATGTCTTGCATTCTTGTTGCAGTGTGCTAAAACGAAGCAGGTACAAATAAATAAAATAAATAAAATCTTTGAACCTGAGTAGTAATTTCTGATGAATGATCGAATGGCTCTTGAATAAATGTCTTCTCTCAAGGGTATGTATACCTATAGCTACATATTTACACATATACGCACAGAAACCTTAATAGGTTGAGCTACGCACCTGCTTGTGGAAGCAGCCCTTTTGCCATTACAGACCATAAAGTTTTGTACCCATATTTCAATGAATTTGTGTAATTACCTGTTAAATCTCATTTAAAAGCCCACACTGTTATTCTGAAGGCTTCAGAATAGAATTCTGGTTCTATTCTAGCAATAACACCGGTCTGTTTAGTAAGTGATACTTTTAGGAAAGGAGTGAGGATGATTCTTCCCTTAGGGTATTAATGATGAAAGAGCTCTAAAATTCTTAGTTATTATAATCACTTTAGCATCAGCAGGTAGAATCCATCCCACATAGAAAAAAAACAAAAACAAAAAGTATTAATTTGATTATGTGGTTCTCTGAGATTCTCTGGGAGAGTTTTTCAACATTGCTCCATCTCGTTAAAGAAATTCACACATTTCATTAGATCATTGCTGTAACTGCAACCCCTCTAAAAAGCTCAGCTATTGCAAAGGGTAGATATTTTACCTTTAGCTCAGTAATATTTTACCTTTAACCCCTGTAATATTTCTTTATTTTGCGACAGTTAGGTCTCAGAACAAATATGTCTCTTTTCTATTACATTGTTCCCTAGTTTAACCTTATAAAGACAATTACACAATTCCAATGACCAGTGAATAGGAGCCTCTTTAGTATTTTAGATGTTGTTCCTTAAACTCTGCAAAAGCTCACGTTCTGCTGGTATTCATTACCTGATATAATATCATGTTTATTTTTAATTAAAAGTCAATGGAATCACAAACTACTCTGCCTTCTGGAAACGAGTAGCTTTCTCTGAATTCTCAGTCGTTATTTCTGCTCGAGGAACATATCAACCAATATCTGTGCCAGGAACAGAGCAAAGAGGTATCATTAAATATATACTTAAAGAAAACTCTATTGAACTCACTTTGCTTTCTACCACAAAGGTATGCTCTTCTGAAACATATTTGTTTGTGCTCAGTTAGCGATGTTACCCCCAGCTACCATTCTTACATAAGATATCGTCTGAATCCTAGACTGCGAACTTAGCCTATTGAGTAAGTTCAATCAGGTTGTGTTACAGCAGATAAATTGTTCCAAAAAAATATTGATTGTAGTAAAACTCCGATATTTTTAGGCACATGCTGAAACCTAATCTCTATAGCTAACACTGTTATGTGAAAATTTAGGAGCAGTTTAAGAATTTAAAATAAGCCTTACTGAAAACTTTGATAGGTGTTGTGGTTTAACCGCAAATGGCAACTTAGCCCCACACAGCTGCTCCCTCCATGGTGGGGTCGGGGAGAGAATTGGAAGGGTAAAAGTGAGAAATCTCATAGACTAAGACAAAGACAGTTTAAGAGGTAAAGCAAAAGCCTTACACAAAAGCCAAGGAAAGCAAGGAATTAATTCACCACTTCCCATGGGCAGGCAGGTGTTCAGACATCCCCAGGAAAGCAGAGCTCCATCATGAGTAAGAGTGACTTGGTAAGACAAATGCCGTCACTCTGAAAATCCCGCCCTTCCTTCTTCTTTCCTCAGCTTTATATGCATGATGCTGTATGTTATGGAATACACTTTTGGTCAGTTGGGGTCAGCTGTCCTGGCTGTGTCTCCTCCCATCTTCTTGTGCACCCCCAGCCTTCTCGCTGGTGGGGTGGGGTGAGAAGCAGAAAAGGCCTTGGTGCTGTGTAAGCACTGCTTAGCAATAATGAAGACAGTCCTGAATTATCAACACTGTGTCATCTGAACCTCCCCTGGAGCTCCTTTGAAACATTCCCAGGTGTCCTGTCACCTGGTAGAACAGGGAAGAGCTCAGCATCTCCCTCTCCACTTCCCCTCCTCAGGAAGCTGTAGGTCACCTTTCAGCCTTGTCCTCTACAAGGTGGGCAAACCCAGTGTCCTCAGTCACTTCCCAGAAGACATGCTTTCTGGCCCCTCCCCCTCTCAAGCTTAGTAACCCCCATTTGGATATGTTCAAGTACCTTAACATCCTTTTTTATTGTGAGGTGCGATGTGTGGGATTGCATTCCCTATAGTATGGGAATGCAGTTAGTACAGCTATAACTAATTGTTTCAGGATGTGCTATGTCAGAATTAATTTGCCTTGTATGGCCCTCTGCAGAGAGCAAAGAATGGCCGGCCTTAAAATATACTGGCTAGGACCTCATTTTCAAAGCATATGTTTTAGCTCATAAATTCCAAGATGTTTAAAATCCTTGCTGCTAAAAGACTGTCTTTTTTCTCAAAGCCCTTTGGACAGTGGCCACTCATGGCAAGGGAATTAATCTCTAGCTTCACTCTACCTGCTGATGTATCAGATCTGTGTTTGGATACATGCAAGGGCCCATCTTGTCACACTCAGCTTGCATCAAAATGTTGAGATTCTTTAACTGAATAGGCATAGTTTGATTGCCTCCTTTACTTATTGAACCTGTTTTGACAATGTATTACCATGTATGTGCTAGAAGATTGTTTTATTTACTTTTATTAATTGAAAGAAAAAGAAACAAAAAAATTCCTTTGTATCTGAAAAATATCATCAGTAATTTCATCACACCAAGATTCTCAAGGGGTTCCAGGTGGGTGTATAAAAACCAAAATCTTCAGTCCTTCTTTGAAGATATCTTACAGGTGCATAGGGACTCTTACAGAGAAGCAGATGCTTTCCAGTGTCAGGTGACCATCTTGCCAGCCGCCTCCTCACCCATATCAGTATTATCAATGAGAATCTTACTCTTCACTAAATGCCTGCAGAATTACTTTAAAATTTAGCAACCTTTAAGCATGCTTCCGGAGAGTAAAGAACATTCTCACTAACTGCATCACACTGACCACCACTGTTTCATCTCTTGTAGATTTTTCCGTGTCTGGGCTGATTTGGCACTTTTCCCAATTAAACTTCGAAATGGAAGCTCGCTAACGTCAGCTGTGGTTATTTTCCTTCCTGAGGGGAAACACCCGTTTTTAAAGTGACTAGACTGACATCACCAGTAGGCATGTTCAGAGTCCACCCACAGAGTGGGTGGTTGCCTAGCCGGTGGAGGGCTGGATCTGCTGGTCAAGACCATATGGAGCTGGACTCCAGCAGGCTACTGATGGGTGATGGTACCCTTAACACATCTCAGGCTCCAACCTTCATGATCTGATGTCATCAAATGTAGGTGACAGTGAAGTTCCTGGTCAGGTCTTCTGAATTTAGATTGCAGAAAACTACTGTTCAAGAAACAGGTTTCCCTGTCTACTTCATATCCTGGATTTCATGGCATCCATGAGACGAAAAAAAAAAAAGCTGTATCTCAGCCTTTTGTAGTGGGAGCAAGCTCTGCACTTCCTTTGGCTCCATTTCCCAGGTGTTGTTACTCATGCAAAACAGCCTGTGCTTGGATGGGCTCCAGGCTTGCTGCACCATCAGGAGCTGCCACTTTTCAGCTCTCTCTGCAAGCAGTGCAAGCACAGGGCAGGCATGACAGCACTTCTCATGCATCACTGGCCGAGATGCACAGCAGAGCAAGTTTTTGAAGGCAAAAAGTATGCTTGTCACCAGTATGTGTCATACTCTCAAAAACACCCCAGAGAACCACACATCTCTTCAGTCTCACTGTGGTCAGTCCTGGTCATCATTCTTCAGGTTTCCGCTCTTTGGGGAACAGGTGCCGATGGGTCTTGTATTGCTGCTGCTGCATTTTGTTGCTCTGTGACTTGCCTTTGTCAGATGGCAAGAGATATTTTTTTCAAGCGAAACTGAAGAATGAATCAGCCTGCTCTTGGCTACATCACCTTGTGTTAATGCTAATGAGCATCAGCTCTGAAGCAGATTCAGAAAAATAAAATAAAATAAAATAAAATAAAATAAAATAAAATAAAATAAAATAAAATAAAGTTTCCACTTGTAATCTTTGTGATATGTGTCCTTGAAAGTGTTTCTGGAGCTGAAAAAACCCTGGCATTTCAGACAATTAGTAGTCTTTTCATCATTTGACTCAGGGTGAGCTCAGGGAACAGGATGGGAAGGGATGACATAGAACAGAATAGAATAGGTTATGCTATGTAATGCGTATGGTAATACATGACAATCTAGGACCTAGGTATGAGGGGTCCATCCAAGAGCAAAGGTATTTGCAGTGCAGGTCCCACCGAGGAGACAAGGTCAGAGATGGGCACACATAAAACATTCCTCCAGCACAGACTAAAACATTCCTGTATTGTCAACACTGGTTTTAGCACAAATCCAATACATAGCCCCACACGAGCTACCGTGAAGAAAATTAACTCTATCCCAGCCAAAACCAGCACAATATGGAATGATCGCTTGTTTATAATATCCCTTTGAAAATACATCTTAATGTTATTTTCACATTGTACTGAAAGAACTTTTTCTAATTAATTGCATTTCTACTAGCATTAACAATATTTATAGTAAGAACACTATATGAGCACAAATTGTACTTGCTTTTCCTTCATCAATTTTTCAGTGTTTTGTCAAGCCATAATAAATCATGCTGAAATGCTGTTTTCTGTGACAGTCTCTGAGGACAAAACTAGTGAGAAACACACCTATCATCAAGCCAGAGGCAGCAGATGAAACACACGTTTGACCATTTTATTTGAGTTCTAGTTCTGTCTTTGTGTAGTTGTGGAAGGAAAAATGCACATTCACTGTCCCCTATGGAGCTCAATATATAGAAACAGATTCAGCAACGCTTGCTCTTTTTTTGGTACAAACCGTCTTTGTACTGGATAGAGGTGTTAGACAGGAGATTTAAAAAAAAAAAAAATCACACTCTACAGTGAAACAAAACTTTCTTAATTCAAAAATGTCTAGGGCAATAAGAAATTACAGTATGACATGAACTTTGTGGCATCCAGTAGTCCAGAGTTTAAGAAGTTGGTGGGATACACACAGGTTCAAAAGTCAACACAGCATGAAAGAAAGCTTCATAAACTTTGGCAGGCTTGGTGCCATGACCACTTCCCCGGGGAGCCTGTTCCAGTGCCCAGTCACCCTCTAGGTGAAGAACTTTTTCCTAATATCTAACCTTAATCTCCCCAACTCTCATGTCATTCCCTTGGGTACTATCACAGCTCACCAGAGAGAAGAGATTGATGCTTGCTTCTTTTCTTCCTCTTGTGAGGAAGCTGCGGAATCCTCTGTGGTTTTGGTCTCCTCCAGGCTGAACAGACCAAGTGCTGAACAGATCTCAGCTGCTCCTCATATGGCTTCCCCTCAAGGCCCTTCACCATCTTTGTTGTTCTCCTTAGATGCTCTCTAATATCTTTCTTATATTGTACCACCCAAAACTGCACACAATATTCAAGGTGAGGCCATCCCGGTGCAGAGCAAAATGGGACAATTCCCTCCCTGCCTGGCTGGCGATGCTGTGCCTGATGCCCCCCAGGACAGGGTTGGCCCTCCTGGCTGCCAGGGCACTGCTGACTCATGTTCAACTTGCCATCGACCAGGACCCTCAGGACCCTTTCCATGGCACTGCTCTCCAGTCACTCATTCCCCAGTCTGTCTGTACCTCCAGGGTTGCCCCATCCCAGGTGCAGAATCCAGCACTTGCCCTTAAATTTCACGCAGTTGGTGATTGCCCAGTCCTCTAATTTGTTGAGGTCTCTTTTGCCTCTTAGCAAGTAAACAGCTCCTCCTAGTTTTGTATCATCAGCAAACTTACTTATGGCAGAGTATGATTTATTTTGATTGTCCTTTGACAAGGACAGAGAATACATTACTAGAGAATACATTTTTCAACTTTTTTTTATTTAAAAACACAATTAAATATATTATGAAAAAGACTAGCTAGGTAGAATCTACCTTCTTTGACTCTGCTGGGAGCATATTGATTTATGCTAGTTATCTAGTAACCGATCTTAACTAAATTAGTATGATACCATCTTAAATTAAGAATGTGCATGTCTTTGTATGCTTTGAAACTTTGCACTATGTAGCAATTAACAGATGAATATGGAGCATCTAGGTTTTTATATTCTCAATATGTGAATGATACAGGACAAACATGTTCCTATGTCAAAAGAAAGCTCATGAGCATCAACTCATATGGAAAACTCTGTCAATTATGAGAGAAAATCAAAAACCCCAGAGTACTAGCACTTTCTCTCAGTTACTGAAGAATAACTTTGTATAGAATAGTAATAGAATCCTTTCTATGAAGAATACTACTTATGCCACACATAGCGTAGAAATTCGGTGAGATCAAAGAAGGTTTGAGCACAACTTACTAGTCCATTTTTAATTTTTTTGTATATATTTTGCCCTGTTGATTTTTTTCTGACAATTTTTCACAAAAAAAAAGTAATTTTCCTTTCATTTTTGGCTACGGTACATCGAGCTATGGTACACAAAAATGTGTGAAATTTTCAACTCTGTTTTAAGGCCCTTGAACATCATAACTTACTCCAGAAAAGTTCCGAAATCTCAGTCTCTGCCTACAACATATACGAGCGGACACTACTCATGTCATGGAAATAATTTTTCCTGTGGCTTTTATTTCTTAGACATATGCTCAGGTAAATTATTCAACAGTAGCCATCTCTTATTAAAATCTACACTTAGGGATTGCAAGTACTGGATAATTTGATTTTTTATTACATATAAATGTTTTTATTAGTTTGCTGGTTTAGGAAACTCTCCCTAATGAGCATCAGTCTCACACTTGAGGAAAAAAGATGTGTAACTCTAAGGTTTACAATGTTGGCTTCAGGCTTTTAAAGTAGAATACTTTTTTTTTTAAGTCCCTTGTGAAAGCCCTTTTCATTTTTTTTCCTCTTTTTCTTTAAACCATTTGAAGAGAATTTAGTGTTGATGAAAAGATGCATTGTGATAGTAATGGAAAGTGGGTTTCTTCTATGCTTAGAGCAAGTATACAAAGACACTAAAAATAAAGTAAAATTTAAAGCAATTAATTTACTCAATGAACTCATTTCATATGTCAGCATTTAATGATTTAAATGATGCTCATTTAAAGTTTCCCCTTTCTTCTGACTTTATTTTCCAAGTATGGAAGTAGAAAGATCCCTTGCTAATTAGACTCCACAGGTCCTAGCATTTATGCATCTAACAACATCTACTTCAAATCCACCGAGGGATTTATGGTCCCTTTGAATTTGACATTTTCTTTCAATTTCCTGCTAAACTAACCATCAGAATTGCTAGATTCACACCAGTAGAACCTTCAGAAACATATTGCTGATAATGTTTGCAACCAATCCAAAACTAATTGAAAATGTATGTCTTTGGTTCTTCTTTATCCTTCTAACCCAGAACAGCAAATTCTGCATTTTTCTTGCTGTGGTTTTCCTACTTTTCACTGAGCATCACAATCAGACACAAAAGGCTTTGCGTGGATTTGTTAAGGGGCTAAAAGCTGTTCCAGCTCCAGACTGGAAGGCAAGAAATCCTTGTGGAAAGATACAACAGCATGAAATAATCATTATTCAATCTACAGAGTGATACAGAGCCAGTCCATGATTACTATCTGTTGACCTAAAGTTGAAACAGAGAATAGATATACCCTACACTGCATCCCTAATATGACCTCTTCAATGCCATCTCCATAATGATAGCGAAGATAATTAATTCCTTGCTCAAAGGCAAAAAGGGGTCAAATCAAGAGGGGATATCATCAACAAACCAAACCCTTCCACTGGAATGAAATCTCACCTTCAGTGTTTTCTGGAAAAAATACTTGTTAGTGGAAGACTATGTACTCTTTAGTGAGGACTGTAACAACTTTTTCTGCTATTCAGATCTCTTATTTTCCACACATGAATTTATTAAATCCTTTTCTTACCTAGTTTGTTGGTGTTCTCTCATTCTCTATCCTACGTATCAGTGCTGCACACTCCAGGAGTGGCAGCAAATGGAGAAGGGGCTGTAGGTCACAATATCCACAGATAAATGTCCCAGCAACTAGAGAGACTTGAATGTGTTTATCTTTCCCCGGGGAATTTAATCCTGAATGTGTGTGTGTCATTTCTTAGCAAATGTTTGAGTCCTCTATATGTGTGTGTGTGTGTGTAGGTGTGTGTGTATGAGCATGTGCTCACACGGGGACTCTCTGGGACACAGGCTCAGCCTCACTAGCTGCCAAACCTGCAAATGGGAACAGCAGCAACAGCAGCAGCAGCCATGGAAGCAGGATGGAGAGACCCCTGGGTTCCCAGGCTGCAGCTGAGAGGGCTTTAGCAACGGCAAAGAAGAAATCTTAGCACTGGAATCCAGAGACTTCAACAACTCATAACTTGCTAAACATTTTCACTTTTACTACCTTTGAAATAGATATGCTAGTTTTGATTTGATTTGCTTTGAACAGCTTTTACACAGATCCATTAAAAATACAAAACAACATTATTTTCATCTGTTTGACTCATATCTTTTTCACAGGAACACAGCATCTGATGTAGAAGATCAGAGGTCCATTTAATCTAATTTTCAAACACTTTGTGCAGTGAGATGCTATGAAAGCTGTCATGTTCAATGGTTCTGTTAACAAACCCCTCATTTTAGAAATTATTAAATTATGGATCTAGGATTCTCTGAAGACTGGTAAGAATAGAAAACTCAGCACTAAGCATGGGACAAGAAGAGTGTCCTTCTGTGTAAGCAAGTATCCACAAGTTGAACAACTGATGCTTCAATGAATATTACCAGCAAAAAAAGCATTTCCAGGTCCTTAGTGACAGCATGGAGAAGAGGTGACAGCAGGAACGAAGAGTCTGGGTGAGAAAGCAAGAGAAGGGTACGCACTCTGGGGGTTCCAGAGGTGGAAACAATGCCTGCAGAAGATGAATTGGCTGAAGGACAGCGCTCTTTCTCCAATGGTCAGTGCTTCAATGTTCGACTTTAAGGCCATTGCTATTGAACACATACGTGTCTATATATGTATGTGCACATATAGAATATAAAAGTCTATCTATGTTACAGTTAATTAAGAGAATGCTATACAGTGTTTGGAAGACTGACAAATCAGGGCAGTTTTAAGCTTTAAACCCAAACTTTACTAAATCGATTCATTAACAACACATTTTATGCTAATAATTAGGTTTTCTTTATTACTGATCACCACTATGTATACAAAACTGTCAGTCAGTAACATTAATATGCTACACCCTGAGTATACAACACCCAGGATCTGAGGATGACACTGTTGGCTATGGTCATTGTTGGTTCTCAGTTGCTGAGATCAAAATGATTAAGACCAAGAGACTTTGATAAGGGAATTTGTAACTGAGGGGCATTAATTTTCTTTCTTCTTTATATTGCCACTATGTCTAATGTTTCTAGGCTATTTGGTTCTCCCAAGGGTAAGCAGGGTTTCAACTGCTCCTGAATCTGTTTACATTGGGGTTTTTTCTCATTTTTTGTAAGTCATGCTTCTTGAGTATTCCCCAAATCATCCTGTATGCAAAAACACACATCTTTGTCCCTTTGACGATCACAGTCCTCACATACTTTGTGAAGTGGTTATGCACAGTGTCTCATTCTGCCATCACAGCACTAACCAATACATAATATTAATGCCTTATTTTAGCTTTTTTTAGCACCCTTACACTTGAGTTCAAGGCAAGTTAATACAGATGACAGCACTTACAGTTTCTTGATGGCATAGGCCTCTGCTTTGGCTACAAGGTACCTGGCACCAAGACAAGTTATTTAAACCGTAAACTCAAAAGTCTTAGCTCCAGGCAAAATGCACAAAGAGACCTGGGCATTCAATTATCAGATGCACAACAGCCAGTCCTCTGGGTACAGAGTTTCCAGAATTAGCAATTATAGAATGATGAAAATATGCATCAAGAGTTTACACACCTGATTCTCATCCAAAGGGAAATTATTTTATTCTGAGGATTATCAGCCTAGAATTCTCTCACGGACCTTGCTTCTTAAACAATTTCTTTAAGAAACACAGATGAGTCATTTATTCCAAAGGATGCCTGGAAGGAATTCTGCTTAGTAAAAATCTCAGGAGCAGACAGCTTGCCAGGATTTGGGAGTCAGACTGGATGCTCAGTGTAAGAGACAGACTACCTAGAAAGTATGGACACTGATCAAAGGAGAAAAACATGCTTTGTCCCCTTGAGAAAGGCTCATGAATAAGTATTAAATGATTAATTCACTTCAGAGAATAGTAACATGTGTCTAGTCCTAGTAAGTACAACATAAAAGTCCTACTAAACAGTCATTACAGAAAGTAAAATTTAGTAAGTTCCAACTTTTTCACTGTATTCAGAAATATTTTCTCATCTCTTATATTTTTTCCATTCTATATTCACTCTGTTTCCCCTAAATTCTCTATGTAATGATGTGGGAAGAGATGGAAGTAAGGCCATTATAATCTGTTAGTGTGAAATGGCATCATTTTACTTATGTCAGTTAAATGAGATCTATCACTGAACAGATCCTCCTGGACACTGTGCTAAGGCACATGGAGAAAAGGGGAGGTGACTTGAGATAGCCAGCATGGCTTCTACCCAGGGCAAGTCCTGCCTAACCAAACTAGTGGCCTTCTATGATGGAGTGACTGCATCAGAGGACAAGGGAAAGGCTACAGATGTCATCTACCTGGACTCCTGTAAGGCCTCTGACACAGTCCCCCATAACATACTTCTCTCGTAATTAGAGAGCTATGGATTTGAGGGGTGAACTGTCCGATGGATGACGAATTGGTTGGACAGTCACATCCAGAGGGTAATGGTCAACGGCTCAGTGTCCCGATGGACATCAGTGACAAGCGGTGTCCCTCAGGGGTCTGTATTGGTCTATACAGTGCTATTTAACAACTTCCTCAATGACATGGACAAAGGGATTGAGTGCAGCCTCAGCAAATTTGCAGATGACACCAAGATGAGTGGTGCTGTTGGCATTCCTGAAGGATGGGATCCATCCAGAGGGACCTGGACAAGCTCGAGAAGGGGGCCCACGTGAACTTCATGAACTTCAAAAAGGCCAAGTACAAGGTGCTGCACCTGGATCAGAGCAATCCCCAGTATCAATCCAGGCTGAGGATGAACATATTGAGACCAGCCACGTTGAGAAGGACCTGGGGGTGCTGTTGGATTAAAGAGACTGAGCTGGCAATGTGTGCACATAGCCCAGACCGTCATGCTGTGTTCGATGCACCCCAGGATGCGGTTTGCTCTTACACCCAGTTTGGCACACTTCTGGTACACTCATGGCACACTGCTGGCTTCTGTTGAGGAGAGTCCTCTCTGCAGGGCTGCTCTCCAGCCATTCCTCTCCCAGTTTATACGTGTGTCCCGTGTTACTCTCTCCTAGGCGCAGAACCCAGCATTTGGTCGTCTTAAACTTCATGCCACTGGTGACTGCCCAATGCTCCAATCTATGTAGATCCCACCGCAAGGCCTGTTGTCCCTCACGTGAGTCAATGGCACCTCCCAGTTTGGTATAATCAGTAAACTTACTAAGGGTGTATTCAACTCCTGCATCCAGATCACTGATAAAAATATTGAACAGAACTGGCCCAAGATTTAAAGCCTGAGGAACACTGTTGATGACAGCCAGGTGTAGCCCCACTCGCTGCAACTTGTTCAGCCAGTTCTTCATTCAGTTCACTGTTGAACTTGCTCATCCTAACAGGTGGACAAGTGGTTGTTGAGAAAGATGTTGTGAGGGACAGTACCAAAAGCCTCACTGAAATCCAGAAAAACTACTTCCTCTGCCTTCCCGTAATCCACTACGTGGGTGACCTTAATCAGAAAGGTACTAAATTAGGTAGGACTTTCCCTTTGTGAACCCAAGTTTATTGTGCCTAATGATTGCATTGTTCTTTAAATGCCTTTCAATACCATCCCGTATAATCTTCTCCATAATATTTTCAGGACCTGAGGTTAGATTTACACGTCTGTATTTCCCTGGGTCTTTCTTCACACCCTTTTTGTAGACTGGAGCAACACTGGACAGCTTTCAGTCAGCAGGGATCTCGCTAAACTTCCAAGACTTTCAGTAGATGATCAAGAAGGGTCCTTCCATAACATCCACTAGCTCCTTCTGGGACAAATCCCATCAGGCTCATGCACTTATGGACATTCAACTGATACAAGCGCTCTCTTAAAACTTCGGTGTCCACCAGTGGAAAATCACTGTTTCTGTAGCTGTGGTCTTCCAACTAAGAGGACCAAGTAGCCCAAGGGCTACCAGTATTATTAAAGACTGAGGCAAAAAAACCCCTCAACACTGAATGCCTCCACCTTTTCTTCATCCCTATTTGTTAGGTGACCATCAAGTATCAATCAAACATTTTCCTTAGCCCTCTTCTGCTATTAGTATATTTCAAAATGTCTTTTTTGTTTTTGGGCACAACAGTGGCCAGTTTCAACTGTAGCTGAGCTTTGGCCTTTTGTGTTTTCTCCCTGCATCTGTGAACTACATCTCTGTAATCTCCCTGTGAAGCCTAACCTTGCTTACAGAGATCATACAATCTCTTTTTCCTCTTGATCTCCAAGAGGTGTTCTCTGTTCAGGCAAGTTGGTCTTCTACACCACCTGCTTGCTTTATTATACTATCTGTTAATGATACTGAAAAATTATAAAGTTCCTATGGTATATATTGTAGTTTGCTATTTATTTTCCATCTGATTCTAGGCATACTCCAACATTTTAATGTGATGAAACCAAATTAATTATTTTGAGTAGCCTTTCAAATATTCAACACTATTTCCAACATATTTTCTTGAGATAACTCTGAAATATTTACAGTTAAATTTAACTTTCTCCATTTAATGACTGTGGAGCTACTAGATTCTTTTACAGTCACCTGAGTTAATTGTCAATTTTTCAATATATTCAATATCTAAGGATCTCATTATTTTCTTTACTTGTAGCCCTTCAATGTTTCTAGTGCAAATCTTTTTTCTCATTTAGTATAAAATATTTGTATGCCATTTATTGGATCTCTAAAATACTTTTGCCAGAGGCTATTAGGATTTCAGACAAAAAAGTACTTGCTTATAAATGAAACAATTTTCTTAAAAAGATGAATAGACTGAGATGCATATAGTCATACATTCAGTAAGACAATACACTACAGTCTTATTTTTGTTTCTATAATAATGACAAACACACATATATGGATAGACCATATGCCTGAAATAAAAAATGTGACTGATTACTCTTCCAGAACCGTAGCTAACACTTTCATAGGAAACTGGAAATCCTAAAGCAGTAAAAATACATCAGTGTGGAAAATAAAAAATTAGTGCCTCTATATATTAATACTATACTTTCTATTTATTGAAGTACTTTATTTCTAATAACTGAATTTGGAGGACTTAAAACAATTGTTCATTCATGAGAATAGGTAATATTATATATTCTACATTTTAATGTAAAAAACAGTAATTACAGAATAGTTCTAGAATCAAAACTAGTGCACATATCATGTCAACAAATTTTGCTACTCATGAAACCAATAAATAGATAAGAAGCAGCACATTAAAGTGCATCAAACTACATCAACTATAGATGTATAGGACTGAAAAATGTAGCCACCACCTGAAACACAGGGTGCCAACCAGCAAACTGTCAACAGGTCCCCTCTATCTTCTCTCTCCATTTTTGCACATTTGTTCCTACCCAAACCGGCTTGATCCCTTCATCTGCCCACCTTTGGTCCCTCCCCTAAACATTCCTTGGTAAGTCGCACATGATCCCAGCATGCTCTTTCCCTATGTCTCGTAATGAGCCCTGTCCCCCAGGGCAGGGACCCCCCAGCCCGTGTGTTGTCCCAGAGGATGACCCCCAGGGACTCGTGGTGCTGTGTCTCACCTGGGGCCGATGCTCTCCCAGGACAGCCCTGAGGAGCTCAGGGCAAGGGCTCGTGTCTTTGTGCCCCTCTGTGTGGGGGAAGGTGAGCTTTTGATCACATCCCTTAACACGGGTCAGCGCAGATCTGCATTTCAAGCTGCACAAAAAATCATAGCATCACCACATCAACACACATTACTTTTACCTTATCATTCTCCAAGTGATGCGATGCCCATAAAGAGAAAGAAGCAAGAGACAGAGCAGGTTGTGAAATGCTATTCGAAATCAGCACCAATATACTCTCTGCTGTAATCCTGCACTTGGCTAAAAAGGGGAAGGGATTCAAAAGTTATAAATCATTTTAGAGTGGAGTATGGAGAGAAATAGATAGCAAAAGGGTCTAGCTATGTTCATGCATACCAAGTATCTAGCTGAAACAAAACAGCTTGATACTAGTCCAATATTCTTTTCCACACATTTTCTTTGACCCTTCCCCAGCTTGTGATCAATGTTTAACATTAAGCAATATGAAGAAAAGTCTGAAATATTTTACTAGGCTACCTTGAACACTGCAACAAATTAATAATGCAGTTGTGAATAGAAATTAAATCTTAGCTGTTCATCAGATATATTTAAGTTCTGGTTTTGCCTGACTTTTCTTCAAGATTAGTAATTACAAACACTTGCTACCAAAATTTCCTAACCTATCTGTAACTTTATAATCTCAGCTATGGCATCTGAAAGCCATCAGGAGATGTTAGTTATGTGTCCAGAAATATGTCTCTAAACCAGGTTATCAATTGTCTGCAATGTCAACAGTCTCTATATTCTTAAGTGTTTATTAAAGAATATAGGGCAACTAGATAGAATGCCCATCTTCTTCCTAGCTACAAATTACTTATAAATGTTCTTTATGTAATTTTTAGTCTGAAATTAGAGTCAGGGTTACCAATGTTTTATGGGCTTAATTTATGTACAGCTCCATGCACAGAATTCTGGCTCAAGCCAAGGAGAATCCTTCATGAAGAATAACAGAAAAACAGAGGCCCTCTAAATTTATTCTAGATTTGTTTCTTTTCTCTGGCATATTTGTATCTGTAACTTCTGCAAGTATCATCAAGAATAATGATCAATTTTATAGCTACAGTGCTTATCTTCCCTGAAACTTCAAGAACCATACGAAGACATTGAAAACATTACAACAGATAATACAGAAAACCAGTCACAGAAATAATTAAAGCAAAACCTGAGATGCAAGAAAACTTTTTTTGTATGAACAATTCTTTTCACCCCACCAGCTAACAAATAGAAGTTTACTGAGAAAATCTACACTCACCAGTGGAATGCATTTCAGATTTGATCAATGAAGAATGATTGTACATACACTGCATTTCATTATTACCAAATTACAGTAAATAACTGACACGTTTAATATACCTTAACTATATCTCAATCCAATGCAGACAGAAAAGAGGAATTTGGAAGGATGGTTTAACATCCTCCCACCAGCTCACCGACTTTATGACCTACACAATCCACGAAATAAACAAAATTTTTTTCTTCCCATTTCAGCACCTCACTACCCTTTCCTGATGTCTTTTCCTCTACATACTGCAGCAGTACTATTATGACAGAAGGATAATATTCGATGCAATTCTGGATAATTCCCTCTTCTTACTACATTAGTGCCAAAGCACATTTTTTTTCCCTGCAATATTTACCTTTACTTCTCTTTTGTTATACTGACACTGTGTGCAGTAATTTCCTATTATGGTATACAGAACTCAAGGTGATAATCTACCTTTGAAGGATACACTAGATAATTTTATTTGGTGCTGAATGATCATATTAAATGCATTTTCTAAACTTTCACCATTCAAGAGTCCCTTGGAAAGCTTCCACTGCTCAATGCTGTACTGTATCAAACTCACGTGGGAGCTTTCATGTTGTTATACTCTCTTTTACCAATATATTGCCACAAAGCAGTGCATTGGGCAGAATAAACACTGGCATTTTTGGTCATGGACTGAAAGTCCTAAATTACTGGAGCTAAGGGGTAATACAGCTATTGTTCGAATAGGTATCTAAACAGAAGCCACTCCATTACTAAAGACAGGCGGATCAAGATACAAATTCTGCCAAAGCTGATTGCACTGCACATACTATGTAAAAAGTCATTCTGCCTTGTGTAAAGAACTCAAGACACTTCAGCTTTTCACATACCCTATAGGATTCCCAAATCATCAAACTCTGCTGACAAGAGATGGCAGAACATTACAGTAGTGACAGCTTTTGCTGAGAATGCCAGTTGTCTAAATCTCAGACAAACACAACTACACGCCAACATCATCTTGACTGATCATGACTGATACAATACAATAAATTTAGTCACTAAGATAAGCAAAATCTTGTAGCAGTAGACCAAAAGTAATTCCTTTGATTCCACTTGAAAACCAAGTGTTATATGGTAAAACATCTAAATCAGGAAACGTTGCATAAAATAGAATTGCATTCTCGCTCGTCTCCAAACAGATTTTACACGCGGACTCTAGCAGAATACAAGGAACATTTAACAGGGAGTTAACAAAATCACAGCTAATTGTGATACTGAAACATGTGAACTCCCATCTCCCTGTGCACAGTGCATCTGAAGAAAATATTCTTTTTTTTAAGTCAGGACTGTAGTGGGTGCTCCTGAATATTGCTGCTGTTTAGTTTTCTTGAACAGAGATATTTTGTGCTAGAGGCAGCTTAGAACCTTATTTGTGACAGCTTAAGTAGTTAAGAGGAGGTCAGTATTAACGGCACTTTCCCCTCCCGCTGTCTCCATCACTATATTTGCTTTAATGCATCTTTTCATTGTTTGGGTTGTATTATCCTTAATCTTCATACTATGGCTGTATCCTGTACTGTGAATATGAAGCAGTAACAGCAGCACATGGTAGTAACCCAGTATTTGCGGAATGACCTCCACTCGCTCTTTCCCATCCAAACTTCATTATCTGTTTCACGCAGTAAAACTATACTAGTCTGAGTGAAGTGGGGGTGGCACAATGGTGCCCTCCTCTTTGCGACCTCCCCTGAAGGACTCCAACACATGTTCAAAAGCCTAAGTGAGGAAATGGAAGTTTACAGCATATTTGTAATGCTCTCCTACTGTTTTCAAGAATGTTAGGTCTCACTGATAGACATGCGGTCTGGGTTCTGGGTCAGAGCTCAGACTAACAATCATACCGGTGTTTATAACCAGATGGACTAAGTTATGGGACTACCGAATAGTCTGTATTTGGTCAGGATTTTCAAAATAATTATGTGATATGAGTGAATGAGTTTTGTATCCCAAGTCAAATACTAGTTTTTAAATATCACTGCCTATATGCTTTACACATGCCTACACATGCCTACATATGCTGTCTGTGCTTGCAAGCATTGCGCACTGTATTATTCACAGCATTATTTGTCACAGAAGACCCCACTGCATTTTTTAAAGCAAAGCAATCAATCTGTCCACAATTAGAATGAAGTTACCTGGAAGCAAAATGTAGGAACTATTTAAGAAAATACAGCTACCTTACACAAAAGTATATGACAGTGAATGAAGAATAACAAATGCAGCTGAAAATGTAGGAGGAATTCGTAATGTAATTATCAAACTTAAATTTGATCTGCCTTGGCAAAGTGAACAGGGAACTGTGAACGGGGAAAAATGTGAATACCAATAGTAACACGTTATTCTGTAGAACTATTTTGGTGTATTTATTCAGAGGCAAGAGTGCCTGCTTACAGATAGTGTAACTAAGGCCTCACAGCCTGTCACATCTGTGATACAACTTTTCCACTAGCAGTGCTGATATTCATGTGCCTGACAGGTCAGACAGTTAAGTATCTGCCCATTTCTGATTTCAGCACATTTTAAAATTCTTGGGAGTATTTAATCATAGTGATTGACTTAATGGTCCTTGCCAAGTCACTTTCATCCTTGACTGATACCCAAATGATCAATAAGCTTGACCATGCCAAAAGTGAGAAAGGAGAGAGAAGAAAGAGGAATAAAAAAGAGGGCGAGAAAGAAAAAGAACAAGGAAGAAAAAATAAAACACAAAGGGAGGAAGAAAAACAGAGTAAGAGAGCACAAGAAGGAAAGAGAAAGCAGGGAGGAAGGGGAGGAAAGAAAGAAGAAATGGAGGGGAGAAAGGAGAGAAGGAGGGGAGAGAGAGAGGGGAGGAAGACAGAAAGGAAAAGTAAGACGGAGGAGGAGGACACATTGTGAATATGAAACATACAGCATAATCTACAGCTTGAACCCAGAATCACACAAAAGGTTATGGGACGGTAGTATTGAACAACAAATCAATCACAAGAAAAATGCACCATCACAGTGTTGGAGGCTTGGGGTGGGGGGTGTACCATGAAGAACTTCCAGTCCATCTCTAGCGTTAATATTATCAAATGTGCCTAACATTTGCCTTAGTAGCTGAAGTGCTATTTTTAAAATGCATCTAAATTACTTGGAAACCTAAGGGTCATTGAAAATTAGTAGGAATTTCACCACAAAAAATCCTTGGTCCCATTTTTAACTGTAAGCATTTCTTCATTCATGTTTAACAAGCCAAAATTTCATTTCCAGAAGTAATACAGATGACTTGCAGCATAAATCTTGCTGGATGTCAAACAGATGTGACTTCTAACGACATTAAAGTAAGACCTCTAAATAAGTTAGGTATTGAAGTACTGAGTAATGCAATGCATAAATTAGAAATAAGAAGTCTTCAATATCTATTTCTTATCCTCTACAACTGATAAAGTATTTACCCCAAGGGATTTCGAATTTCAGAACTGGAAAGTGTTCTTGGGGGAATAAAAGCAGAATTTTATTCCAAGGACACACACACACCACTACATGAATACTCTAGGTGTGGCCATCTATGCTGTTCTGAAAGCACAGGTCTCCAGTTTTGAATTTCTCTTGAAAAATGGATTCCAGTTACATGCATTCATACATGCATAAATGTAAATATATGTATATAGTAAAGAGAGAGATTCCAGAATTAATAAATACAGTAGGCAGGTTTAGAATAGAGCGATTTTCATCTATCCCACTTTAGCTAAAATGGGGACCACTGATATTTTGTCAGAACACTGATCCTAACATGGTACTGCCCTTAACACCAACACAAGGCTCACATCACTTGTGCGGTCACATTCTTGTACTGCTGCAGAGGAAGCAAAGAGGCCTACCAAGTTTCAATTACAGCAGTCACACTTCATGACTTACGTGTCTGCAGGAGAAGGCTGTGGATGGTCCACAAGGCTGTGCAATACGTACCTTTGCTTCTCCCCAGCAAACAAACACGCATGGATCCAATGGGGCTGGTTAGTGTCAGCACTTGTAGCTGAAGGTATTCCTTCCTCATGCATTAGCGCTATAGAATCGAGCTCAGCCAGCCATATGCAGAGCCACACTCTTTGAATTGCTGTTGGCCTCACTGAAAGAGGGTTTGGTTTTAAGTATAGGTGGAAGGAAGGCACATACTGCTCACCCTGACACCCACGTGGGAGCAGAATTACAGCCATGCAAACCTCCTCTTTTACATGGTGCTTTGGAAGTGAAGGATTTCTTCGATACTTTTAGCTATGATGTTGTGGTACTATTACACATATCATTTATGTATAAAAACATGTGGTCATACAAATTCATCCATGCAGCTACACCTATATAGAAAGCCTCAGATCACATTCAAAACTTCTTAACCAAGATACATCTTTCCACAAATGCCCTCTATGCACGTAAGACACACCCCCACACACTGTTCAATACAGGGAAATGCCAACCCCTGTGTGGACACACCTGCAAAGATCCATGCTTTGTGACTGGCTGCCAAAATTTCCCAGCCCACACTCTCAGGTCCATCAGCACTTCAGATTATGCATTTACACGGCTCATGCCTTTACACACATGCACATGTGCACACATGCACCATATGCACATCCATGCAAAAATTTATGTATACAAACCTGTGTGAATGAAGTTGAGCAAACAAACCCATGCACACACACATGCAGACAAAAGCACGTCAGAGGCACACGTACTGACGTGTAAGAACACATTCACACAAACACACGTGCACAAAATACACATGTACACAGATGTGCTGGAAAGAATCTGTCCACACTCACACACACAGAGATGTGTGCACATATGCACAAAACACGTGTGCGCACACACCCGCACTGAATCACACCAGCACTTGCACACACACAATCACACACCACGCGTGTGCACACGTGCACTCACATCCAACACGGCGGCACATGCAAGCACAGACACACACACACACACACGTGCAAGCGCAAACAACGCAAACACTGACGGGCACACACGCACCCAAACACACACTCCGCCCCGAAAGGAAACCTCCCACACACGCACCGCGAGGCCCGACGTACGCGCACACTCCATACGCCCAGAAATGCACCCCCACCACCCCCGCACACCTGGGACAACACCCCCGCACCCACCCACGTGCGAACCTCCGCACGCCTCCGCACCGCAGGCGGTGCCTGCCCGCCCCCTCCACACGCTTCCCGCAGGGGAGGGAACCGCCGCCCCGGGCAGCTTTCGTGGTGGTTGGGCGGGCAGAG